>CAHIKZ030001614.1:372500-507500 GCA_903632075.3 Acanthosepion pharaonis | reverse complement strand
GATTAACGTCCGGTGAATCCTAAATCAAACCAAAATCATCGACGCACAATAATTCACATAATTCGATGGATAGTTCCAACAAAATAGTCATCAATAATCACTGCAGTCAGTAGCTTGCCACCGCTATTTATAAGCCTGATGGAAAACATATATTCATAAGAACAGAGTGTCACGCTGTAACCTCGATGTCGGTAGTTATTTTCTTCCTATATGACATTCCCCCATATATATATATATATATATATATATATATATATATATATCCTTGAATATGAAATACAAGAAAAGTTTGATTATTCACTTCTCTAATTTTTTAAATATTATATTATTATATTATTCCGTATGGTGGGCGTAAGGAAATGCAAAAATTGTCCGTACTGTCCATTGTCCCAGATTATCTTTTAAGAACTGAAAAAAAACATTCAGCAAATTTTGTCTGTTCCGTTTTATTCAACGAAACATGTTTAAAAGAAAGTTGTTAATCCCAAAATGATACTATATATATATATATATATATATATATATATATATATAAATATATATATATATATATACAGTCCCTATGTGGGGGAAATCTCAATTAGTTCCATCTCGGAATATATGATCCAGCGCTTTTATATCATATCTTATTCATTAATAAGCTTCGTCACCGAGGCCTGTTGGATAATTGTTGGTATGGCGTTTGCCTCTATCGTAACTGTTCAATTCTTGGTTTGGATGCAATAGCTGATGTCCCAAATATTTTTTTACGAAACGGTCGTCTAGTTTATAATTCTGCATTCTGTTTAGGTTTTTCTAGACTCTAGGAATTACTCAATTATGATTATTTCAAATCCTCCTAAATATTTCTATCTGTATATCCTTACTTGAACCAGCTTCTAATGCTCTGGATGGAGTGGCTTGGGTGTGGTAGTTGTAGCTCGTAGAGGCACAGTCCTATGGCTAAAAGAGAAACTCGTAGAAGTTCCACCATAGAAATATGTGATCGAGCGGCGCTATATCGAGTCTAATTCGTTGCCTCTTCGTCACCGAGGCCTGTTGGTACAGTTGGTATGGCGTTTGCCTCCTATCGTAATTGTTCAATTCTCGGTAGTGGATGCGTACTACTGATGTAGTCCAAAATATAGATCAAAACATCCGTCCAGTGCTTTCTGCATTCTGTTGAGGTTTCTTCTAGACTCGATGAATTACTTAATTATAATTACCTGAAATCTGCTGCAAGGTCGTCGCCAGTTTACAGATGGTGGTTCGTACTGATAGATGACACTTGTATTGTTTATTCTATCCCTTAAATTTTTTTGAAAGTCTGTAAAAATGTTTCTATTCAAGCAAAAATTAGTATGTTTGTGTGTGTGTGTGTGTGTATGTGTGTGTGTGTGTGTGTTTGTGTTATAAAAAAATGATTAAATAATTTGAATATATTTTACTTTTATTTTGCATAATCGTTTATTTATTGTTCCGTACTTCTATTTTTTTAAAATCATTACCTAGGATTACATTTTTCTTACAGGTAAAAGGCGGGTCGCCATTTTTTTTTCCATCAATTTGAAAGCGGAAGCAACAATGAAACCCATCGCAAAAAAATGAAGCAAAAAAAAAAAAACAAAAAAAACACACACACACAAAATGAAAAGGAAAAAAAAATAAGGATAAATAAAATGTTTCCCGATCATCAATCAAAATTATATTTTGCAAAAATTACCTCGACCCTGAAACAGATAAATTGCATCCTTTGACTTCAAAACTTTTCGTACATTAATGAATTTTTCATTTCATTCATAAATGTCGGAAACACACACACAGATACAAACACACACACACACACACACATATATATATATATATATATATATATATATACACTACAGGCAAAATGTCTAGGGAAACTCTGCAATACTTTGAAAAACATCTGTCTCATACTTTTCTATATTTTAAAGTAAGAGGAGAAAAAACGGAAATAACTGATTTATATTTGCTTTTTATTTTAACAAAAATGACCACTTAACTATAACAGATTATCATTTCAATAGCACCATATTTTTGCTTTTGTCAATAAAACCACCACCTGCCTTAATCAATGCTTTGCAAATTTCTGTTCTTTTCACCGAGTTTTTTGAAAAAAAAAATAGATGGCACATTCCCAAACAATTGTCAAATTTCAAAAAAAACAATAAATCATTCAAAAGACAAATCTTATATTTTATAAGTTTATAATATATATATATATAGTGTGTTGTGTTCTTTTATATCTGATTGTATATATATATAATATCTGTATGTGTAATATATATATATATATATATATCTGTGTATATATATATATATGTATATAAATATATTAAATATATATATATATATATATATATATATATATATATATATTTTGTGTGTGTATACTTATATATATCTGTGTGCTTGAAATATACATTCATCTGTTGTATATATATATATATATATATATGTGTGTGTGTGTGTTCATACTATATATATATATAGCTGTGTGCATACATATATCATATATCAACAATGTGTAAATATATATATATATATTTTTGTGTGTGTGTGTGTGTGTAGTATATATTATAATTGTGTGCATAAATATAAAATATATTAAATCATATATATATATATATTTTTTTTTATATATATGTCTATCGATATATATATATATTAATGTTATATATATATATATATATATATATATATATATATATATATATATATATATATATATATATATATATATATTTGGTGCATTTCACCACAAGAAAATATATTGGTTCCACTAGTACAAAGGGGCTACAGAGAGTTTTTTAAGCGAAAAAAAAATAAGTATGGGGGGAATTTGAGGAAAGGATAAAAACAGATTTGGAGATCAAGGCATCAGAAGATGTCATAGTTTCATACATTACATTTAGATTTTTGAAGATTATAACTATCAGGAAGCAAGTAAGAGGAAAAGTTCCACTGCTGGGAAGTGCAAAATTTGTTGGAGTTATCTAGGCATTTTACATTTAAGGAAATTTCAGCAGTAAAAAGTTGGGACTTTTAATTTCCTAGTAGCATGTGATAAATTCATGCAGTCAAATATAGCAACATCCAAAATATAATTCAGGGCAGATGCCATAAAAATATTCGTTCAAAAGACAGAGGGAAGCCACATTAAATCTTCCATCATCAAATCATTGAGTCGAACCCCAAGTTAAATAGACAATTATATTGCATATCCATCTTTGGATTTTGCAGCTGTCTGATGAACAGCGGAGGCTATTTTTCATATATGGCAACAATATTACATGGAAGGACGAATGATAGAATTGAGATGTGAAGGATAGACTCGGACGCGAAAAACCTTCTGGTGCGACACAGGGAGCCAACTTTCCTTGCAGTAGATGCAGCTATTGATTCACCGCAGGTCGGTGGAAAATGTGAAACCAAGAAGGAGCAGTGAGATTCTCTCGTGGAATTGAGAATCAACCTTACAAACCATTTCGTACCCCAGTCCATCACAGACTGGAGACCACTTTACAGGCATTCCAGCTATGCAGGGTTTACCATATATATATATATATATATATATATATATATTGAACAATAAAAAAATCAAAAAACAAAAAATTTAAGTAATAGAAAACAGGGGTTGTATATTAATATTCCTTCGTTTTATTGTTATTTTATTTACATTCTCGACTGGTTTCGTAATTTAATGGCCATCATCAGGATTGAAATTTTCTGCTTGCTGGTTGCAGTGAACTCCAAAAATGAATGTCTTGATGGAGAAAATGAACTTTTGTCTGTAGTTTTCATTTGTTTTTATTTTTTTAACGCGAATTTTGGTCAGCCTTTGTGTTGGTCAAACATTTCCTTTTACGTTGTGTCATAGGACCTTACTCATAATAACATAATGGACTATTCCATACGTAATAAATACTGCGCCTCAAGAGGAAGCAGAGAGTTCAGTCTGAAGTCTGGAGTGAGGTCCGTCAGGAGTCTGTCAGTCACTCAGTCAGAGCGAGCGAGTCAGTCAGTCGAGTCAGAGGCAGTCCGAAACAGAGTCGCATTCAGACAAGTACTACTAACCCTGATTGTTCGTACTAACCCTTTCTTCTTCTCTGTATATATTCCTGTTTGTAATATATCTGTGTTATTCCATATCCGTGTTCGAGTTCTTCTTTATTGGTTCTACCTTGGACTATCACCGTGGTACAAGGAAAAAATATAACACGTTGTTATTTGAGATAAGAATAGATGGATTCATGCTTTATCTGAATTCTCCTTGGTCATTTTTTAACAAATTTATTGGTTCCTGGAAAGGGGATATATCTCTATTAAGTGTGTGTGTGTTTTTTTAAAAAAGGGGTAAAAAATTAGTAAATGTCTATTATTGTATATTACGATGGGTGTGTATTTGTCATTTGGCTCATTAGGGAGTGAAATAAAGATGATGTGTATAAATGTGTATGTTCGTGTGGATGTGTGTATAAATGTGAGGCCTCAACAAAATCCAAGTTATGTCTGTCTTGTGTGGGATAAATGTGGGTGGGTTTTGATTTGTAGAGTTATCTTTAGTACTATCTATATTGTTAAATTTATGGTTTAACCCAAAATATAGTTAAGAATTTTTAAACATTTGTATCAGAGGATTTTCATGGAACTTAAAATCTTTCTAATGTTATCTTCTTTTCAATTTCTATTCTTCAATTATAGTGAATTTGGCATGGGTTTTGCAATCGTGTTTTTCTAGACGGAAATGTTGTTTTATAAATAAAAGTATCTTTCATGGGGAATTGACTTAATTCAGTTGCGATAATTATTAATTCTGTTAGTGAAAGGGCTTTCAGATTTTCCTACATATTGTTTCTGGAATAATGTGCATTCTAGGAAGTAAATTATGTTATTCATCAAATCTACAACATAGTCGTGGTAGATTTTGAAAGTATGATTTAGTGACTGAGCTTGTGAATGAAATAAATGTCTAATATGGTTGCAGATATATATATATATATATATCAAGCACGCTTCATAACTATTCAACAAAAACAGTAAAATTCAGATATAGTTACACCGAGAACATGATACTAATAATTAAAAAGGCACATCAGGAAAACGATCAACAAAAACCATCAAAACAAGGTAAATCCGCTTGTAATTACAGAATAAAGAACGAATGTCCCTTAAACGGCAATTGCTTTCAGAACAATTTAATATACCAAGTCACTCTAAAATCAGCAGATAATGAAGAAAATATATACATTGGAGTAACTGAAAACAAAGAAACTACGCACACAAAATATCCTTTACAAATAGTAAATATGCGAACAATACAGGGCTTTCTAACCATATCTGGGAGATAAAAAACGTAAAAAATTACACCAAAAATAGCATGGGAAAAAAGGAAAAGAACATTAGCCTACAACAATCAATCCAAAAACTGTAAATTCTGCCTGAATGAAAAAAACAGCTATAATTACGACCAAAACAAACTACGAAATTACATGAACAGAACTCATCTCATTATATAGACACGAAAACAATATTTTACGACGTTACTTAACGAAAACTTAAAACGAGCCAGTATAAATGCAAATAAATAAAATGAATGAACAAAAACAAGTAAAATATATTAATGTAAACAAATAAATAATTAAATAAAGTAAATAAATAATAAACAAATTAACACACCACGTACGTACAAGTAAAACAAGAAAACGCGGTAATAATTACCAACAATAAAATAATAATTTAAAAAAATGTTAACTAACAACATTATAAATAGCAAAAAATGTGCTGGAGTCTCATCATACATGAACTACATGCGTCTTCGTATTAGCAAGTGTACATCCTCTAGCAGGTTTGTATGATTTTAAATGTGCTACTAGATTGGCAATTAGGTCTCACTGCTGAACTAGCTAGATCAGTGGTTCTCAAACTATCTTGCCTAATGCACCCTGTTCACCATGTCCGTATGACATTCCCCCCCTCTCTTTCCAGGATTATTTGACTCAGAAGGCACATTCCAAAAACAAAAAATCATTATTGAAAATCTTCCTTTTTTTTATTAGTACATACACATTTATATAGATTATTTTTATAGTAATAGAAATATTGATAGGTATTTAAAAACTTGGTGTTGTAAAATACCTACGGATGCTAATGGACATGTCCCCATTCCCATAAATACAGTAGTAAATACTGTATGTTCGTTTGCATTTGAGATTAATTGTAGAATTCACTTGACTCACTTCTAGCAGTTGACTACTTCTTTTCTACTGCTGCTTTAAATCTTATATGTGTTGTTCTTGTCCTAAGTATTATTGTTCATTACCAACCTTCATTTTCTTTATTCTATTCAGTAACCTTCCTAGGTTCCAACAACTTGTAAAAACAAAATTTTTAAAATTCTTCAAGGCATTCAATGATGTTTTTTTTAAATAAAGATGTTTGAAGAATCAAAATGTATGGACATGGCTTCCTTTCCTCTTTTCTATTTTTAATTTTCATGGCAGTTGATCTTATGATCGCTTTCCTCCTCGGTGCACGTGGAACTGGATTTTTCTCAACGCTTTTATCGACTATTTATGTAGCAGACAGAATAAAGGGTTTAGTTCAAAATTCAAATCACCTGAAGAAGACCGGAAAATAATGGCCCATTCTTTTTAGAACATGATAGTGAAGATGAGAAAACAGTCTGATCAATGTAAACAAAATAAATAATTATAATACCTCATCTCAGAAATATAGAAAAAAAAAACTTCATTCTCTTCCTTTAGTATGTAACTTCTTTATATAGATTGTTTTATAGAGAAATTTTAATTTTTAAATAATAATAGAAATTATTGATAGGTATTTAAAAACATAGTTTTACTCAAAAGTTATCAAAAAGCTTCCTGATAAGAGACAACAAATCATTGTAGATAATGGTAAATATATAATTGAATAAAATGTAATTGTACTTTATTTCCCTTAAGAATGAAGTGGATAAACAAAACCAGAAATCATTTATGATTCAATCTAATACTTTAGCAAGTATATTATAGCTTGTTATTTTGAGCAGATTGTTTAAATATATTGTATAAAATATGTTGTTTTCCTCCAAGACATGTTCGCATGTGGCAAGTTATGTGCCATGCGTGAAATACACTTCGACGATCATGTATCTTTTGATACATGACTGACAAGGCAGATTTTTTCCCCTAGTAGGTCGTCATTTCTTTCTACAGTAGACCAGTCTCCTTCCAAGGCTACAGAACCCAGTCTGCCTTGCTATTAACCCATAGCTGGGGGAGAGAAGAAGAGGATTCATACCTTTTCCTAGGGTATTAGTACGTCAGTCCGTCTGTTATGCGCCATGCGTGATACACACTTAATCGATCATGTATCTTTTGATATTTATTTGATGACTGACGAGGCATTATTTTTTTCCTGCAATGAGGTTGCCATTTCTTTCTGTGGTAGACCAGTTGCCATCCAATTTTCTTTCCTGCTATTTAACCATAGCTGGGGGGAAATTGAAGAGGATATTCATATATTTTTATATGGGATATTAGCACGTAAGTGAATAGAAAGGATTCGACTGGAATTAGAACTCGGCTCTATTCTCAGTGGTGCGAGAACAGCTTCTACTTTGTGGAAGAGACTCCTTAAGAGGATGCTTCCCCAATCACTAAATAATTCTTAATTTCATCAACTGTTATATTTCCTATATATGATCATAAATTGCACTTCTTTTAAAAAGGGAACCCATACAACGTCATTCAGTAACCTTTCTACCTTGATTGGCTCTTGGGCCTTGTATTGAGTGAAAATTTAGTAAAAAATTTAAAAATAGAATGACAGCAAATGCATTAAAAATCTCCCCACAGATGAAGTGAAAAATATGATAGAAATTTGCGGACAAATGCTAAGAATATAAGCAGGACATGTAAGTAATGAGGAAATTTTAATGAAAATAATTACTAAAAAAGTCCTATTGTTTTGTTATAAGGACTAGGCTTAATAAGGATATGTAAAAAAATTACAATCAGAATGAGACAATATTTTCTGGGAAAAATAATGAGGAAAGGAGGCTTTTCATTTAACACTCACAGCCATGTGGCAGATGAAAACAACAAATAACCTACTTGATGAGTTTGAGATGGCAGTGCAAAACAAATAGGGGTAGTAAATTTGCAAAGCAAGACTAACAGTTCATTGTTTTTTATCCCATGAATATTTTATATGTCATTAAGGAACACCATATGTACTGAAGCTACAGTAGAAGTGGTGTTTCCAGGGCAAGATAGGTCAATCTGACAAATCCCAACCCTCTCCAGACCGGTTTGAAATTCAGAGTTTTTCCTTCTCCAAGGTTATAAAACCCAGTCTGTCCTACTTTATTAACCCATAGCTGGGGGAGAGAAGAAGAGGATTCATACCTTTTCCAAGGCTATTAGCATATGTGAATGTAATGGATCTGACTGGGATTCGAACTTGGCTCTCCGATTCCTCAATTCGAGCGGCTATCCATTACTTCACGTGTCTCTCTACTTCACAGGGCCTCCCCGCATATAGCAGGCCTAATACAGATAAAAATCTTAGAGTAATGGATAGTGCCTCAGATTGAGAAAGCGGAGAGCAGAGATTCGAATTCCAGTCAAGCTCATGACATTCACTTACGTGCCATACCCTTGGGAAATGCCCTATGGATAAAAGCCAGGACAGACTGGGTCCTATAGCCTTTGTGGGTAACACGTTTCCTCCTGTGATTGGCTTTATCAAAGTAAATGATTTTATTTTGCAACATGTATTTATAAATACAAGTAAAAATCTCATTAGCTTTTTGACCAAACTTTTTTCGCTTTGAGAGCGTTAAAAGGTATTTTGTATTAACACTTTTATATATGTGTGTGTATGTATATACATACACACACATATATATTGATATATGGGACATATTGTATGGAGGCACAGTGGAGTAATAAAAAACTGCTCAGATATGAATCCATCTCTTCTCTTTAGATATGACAAGGTGGACAGACTGGGTTCTATAACCTTGTGTGGCAACCAGTATAAGTAAAAGAAAAACTCTGAATTAAAAGCCAGCCTGGAGAGGATTGGGCGTCATCAGTCTATCTTGCCCAGGAAACACCATTGCTACTGCAGTACATGTGGTGCCTTTATCGTCCTAATGTATTACGGGTCTTGTTATATGCTATCAATAAGTATGGCCAGTCTGTATGTCAAATCAGAAAATGAATCCAAATTAGCCAAAATACAATGATTCAAATTAGGCTTTCTTTGTTCAGCCATTAGGGAACTGAAGAAAATTTCTGTGCTTAATGTTATGTAAAATCTTATGTAAGTTCTATATCTGCTAACCGTTCGTTAATAAATCCTTTCCTTACTTACAGGAATAGGCGGAGATCAATAGATTCTTATATTTTCGTACAAGCTTGAATTCTTCCATGTTATATAAATAAATTCACGTTTGTATTTCCAGTAGACAGTATGTATAAATATATGGATATAGATCCGACAGTATGAAGAAAAATACAGAAAAAACAAACAAAAATCTTAATATTCAATTATGCTTGTGTTAATGTTAATATAAAGTCGACGTCGGACGTTTAGGTCTATTTTAGACCATCATCAGGACATATTCATTAAAAATTTAATTAATAACATAGAATATATAAAATTCAAAATGAAAAATCGATGGACATTAACGAACTGTTTAAATTGCTCCATTTTTTAGAACTGTTCCATATTTTTAAAATCATTTTTGATTTGCATTGTAACGTGGAGGACTTCAAGCTTGTATGAAGATATAAGAACCTATTGATCTCTGCGTATTCCTATATCAACGGAAGGGATTTCTTGAACTGTTTATATAAAATAGTTCAATCGAGTTTTTTTATTTTAATATTTTGAAATCATCTTCGAATACGTTTTCACAACATCGCCCACGTGACGACGACGTGATCATATTTAAACGGAACGCTGATCTTATATAAAAATTTCAGTTATCTGTTTGGATTAGTTTACTCTTATGTCCATCGTCTTTTCATGTTAAATTTTATATGTTCTAATGTTAATTATGTTTTATGAATATGTCCTGAAGATGGTCTAAAATAGACCGAAACGTCCGACGTTGACTTTATATTAACATTAAAACAGCATAATTGCATATTAAGATTTTTGTTTGTTTTTTTTTCTGTATATTTTTTCTTCATACTGTCGGATCTATATCCATATATTTGCTTATATATATATATATATATATATATATATATATATATATATATATATATATATATATATATATATAAATATAAAACAATATGACAAGAATTTTTGCTGCATCAAAACATTAATTTAAAATATTTTTCATTCGACAAATTTATTTTCTTGTAAAATCATATTTGATATTTATTAAATATAAAAACTGATAATTTATATTTTTATTATAAAACCAGTCTCAGAGAAATAAAAATTATAATATAATATTTTTATTTGAATTTAAAAAATCAGGAATATTGTTTAGGAAAACCATTTGCTATTTTAAATACATGTTTTTATTTTATGGTTTTAATGCATTACAAACTGATCTTTTTTGTAAACTATCATTCGAACTAAGTAATGTTTGAATATTTGTCAAATCATTTATATATAAATATTTGTTTATATTGCCTAATACAATTTTATTCAAATTTATAGTTTTATTTAAATTCAAAATCAGTTTAAAGAAACTGAAAAAAAACAGCGTAAAAGACGTTTTAATTTTAAATTTTATAAATTTCTATTTAAAAAGATATCAGGAAAAATAATGTCTAAAAAGAATAAATAAATTGCTTAAATATATATATGTTCGTATTTAAATATGGATTTCATTTCCATAAATATAAACAGTTTCTTTTATTTACTTCAGATAAAAAATCTGAAAATCCACATATTGATAGAAATTTTTTCCCATAAACTGAGGAAAAAAATTTTGTTATATAAATTATTTACATAATTTTTCCTCATATTTAATTTTATTGACTTCATATATTTATATATATTGTTATATGCATATTTTTATAAAATAATTAGAATGTCATTTCACTTTTGAGCCAATTTTTGAGTTTAATTTTTTCAAAATTAAACATAAAGAAAACCATCAGGTTACCAATTATAGGTCTCTTGACCTGATTATTCAAACGTATAATATCATAACAGGTGATGAATAATAATTGCATAAACAATTTGAAAGGAATAGGCAATCAGGATAAATATTTTGAAAATGAAACCAAACGTTAAACAAATTTATATCCTTGACAAGTCCTTTTTGAATGAGTTTTTTAGGTTTCAGGAACTTTATTCATTTATTTTTTTAAAATGCACAATTTTTTACTAAATACATTTCTTACATCATTCGGACTGGAAAAGTTCATCTTTTTCGCCATATATATTACAACGTTTTCCGTCGTTTCTTGCGAAATTCCTTCTTCAGGTGATTTTAATTGGAACTGAACCTTTTATTGCTCACTGTTTAGAAATTTCTAGTTCCAAAATTGTAAAACAAATACTTCACGTTGTTATCATATATCGCGTTTAATTTATATTTCTCCTTGCTTTGAAAAGTTAAAAAAACTCACAGATTTCTTCCTATCATGGATCTAATTTAATTTTTATCCAAATTGTGTCCTTTATTAAGATATCCAATTTAAATTGATTATTTACTAATAAGTTTATAATTCAAATCTATTTGAATAACAATTCTGATAAAATATATATTTCTGATATAATAATCAATCCCAACCTTTTCATCTCCATTTAGTCTCAAAATTGTCATGACATTTGATTTTTATTATGTTTTTAAAATAACAATTTTCATCATAATTTTTTTAAATAAAAATTTATTCTTTCCTTTTTTTTGTTTGTTTGAACTGTTTGCTACTTTTGTTGAAAAAATTAGGTTTCAAACTTCTTGAACTTTTTTCTAGATCAAAATTTGATAAACTTTTTTATAATGCATATTTTCACATTTGTCAGTATGAATTCCCCTCTTTTTCAGATATTATTTGTTGACTCAGAAAAATTGCTTTTAAAACAAAAATCATTATTGAAAATCTTCCTTTTTTATTATACATTTTTTTATATATTCATTTTTTTATATCGAATAGAAAATTTTTCACCATATATAAATTTAAACCTTTTAATTTATACCTTTTTCGATAATGGGTTTTTCCCTCATTCCCATAAATCTTTTTTACTTTTTATATTGTATGTTGGTCTGCAATTTAGGAATTATTGCAAAATTCATTTTTCCTTTCTTCTTCCAGTTGATTTTTTATTTTGGCAAAAAAAAATCTTTATGTGTTTTTCTTGTTCTAAATATTATCGTTCATTACCAGCCTTCATTTTTTTATTCTATTTTTTATTTGATTCCCTAGATTATTAATTTTTAAAATTTTTTCTTTTAAAAATCTCCTCAAATGCAGCTCAGGAGGAAAAAAATTTTTTTATTAAATAGAGATGTTTGAAGAATCATGAAAAATATATGGACATTTCATTTAATTCAATGCAAATCTATTTTTTTTTATTTTTTTCATATATATTAAACAAATTAATTTAATAATATATCAAATATATAATTTAAAAAAAACCTAGTCTTTTTTAATTTTATCAAATATGTTAAACTTAATTTTAATCATTGCAAATAATTATTTTATATATAATTGAATAAAATTTAATTGTAAAATAATTTTCTTAAGAATGAAATTGATAAACAGAAATTATTTATGACTCAACCTAATAGGATTACTCATTTATTATAAGTTTTTAGTATTTATCTATTTGAATATACAAGAGGAATATCTCCAATGAAAACCAGATTTTTAGTGTTTTCAAAAATTTTTTATATCCAAACTTGTAAATTTTTTTCAAAAGACATTGAAGTTTTTTCTGATAAAAAAAACAAGGCATTGCAAATAATTTTAATATATTCAATTTTCTAAAATTAAAATGGCACATTTAGATTTATTTTTTAAAATGAAATTTATTAAAATTGAAATATTTTATTATTTAATGACTTCATTATGTAAAGATTTTAACGATTTCATTTTAATCATTTTATTTTTCCCTTTTCTAATTTTTGCTCATTAGAAAATTAATTTTCTTTTCCTATCTTTCATCTTTTTTTTTTTTTTTTTTTTTTTTTTTTTTTTTACCCAATAAAGTCTTTATATCCACTCAAAATTAATTATTTCATATTGAAAAAATGATGAACGAGGTCATCATTTGAATTTGAAAAATGAAAAATTTTTTTTTGAATTTTTTAAATGACTTATGTTATAGAACCTTTCCTTTTTCTTCGTTAAAATTAAAATTTAAAAATTCACCCACAACTTTTTTTTTTTTTTCTTTTTTTTTTGGAAAGAAGAAATTTTTTTTTTTTTTATTTGGAACACGGAGGAAATTAAAATTCTTTTTCGTCTAGAATTAAAACTTCCTATATGGAAATAGCGTTGGAGTCAAATTTTTCTTGCAACTTTTTGATTGCGTAAAATTTTTTTTTTCAGTTTTATTCCTTCTTTCATGGAACTGTTCTAAATAATTTTTTAATTTTATATATAAATGAAAAAATATTTTTTTGGTTTCCAGATATATATATAAAATTATTTTTTTATTTTTAAAATCAATCCTTTTTTTTTTTTTTTTCTTTTTTGAAAAAATTGATTCTTCTCTGAAAAATATAGAGAGATTTTTTTTTTTTTTCTTTGTTTTTCTGAACGGATATTTAAACGTTTTTTTTTGATTTCTTTCTTTAGTTTTAGACCTTATGGGTTTCAAACATTGAATTCTTTTTTTTTTCTTTAACGGTTTTTCGTGAATGGAGAAAATTTCTTTTTTGAACGATGTTTCAAAAGATTTTTTTTTTTTTTTTCTTTCTTTCTTTTTTTTTTTTTTTTTTTTTTTTTTCTTTCCCAAAACAGTGATTCTTTTTCTTATAACTTTCACTAAACTTTAGCAGTTAACCTTTTTTTCTTTCTTTTTTTCAATCATGTCTTTGATTTTTCTTTCCAAAATTTTCTCAAAAAAAACGCTTTTTTTTTCCCGACAAGGGCCTTTTTTCTTTCCTCTTTCAAATTCTTCAATTTTTTCTTTCCTTTTTTAAAAAAATTTTTTTCTGAAAAAAATTTTTTCTTTCTTTTTTTTTCTTTCTTTCTTTCCTTTTTGTTTTTCTTTCTTCTTTTCATTTTCTTTTTCTAAAATCTTTTTTTTTTTTTTTTTTCCTTCTTTTTTAAAAAATTCTTTCAAAGATAAAGACGATTCTTTTTTTTTTTCTTTCTTTTTTCCAAAAATAAATCAGGCCTCTTCTCTCAAAGTAATTTTTCTTTCCTTCCTTTTTTTTTTTTTTTTTTTTTTTTTTCTTTTTTTTTTTTTCTTTTTTTCCTTTTTTTTATTTAAATTTTTTTTTTCTTTTTTCTTTTTTTCTTTTTTTTTTTTTCTTTATTTTCTTTTTCTTTCTTTTTTTTTTTCCTTTTTTTTTTCTTTTTTTTTCCTTTCCTTTCTTTTTTTCTTTTTTTCCTTTCTTTTCCTTTTTTCTTCTTTCTTTTCTTTTTTTTTTTTCCTTTTTTCCTTCTTTCTTTTTTTTTTTTCATTTTTTCTTTTTTTTTTTTTTTTTTTTTTCTTTTTTTTTTTTTTTTTTTTTTTTCTTTCCTTTTTTTTTTTTTTTCCTTTCTTTTTCTTTTTCTTTTTCTTTTTTCTTCCTTATTTTCTTTTTTTTTTTTTCTTTCTTTCCTTTTTTTTCTTTCTTTTTTTCTTTTTTTTCTTTTTTTTTTTTTTTTTTTCTTTTTTTCTTTTCTTTTTTTTTCTTTCTTTTTTTTTCTTTTCTTTTTTCTTTTTCATTTTTTTTTTTTTTTTTTTTTTTTTTTTCTTTTCTTTTTTTTTTCCTCCTTTCTTCCTTCCTTCTTTCTTTTTTTTCTTTTTATTTTTCCTTCTTTTCTTTCCTTCCTTCCTTCCTTCCTTCCTTTTTTTCCTTTTTTTCAATTTTCCTTCCTTCTTTCCTTCCTTCTTTCTTTCCTTTCTTTCTTTTCTTTCTTCAGTCCTTTCTTTCTTTCCTTTCTTTTTCCTTTTTTCCTTCCTTCCTCTTCCTTCTTTCTTTCTTTTTCCTTTCTTTCTTCTTTTTTTCCTTCCTTCCTTTCTTTCTTCCTTCCTTCCTTCCTTCCTTCCTTCCTTCCTTCCTTTCCTTCCTTCCTTTTTCCTTCCTTCTTCCTTCCTTCCTTTCCTTTTCTTTCTTTTTTCTTTCCTTCCTTCCTTCCTTTCCTTCTTTCCTTTCTTTCTTTCTTTCCTTCCTTCCCTTCTTTCCTTCCTTCCTTCCTTCCTTTTTTTTCCTTCCTTCCTTTTCCTTCCTTTCTTTCCTTCCTTTCCTTCTTTCCTTCCTTCCCTTCCTTCCTTCCTTCCTTCTTTCTTTTTTCCTTCCTTTTTTCCTTCCTTCCTTCCTTCCTTCCTTCCTTCCTTCCTTCCTTCCTTCCTTTCTTTCTTCCTTCTTCTTCCTTCCTTCCTTCCTTCCTTCCTTCCTTCCTTCCTTCCTTCTTCCTTCCTTTTTCTTCCTTCCTTCTTCCTTCCTTCCTTCCTTTTTTTTTCCTTCCTTCCTTTCTTCCTTCCTTTCCTTCCTTCTTTCTTTCTTTTCCTTCTTTCTTTCCTTCCTTCCTTCCTTCCTTCCTTCCTTCCTTCTTTCCTCCTTCTCCTCCTTTCTTTCTTTCCTTTCTTCCTTCCTTTCCTTCCTTCTTCCTTCCTTCCTTTCTTCCTTCCTTCCTTCCTTCCTTTCCTTCTTTTCCTCCCTTCCTTTTTCCTTCCTTCCTTTCTTCCTTCCTTCCTCTTTTTCCTTCCCCCTTCCTCCTTCTTCCTTCCTTCCTTCCTTCCTTCCTTCCTTCCTTCCTTCCTTCCTTTTGCTTCAATCAATTCAATTCTCGCTAGAACAAATTTCATTCAAACGAGACTTCAACATTATTAACGAAATGATAAAAAAATATCACTGTGCTATTTATGAAAGGGACTTATTGATTCGCTTAGACGAGGAAAAAACGTTAAAGAAACGAAAGAAAGCGGCATTATTATTTGGGAAATATCTCAGTAGCTTAAAAATATTATGGCGACTTGTAAAAACTGCCCTTGAAGCCTTTAGTCCCGCGCCTGGTGGTCGCATCTTGTAAGGTGATGCGTCTTACAGTTATTTAAATAGGTCAATTATTCATATTCAATATTTCCTAAGTGTGGCTTGAAAATATATGCAAAAATACATATATTTATACTGACAGATAGATAGATAGATAGATAGATAGATAGATAGATAGATAGATAGATAGATATAAACGGAAAAGAATAGATAGATAGATAGATAGATAGATAGATAGATAGATAAATAGATCAAAACAGAAAAGAATAGATAGATAGATAGATAGATAGATAGATAGATAGATAGATAGATAGATATAAACGGAAAAGAATAGATAGATAGATAGATAGATAGATAGATAGATCTAAACAGAAAAGAATAGATAGATAGATAGATAGATAGATAGATAGATAGATAGATAGATAGATAGATAGATATATCTAAACAGAAAAGAAAAGAATAGATAGATAGATAGATAGATAGATAGATAGATAGATAGATAGATAGATCTAAACAGAAAAGGATAGATAGATAGATAGATAGATAGATAGATAGATAGATAGATAGAGAGATAGATAGATCTAAACAGAAAGGAAAAGAATAGATAGATAGAATAGATAGATAGATAGATAGATAGATAGATAGATAGATAGATAGATAGAGAGAGAGAGATTTATGAACGGATAAGATGTACATGATATCTACTATTATGCCAGTCGTTCTCTCGATCCGGATGGAATGTCTTACAAAATTAACATTACAGTTTTACTCGAACCAACGTCATCCGTTGACATGAATTGGAAAGATTATTTCGAATCAATTGCTAGACCTGCTTCTAGGAAAATTGGTTCTCTGTGTCGCATCTATTTTACATGCGTGTAAGTCTACCATTCCTCCATGCTTTGAATATTGTTGCCACATATCGTCCCGTGCACCTGCTAGATATTTAGAGAACTTTGATGAAATCCAAAGAAGAGCCTACAATGTCACCCGGCATCTCGGCTTCCGTGACATTCCCACCGGCGTAACCTAGCTTCCCTCTGCCTTTTCTAGAAAGACATTCATGGCAATTATTCTGATGAATGTCCTTGTAAATGACAAGTTTAGTTTAATTTCTTTTTCCGCTTACCCATTAGGTATACAGAGATGTCAGTTCACTGGTAGATGCAGGGTGCTTTTCGTTTTCTGAGTGTGTATTTCGGATTTGTTTTATTGTTTGAATTAGTGTGTATTTGAGTCACTATTTGGTCGAATAAGTGTTATTAATTACCTAGTCCCGCATTAATTTCGACCAGTTTACTGATTTTTCCGGATTTAAGGATTGTGGAGGTTTTTACTACTAACACTATTTTGTTTAGTTACTTGTCTGTAAATTGTATTCATTGTAAATATTCATTATGAGTTTCTTTTTAAATGTTGTTATTTTCCTCCCCGCGCAGACAAATTCTATACATAGAAACTAGTTAGGACTACATAGAGACCATGAGGTAACTGTTGTAAGACTGATAAAAAAAAAGAACGTGTTGTTTTGATGTAAGGAATTATGTCGAATGTTTGGATCAGTAATAATGGCTCGCTAAGTTTAAGATGAGACAGATTGAAGTGCAGATTTCCGCCCTCTCTTCTTTTGGCCTTGTGCCGCATTTTTGTATTATATCAAAATAAATATTACTTTCCTCTATAGTACCCAGATTCTATGAAGTTTAAACGCAGTACTAGATTGGCGGCAAGGTCTCATCAATTTACAAATGAACGCTAACAATTCTGTGCTTACCGCTCTCGCACTTCGATTGTGGAAAACTCTTCCGGCCTCTTGCGTTATAATCAATTTTGATCTTCGAAGATGTAAATACAATGTCAATCGTTATGTTTTGTATTCTTATTTCAAAATAACAAAAATCACATCAATTGTGGATTACCAACAGCAGCAACAACCAAAATAGATTGCACATGTATTTCGAAGAGTCAATAATGTCATGTTCTTAAATAGCCTCGTAATATCGAAACTTTCATATGGATGTCATGAATGGTGTCAAATCTGTTCAGAAATATGTAAACTGTCAGCTGTATACAACCGCTTCCTAAAATCAATGTTGAAAAGAGGTTTTGAGCGATTTAAGCATGCAGTTTTTTTCAAAGATCAATCTTCTCTGAACCTTGTAGACTAGCGCTACAGAATCATAAAGAACTGTAACCAAATAACAGAAACCACATCACTTGTGGACTACCAACAGCAGCAACAACCAGAATGGTTAGCACATGTAACTCAAAGAGTAAATAATGTCATGTTCTTAAACAGCCTCGTCATATCGAGACTTTCATATGGATGCCATGCATGACGCCAGACTCGTTCAGAAATATCTAAACTGTCAGTTGTATACAACCGCTTTCTAAGATTAATGGTGAAAAAAGGTTTTGAGTAAGTAAAACCTGAGAGTCTTGGCAAAACTATTCAATCCTTGAATAATTTGGACTGGCGCTACAGATTCACTAACAAAGAACTGTAAGCAAATAACAGAAACCATATCAATTGAGGACTACTAACAGCAGCAACAACCACGTTTCTTTGTGATTCTGTAGCGCCAGTTTACAAGGTTAATAGCAGGATGATCTTTGAAAAAACATGCGTGCTTAAATTTACAGCACTTAGCCTTTAAAGTTTTTCATATTAGCCGTAAGACATTTTCTGCCGTAATTTTACATTTCACGAGTTGAAAAATAATGACTATTTTGAAAACTATTCTTATTTCTAATCAAAATTATTTTTTGATGTTTTATACACATATATATTTGATGTTCTAGTTTCTATAAAGTTTCAAAGTATAAGCTATTCGAAGAAAACTTTAATATTGTATGTTGTTTTAACTCCTAAAACACCTGCCCGGGCCAAAAATGCGCATTAAAACAATTTGGCAGTTAATGAGTTAAATGACCCATAGAGATGTTGATATGCCGCCAGACAAGACAACCATCAAATAAATGTTTGGAAAGTAACACTGATTAATATTGCATTATAACAGTGATAACAGGTAGAGGACTTGTGAAATCTATTTTCGCTGAAATTTGTTTTTAAGAGGAAGATTTTATAAATTTCAGCCGAAAGCATTACTGGATCCTTGGCCAATAAATGTCGAATGTTTCCTTATAGAGAAGCGATTCATATTACTAGTACCTTTAACATCCATATCTGGCACATTTAGAAACAGGCGATAGTCTGGCGTGATTTCTATTGTATGTCATGCGGGAGTTGGTTTTGCCGCGATTTGATTGTTTGAGAAAATCACAGTATCAAAGCCGAGAAGTGGGGAGAGAAATAAATAAGCCGATTATCGTGGAATCTAATTGCGCTGTCATTTTCTTTAGGAAACGAAATACTCACTAACACGATACGATGGTAGTATGCATGATTACGTAGGTTAATTGCTTCAGGTCATTACGTTCCTATCACCTCAAAATGAAATCGAGGCTAATTGTTTCAATATGAAAACGACTCCATCTGCTTTTTTTTGTACTGAATGCGCATGCGTTTATATGTCGATTATACTGCGCATGCGTGCGGCTGTTTGAAATGCAAGCGAGAAAAAAAGATTTGTTTTATTTCTAATATTGGGATTCGTTTTCTACGGTTTTATCAACCATTTGCAGGCTATTTAAAGCCAGGAAATATCTTCTTCTTTTTTTAGATTCAGAGAATTTTTGCACGCGTGCGTCAGGGGAGATAATAATGTCTTAGTGATATAATAAAGTTTTACAAATTATCCCATAGCTGGGGCGGGGGAGGAGAACATGGAGATTCATACCTTTCCCAAGTTTATTTGCGCGTAAGTGTATATAACAAACGCAACTGGAAATGGAACTCGGCTCTCCCATAAATAATTCTGAGCCATTGACCATTACACCATCTGCACATCCAAGCTTACAGCACGTGGTATTCTCAATCGATCACCAATCTCGACATAGACCAGGCTAGACGTTGCTTAACTTCTCTGATCGTAAGGAACCGGTGTCTCTGAGTGTTGTCGCTGTAAGCCCTGGGAATAGCCTGTCTGAAGGGAACCCAGATATTGTTAAATGGAGAATCGTGTTCCAAATCCCCTGTTTCCAAATCCCTGATTCCAGATCCAGGGTTCCAAATCCCGGGTTCCAAATCCTGGGTTCCAAATCTCGGTTTCCAAATCCCGGGTTCCAAATCCCGGGTTCCAAATCCTAGTTTCCAAATCCTGTGTTCCACATCCCAGGTACCAAATTCTGGGTTCCAAATCCCAGGTACCAAATCCCGGGTTCCAAATCCTGTGTTCCACATCCCAGGTACCAAATCCTCAGTTCCAAATCCCGGATTCGTTATATTTACTTCCGCACAAATAACTTCGGAAAATATATGAATCAATTTTTCCACCACTTCAAGCTATGGATTAATTAGTAAGATCTGTATCACTAAACCATTCAGTCAGTTATGTGCTATGCGTGATACACGCTTAGGCGATCATGTATCTTTTGATACATGACTGACGAGGCAGATTTTTCTCGCAGTAGGCTGACATTTCTTTCTGAGGTAGACCAGTTGCCAGCCAAGGCTATAAAACCCGGTCTTATTTTCCCATAGCTGGTGGGGGAGGAGAAGAGGATTCATACTTTTCCCAAGGGTAATATTACGTAAGTGAATGTAATTCGACTGAAATTCGAACTCGGCTCTCCAATTTCTCAATCCGAGCTGCTATCCATCACTCCACCTTGTAAACCATTATTATCTCAAAAAAAAAATTCCTACAATCTAAAAATATTTTCTGGCTTTAAATAACCAGCAAAGGGTTGATAAGCCGTAAAAAAACGAATCAATCAATCAATGAAAAACTGGTTAACTACACGGGGATGTCTTTTAGATTTATTTACATTCTCTGACATAAAAATGTATAGAAACTACCGTGACCACAAAATGAGGGATCAGTTTATATATTGATTGTAATGTAGAATTGATCCCCCACTTTATATCCCCATTATAATTTCTTGTTTGATGATAAGCCATAGAAAACGAATGAATCAATCAATGAAATACTGATTAGCTAAACAGGAATGTCTTTTAGATTTATTTACATTCTCTGGAATATAAATGTATTGAAACTACCGTGGACACAAAGTGAGGGATCAGTTTATATATTGATTGTAATGTAGAATTGATCCCCCACTTTATATCCCTATTATAATTTCTTGTTTGATGATAAGCCATAGAAAACGAATGAATCAATCAATGAAATACTGATTGGCTAAACAGGAATGTCTTTTTAGATTTTTTACATTCTCTGAATATAAATGTATTGAAACCACCTGGACACAAAAAGTGAGGGATCAATTTATATTTGATTGTAATATAAATTGATCCCCACTTTATATCCACTTATAATTTCTTGTTTGATGATAAGCCATATTAAACGAATGAATCAATCAATGAAATACTGATTAGCTAAACAGGAATGTCTTTTAGATTTATTTACATTCTCTGGAATATAAATGTATTGAAATTACCATTGGACACAAAATGAGGGATCAGTTTATATATTGATTGTAATGTAGAATTGATCCCCCACTTTATATCCCCATTATAATTTCTTGTTTGATGATAAGCTTGATAAAAAACGAATGAATCAATTCCAAATACTGATTGGCTAAACAGGAATGTCTTTTAGATTTATTTACATTCTCTGGAATATAAATGTATTGAAAATTACCGTGGACACAAAATGAGGGATCAGTTTTATATTGATTGATTGTAATGTAGAATTGATCCCCACTTTATATCCCCATTATAATTTTCTTGTTTGATGATAAGCCATAGAAAATTTCTGAATCAATCAATGAAATACTGATGAGCTAAACAGGAATGTCTTTTAGATTTATTTACATTCTCTGATATATAAATGTATTGAAACTACCGTGGACACAAAGTGAGGGATTATATTATATAGTGATTGTAATGTAGAATTGATCCCCCACTTTATATCCCCATTATAATTTCTTGTTTGATGATAAGCCATAGAAAACGAATGAATCAATCAATGAAATACTGATTGGCTTTTTTTTGATGTCTTTTAGATTTATTTACATTCTCTGGAATATAAATGTATTGAAACTACCGTGGACACAAAGTGAGGGATCAGTTTATATATTGATTGTAATGTAGAATTGATCCCCCACTTTATATCCCCATTATAATTTCTTGTTTGATGATAAGCCATAGAAAACGAATGAATCAATCAATGAAATACTGATTGGCTAAACAGGAATGTCTTTTAGATTTATTTACATTCTCTGGAATATAAATGTATTGAAACTACCATACACAAAGTGAGGGATCAATTTATATATTGATTGTAATTAAATTGATCCCCCACTTTATATCCCATTATAAATTTCTTGTTTGATGATAAGCCATTTAAAAACGAATGAATCAATCAATGAAATACTGATTAGCTAAACAGGAATGTCTTTTTAGATTTATTTACATTCTCTGATATATAAATGTATTGAAACTACTGTGGACACAAAAGTGAGGGATTAGATTATATATGTGATTGTAATGTAAAATTGATCCCCACTTTATATCCCCATTATAATTTCTTGTTTGTTGATTTGCCATACAAAACAAATGAATCAATCAATGAAATACTGATGAGCTAAACAGGCATGTCTTTTAGATTTATTTACATTCTCTGGAATATAAAAGTATAAAAACTACCGTGGACACAAAGTGAGGGATTAGATTATATATTGATTGTAATGTAGAATTGATCCCCCACTTTATATCCGTATTTTCTTTTTTTTTTCATTAAATTCTGATTAAGTATGAATCTAACACTTTCTTCTCTGAGTTCCAATTCAGGTTAGGTTCGTTATAAACACTTATGCGCAACTACCCTTGGGAAAAGTAGGAACCCACCTTTCCCTACCCCAGCTATGAGTTAATTAGTAAGGCTTGTATCCCTGAACCACTATTATTTGCTTTTTAAGGAATGTTTGAGGTAATTGGCTAAACCATTTTTATAATCATCATACAGCTATGATTCATACTTTTAAAACACCTACAATAGATCATCTACTAAATATACATATCTATAAAGTATATATTTTTGTACAAAATATCCTTTTGATTATATTTTCTTTAAAAATTTTCGTTTTTTGTCATAAATAACCCATATTCCATTGATATGCTGCTAAATACAAACAACCAAACAAGATTATAAAAGAAAGATGCAGCATTGATATTAAAATTTTTTCAAAGTATTTAATTTAAATAGTTAAATGGTAACGTTGTAACTGGTCAACCACCTTGAAATGGTGGCGATTATTTTAATTACCAGGTGCTGTAAACTTGGATGTGAAAATTTTTTTATTCGATAACAGGATAATTTAAAAACAAAAAAAAAGTGTTTAAGTTCCAATTTCTGTTGGGTTCGTTATATTCATAAATATTTAAATAAAGAACAATGTCCGAAACGGTATGAATATCCTCTTCTCCTCCCTTTTAAGGTTAAATTAGTTCTGCTTTTATAAGTAAATCATTTTTATCTCCAAAAACAGATCCCCAATGTCCAACCCTGAGTCTTCTACCATAAAATGTCTAACATGGATTTTACTGAGAAGACACTTTTTTAAGGATGCTATTTTAGAAAGGATGAGATGATTTTCCAGCAGTGACCATCAAACTGTAATCATTTTTGTTTGAGCTTAAGGGAGATTGGTGTCAGTTCTTCATAAAATACTGAAACTGTCAACATAATATCTTACCTTAAAGAAATAGGTTTATACCAAAACATATAACACCTACAATAGATCATCTACTAAATATACATATCTATAAAAAAGACATATACACTGAAAGTATAAAATTATGTACAAAGTATCCGTATTTGAAGGCATTCATTTGCCTTCAAAATATAATGAGTTAGGGGCCATTAAATTGTGTACAAAGTATTTAGGTATCGCCACTAAATAGCCCATTAATGTTGATATATCGCTAAACCCAATTAAACCAAGCTTACGCCATTTGTCAACCAAGGCTACAGCTGCTAGTACACTCTTCTAAATGATTCTATGTCTGGGAAGCAAAGAGAAAAGCCACATATTATAGCCTTTTCCAATGACATCAATACGAAGTGTAAACTGCTCCGGACAGAATTAGAAACCGTCTCCTATGATTCTATTTTCGCTGTTTTTAACCGTTGGGTCACCCCCGTCTTCGATTACAAACGAATAATTATTTCTAATTAATATTTTAATTAACTATTTTCAATTAATATTTCAATTAATATTTCGATTAATTATTTTTAATCAATATTTCAATGAATTATTTTCAATCAATATTTCAATTAATTATTTTCAATTAATATTTTAATTAATTATTTTCAGCTAATATGTCGATTATTTTCAATTAATATTTCAATTAAGGATTTTTAATTAAAATTTCAAATAATTATTTTCAGTTAATAGTTCGATTAATTTTTTTTTTCCATTAATATTTCAATTAATTATTTTAAATTAATATTTTAATTAATTATTTTCAATTATTATTTTAATTAATTATTTTCAGTTAATATTTCCATTAATTATTTTCCGTATTATTTCGATTAATTATTTTCAGTTTTCAATATTTCAAATTAATTATTTTCAATTAATATTTTAATTAATTATTTTCAATTATTATTTTAATTAATTATTTGAAATTAATATTTCAATTAATTATTTTCAATTAATATTTCAATTAATTATTCTCAAATAATATTCCAATTAATTATTTTCAATTAATATTTCAATTAAATATTTTCAATTAATATTTTAATTAATTATTTTCAATTAATATGGTAACTGATCACGTTTGGGAGGGAAAATAACAGTTGCATAGATGCAAAAGCTGGGAGGGGGAGTTTGCGATAGGGAAATCGTTAGCGAATCAGATAAATTAATAGTGATCTTTCACTGTCTTCGATGAGCAAATCGCTATTATTATTACTATTATTATTATTATTATTAGTAGTAGTAGTAGTAATAGTAGTAGTAGCAGTAGTATTGGAAATATGAAGATATTTATTGCTTCTTCCAGCATTGAGATTATCGATCTCCGGCAATATCAATAACAAAAATGTCTTCGCAAACACTTTTTGGTCAAAAATAAATTTTGGATTATCGATCTTTCTGACATATCCTATTTTATTTCCAGTCACCTTGACTTTAAAACTGACGTGACAATATCGATAGGTAAAAAGAAACAATATATTTACGAACAATTCACAAAACTTTTTTTTCTTTTTTTTTTTTTTTAACAGCCTGATTTTTAATTTTAAATCTTTCGGCCTATTGAACGCAGTGGAGTGGTAGGCTAAAAATACTAAGGTAAAAAGCAATATTTTACTGAGGTTTGGTATTTAAGAATTATATTGTGTGCGTATATGAATAAAGGAATGGTTATCCGCGTATAGACTATAATTCCGCCGAGTCGGTTCCATTCCTCCCACCTTTTACCAATTATTGGTTAAATATCAGGTCAGACTGAGCCTCCACTGGCAACCAGTCTAGGAGAATTACCATTATATCAAAACCACGCAAAAGACAACAGGAAACCTTTCCAGGTTTTTTTTTTAGAGATGTCATATCAATTCAAAGATAATAAAGAAAAGGTAATGTGTGGAAAGCCGGGATCGAATTACGCGGCAAAGTGATATGGCATTTAAAAATATTCAGGGGAAATTATTAAAAACACTATTTACATTGTTCGTACTATTGTTCTCATCTTTATCGCCATATTTATTACAACGTTTCGGCTGTTGTACGCTCCGGCCTTCTTCAGGTGGTTGGAATGTCGAACTGAACCTTTATTTTCATTCAAAGGTATATATTTCTAGTTCCACGGTGCCATGTTTTTGGATGTCATGGTAAGGATTATCTCCTTCTTAATTAATTCTCTCAAAGTTCTCCACCGCTTTAACCGGGTATTGAACTCACAATTTTTGGTCCTACCACTGGATCTAACTAACGCCTTTATCCAATTGCCATGTGTCCTTTAAGGAAAATTATGACACAAAGATGAAAAATTCTCCAAAAAATAAAAAAAGAGAATTTTACAGAGATAACTATAACTTTTTGCCATTAGAAATGGCACGTGGAACTAGAAGGGCAATTTCCAAATAAATATTAACTTTAGACACTTTTTCCAATGACCTGAAAGCAGGCATCAAATCGTACAAAATCTCTTGTTTTGATGAATATTTTAAAAAAATGAATGTTAAATCCGACTAATATTATTTTATTTTTATTTATAAATATATATATATATTATATAATATAAAATTAAAAATTTTATATTTTATAATTAGTTCTTATTACATATTATATAGATATTTAAATATTCTATAAAGGCCTATAATTTAAATATGTCATTTCAAAAATTTATTTTTATATCAAATGTTATAAATTTCAATATTTCTTTAATAACCGCATTGGTTTATAAAATTGATTTTACATATTTTGATTGTAATGTTGCTGACAAATAAATAACTGAGCTAAATTATAAGACTATAAAGAAACCTTATTTTTTATACAATTAATTTATTTGATTTGATATGAATTCAGTTATCATAAACATTTAATATTTTCCTTGATTTCAATAAAATAATTATCTCTTTTGTAGCTGAATTTTTAGGTTGATAAATGATAATCAGAAAGATAATATAAATATGTATTACATTTTTTAAAGTTCCTCCTCAAATACTCAAATGGGTTGATTTGTGTAAAATTGTTAATGGGTTTAATTGAATAAAGTTGAATCAATGCATATGTTTAAATAAAATATTATATTTATTTACTTTTGTTAATAAACAAAAAGGAATTAGTGTTTCTGTTAAATTATTCAATTAAACAGATTTTAACATCTCCTTGTTATTATTGGGTGAATGTTGATAAAAAAAGAAATTTAAAGTTTTTATATACCAGATTATTTGGGTGACAAAAATCATAAAAAAATCTTTAAATTATTGTGTAATAAATTTTGGTGTTAAATATGTGTATATTTTTTTTCATGCTAAACTGAAATTGAGAAATAACGGATTTCTTTTCAATGGAATTGAAATGTTGAATTGTGCAGTTCCTATCTATCAAACAATTTCAGTCTTTTTTATCTCTCTATCAACAATTTTTTTAATCAATTCACACCTAACAAAAAAGCAATAATGTGAGTAAGATACAAAAGGGTTATTGAGAGTGAAAATAAAATGAGAAGATATTAGTGAGGAAAAAGTTCAATAAAAAGTATGTATTATAAAAAATATTGAAAATGGCAATTGATGTTGTATTTAAATTTTGAAGAAGATCATTTTTTTAGGTGAACAAGAAATTTAGAAAAGGGTACTAAAAATTCTTTAGAAATGGGAGAAGAGAAATCAATTAGAATATATGAACAAATTACATCCAGCTATTTAAACAGTAAAACAATAAGACCTAGTTGCCAAACTAATAGTATGCACTTAAATATATGCAGTTGAGATATTAGAGATGAATGATAATTAGAACAATTGTCATGAAAATATTTATAAAAACATAAGTTTGTCATGGCTATGAGAAAGTAACTGATGTCAAGATGCCAGGCCAGGACTGATAACATTACAGACCATTCTTTGGATTTTATTGAGGATATAGAGAGGCACCAGTCCTGACATGGCAGCAATATTCAATAACTAGTAGATTTATAAAGATGCAAGTAAGATTCTGAGGAGAAGTATTATTTGGCATGACACAGTGAATCAACTTTCATAGCAGCAGACCTAGCAATTTATTGAATATAATCATTTGACTTCATGTCAACATGGAAAACATGAGACCAAGAAGGCACAAAAAAGTTACTCTCCTGGAGAGCAGCATCAGTCATGTTGATGGCAAAATTGGTCCTCTATGATGATTAAAAATAGCAGTTTTGTTTTTTCAAGGGGTTCAAATTAATTCTTGCTCCAATTAACAACTGATAGATCATTTTTAGGTCATTTTCCAGTTTTATTTTATCAGATCTATAAGACCTACTATTAGGGCAAAAAGTAAATAGCTTTTTCATCATATAATAAATTGATGACATCCAAAAGGTAATTGAAGAAGATAAGAAACAATGTAACTCCAGGATAGAGCCCTGGAAGAGGAGGGACCCCTACATTAATGAGAAAAGGATCTAGAAGTGTATATATATTAAATATGACTTTCATTACGTGATTTGTTAAGAATGTTTGAATCAAGTTGAATATTTCAGTCTTATCTATCAAAAAAATATATATATTTCTTTCTTTTATATTTGTTTGACCTATTCCTCACAACTCATCTACCCAAGCATAGTGGTAGCTTTGCTATAAAATCTGAATGATAATTCCTCTCTTAAGTGATCCTAACACAATGCAAAGATGAGACATTTGATCAAATAGATGGGTACATGTGTTATAATTCCATTTGATTAATTTTAATTTTTAATTTTAATTATTCTGTATTTTTTTTTTTATATTTTTAAAAATAATCTGTTACATTTATTGAATTTTATATTCACAAATATATGAATTTAATGATTTCTAACTGGCCAATTTGGTATTGTGTTGAATCTTTCAAAGAGAGAAATTCTTCTTGTATATTTTATATTTTGTTTTTATGAAGAAAAGGTTGAAAATTTGCTTCTTGTTTTGGTCTATATATATAACAAGCAAAAATAAAATTTTTTCTTTTTTTTTATCAGTTTGGCTAGTGGTGTCTTCATATCTATTAATAAAATTCATATCTATCTATCAATTTCAGTCTTTTCATATCTATATATACAAGAATATGCAGATTTTCAGTGATTCTTTTCCAGTTAAATAGCTCTCTTAAAACATGTTTTAGGATTTGATGATCATCTAATAAACACTCACAAAAAATAAATTATCTAAAACTCTACAAAATGTTTATATAGTTTTCCAATGCAATAAAAACTGAAATGCCCATTTGTATAATTTATAAATTGAATAGATGAGTTTTCTATGATATTGTATAACTTAGATGTCATGGTGAGTGAGAATAAATATCATAAAAAAGTACAAAAACCTACACTATTCCATTATGACTAGCTGTGAATGAAAAAAGTAACTTTGTATTTAATATTGCAATGGTAGTGTTTGACTCAGCAGAGGCATACAAATTATTGATATCTTATTATTGTGTAGACTTAGATATAATATTTTTGACATTAGGGACACCAGACTCTACAGAGATGATGGTGTAATTCTCCTCTCTGTCAAAAACAAGCCCATGAAATATAGACTCATTGGGAAAGGAAAAAATAATAACATTTTTAAAGATCATTTTTCTAAATATTACCAGTACCACCTCTAAAGTGATTAACTTTCTTGATGTGACCTTAACTTAAATAATGGTTACCATCTACCAAAAAATCTATATAACCATAGCTACATCAGTAATGAATCAAAAACATCATAATAAAATTCTATATAACATAAATAAATCAGTCAAATTTAGATTATCTACCAGCTCCAGCAATAAGGAAGTATTTGATAATAATTAAATTAAGCTTTAGAACTAAACAACCATAAAGTAAATTTAGATCAAAAAAAAAAAAAAGGTAAAAATAAACAGAAACATCATAAGCATAACATCATATAGTTTAATCCACCTTTTAAATCATGATATTCAAAACTAATATTGGAAGAATTTTCCTTCGATTAATTCATAAGGATTTTAACTATTCACCAACACTAAAAAAAACTTTTAACAAAAAATAATGTTATGATCAGCTTTAGCTGCATTAATAACATCGATAAATCTATATCCCAACATGACAATATTATATTAAATAAATATATTTCCAACAAAGACAACATTATTTTTTTAAAAAGAAATGAAACTGCCAAAAAAATATGATCTGTCCCTTAAACAGTCAATGAATGACAAATAATATTGTATATTAACTAGCATACATTTCTGTAACAATGTTAAATTTTATTTTGGTTACATTGAAAATTTGTTGGAAATTTTTTTTTACCATCAAATGATTTTAGGCAATATGAAATACAAAAAATGCTCTGCTCTTTAATAAATATTTTTAAACCATTAAAGAATGGTGGTAATACACCTTTTATCACCTGGGATATTGTAGCAAGAGCTAAATCTTACAATGGGAAAGGAATATATGTAATTTATGTCTTGTTGGAAATATACTTATATTAAAACACTTAAATAACCCTATTATATAAATATATATATATATTGATTTTCCAGACACCATACAAATGAGATTATATATAGACGGTGTTTATTAATATATATATATATATATATATATATATATATATATTTTATATATATTATATATATATAAAAATTAATTGATTTAAAATATGGTTTTTTTTCGCTACACAGTTCTAACCATGTTTCAAAAATGGAAGGTCCGAATTTAATTTTGTAATTAAATTAAAGACATTAGTTCCATTTCATCCTCAAGCGAATTTTGGAGTAACTTTTAAAAATTACTGGGTTTTAAAGACACAGCAAAAATCATAATTCACGTTTCCAAGGAAACAGAAAATTCATTTCAACCAGACAAGGGGTGTTTGCGTGTTCATTATCGCTGTATTTTGATGTATCAGTTATTAGTTACGTTTTGGTAGGGGGTAGGGATGTATTTTCAATGAAATCTGACATCCGTTAAATGCATGTCGTCTGGATTTTTTTTAAAATTTTATTGTTAACGGCAAAAATTCTTACGGCATTTTTTTTTATTTGTATATTTAAAGATTTTTTGGGGGTGTTTAGGTTAGAATACGTTTTATTTAACTACAATTTGAAAAATATTTTCACTTTTAATTTTTAATATACTATATTTCTTTTAAGAACAAGTAAATGTATTAGAATCCCTTACAGTATGTAGAATTATTTTCACATCAAGTATAAGTATGTATATTATTAGGTAACAATTTTTTTTTTTTTTTTTTTTTATTTTAAATATTATTTAAGTAAAATTTATGACAATGACGCCAAAAATAGCTAATTAATTTCACTGATTTAGTAAACTTTTATTTTTTTATTTTTATATATAAGTAATATATTGTTTCTCATGTAAGTACAAAGGACATGGGTCATTCAATGACTTACATCTTCTAGCTTTTCATATTAAATTCATTTTACTGTAGGTGTTTTATTGGATTCTTTTAAGTGCTTGTACTACTTAGAAGGAGATCTATATGTTAGAATACGTTTTATTTAATTACAATTTTAAAAGATGTTTAGGTTAGAATTTCTTTTTATTTAACTACAATTTTAAATACAACTTTAAAATATTTTTCACTGTTAGTTTTAATAGACTATATTTTTTTTTTAAAAAAATATGTATTAGAATTACTTACAGTAAGTAAAATTATTTTTTACATATCAAGTATAAGTATGTATATTACGATTGTTAAAATTTTTTTATATTTAAATATTATTTAAGTAAAATTTATGACAATTACGGTAAAAATAGCTAATTCATTTCTCTGATTTAGTAAACTTTATTTTATTTTTTTTTTTTTATACTTAGTAATATATAGTTTCACATGTCTGTACAAAATATGACATTTTACATTCACCATCTTATAGCTTTGCATCATAATTTCATTTTTCTGTAGGTGTTTTATTGGATTCCTTTAAGTGCCAGTAGTACTTTGAGAGAGGTTTTAGGTTAGAATACGTTTTATTTAACTACAATTTTAAAAGATGTTTAGGTTAGAATTCGTTTTAACTAAAATTTTAAATACAACTTTAAAAGTATTTTCACTGTTATGTTAATAGACTTTTTTTAGATGTAATATATATATATTACATATATATAAAATTATTTTTTTTTTTAAATATAAGTACGTATATTACCAAAATACTTTTTATTTATTTTTAATTTTTAAATATTATTTATTACATTTTTTATATTTATAATATTTTAAATTTTATAATTAATTTTGTTTTAATATTTTTTATAAAATATTTAATTTAAATTTTTCATAGTATTATAAACATATTTAAAAATCAATATTTTAAAATAAAAGATTCAAAATGTATTATTTTTGTCATTATATAAATTTTTATAAAATATATCTATTTTCTTTAAAAATTATTTGACTGTTTTTGTTTTTTTTAATTTTTTTTTTATTATTATATTAAATCATTAGCCAATTTAATTTGCAATCTTTATATCAAACAGATTACAATATTAAAATTATATATATTTATATATATATATATTTGTAATATTTATTTTTTAATGTTAGTTTAAACTTCTGGAAGAAATAATAGTCTTATTTATTTGGTTTTAAATAAATTCATTCAGTGATTGTTTTTTTCTTCAAACCAACATTAAGATTTTATATTTTTCCTAAAATTTGTTTTTCTTTTCATATACTTGATTGTTTCCAATTTATTCATTTTTTAATGAAAAATTCAATTAAAATTCAGAAATAAAATTTTTTTAATTCATTTCAGGAAAACTATATTCAAATATTTTTTATAAAATTAATCTATTTTTTAAGATTAATTTACTTAAAATTTTTCTATTAGAATAAATTTTTCATATTTATTTATATTAAATATATTTTTATTTAAATTTAAAACAATTTTTTATTCTTATTATAAAAAATTTGCATTTTATAGATTAAATATAATTTGACCATTAAATTTAAATAATATAAAAAAAAAAATTTTCAAAATTTAAATTAAGTCACTTTAAGATTTGAAAATAGATCTTTTAACTAAATTTTTATAAAAATTTTAAATAATTAATAGATAAAATAATATAAAGTTATATAAATATTTTCCATAAACTTTTTAAATTACATGTAAAATGAATAAAAATTTTAAATGTATCAATTTTATTTAAAAATTATTTAATTTTTATAAAAAGTGGAACAATAAATCATATAAATGTTTGGGAATTTTAAAACCAGGCTAGGAAAGTATTTTCCAACTTTTTCTTTTTTTAATTCAAATTATTATATTTTCTTTTGGTTTAAATGTTGTTCATTCAATTTAAAAATTAAATAGGTTTATTCAAACATTTAAAATTTACATAATTAAAAATTGTTCTTCTGAAACATTGAAAATCCATAACAATTTTTTTTTTCATTTCATTTTTATTGTAAAATATGAGTTTATCTTTTCTTTTTTTAAAATTTTTCAAAATAATTTTTATATAGGAATTCTTAAGAATCTCAATATATATGATTTATAATTTAACATTTTTTTTTTTTTTAAATGATGCATGAACAGATTGAAAATTAAATTTGATAAATTTTATATTTTCCATTATAATCATTATATTATATTTAAAAATTGTTATATATAAATTATATATATATATATTATAAAAAATTTCATATAAATCTGGATTAAAATTTTCCAAAAAAAGGCAATTGAAATGATTTTTGGATTCAAAATTGTTTAAATGAATCTTATATGAATCTTTTTAAAATTGATAAAAGTGTTTTATTTAAAATAAAATTCAAATTAAATTGGTCGCAAATTAATTTTACTTTTTAAAAGAATTTAAAAATGATTTAGAAATGAATTTTTAATATTAATTTGCAAATTTATTTCAAATCATATTTATTTTTTATATAAAATGTTTTGATTTTTATTTTATTTGTATATATTTATTTAAAATAATATTTCCTTCAAATTTTTGCCAAAAATAAGGATTAAATGAAATTATTTTTACTTTTTTAATAAAAATTTAATTAATACAAAGAAATTTATAAAAATTAAAATTTATTCTAAGTAATTAAAAAAATTTAAAATAAAAACATTTTTTTTTATATTTTGAAATTTGTTATAAATCATTTTTGTTTTGATAAAAAATTTAAATTTGTTAAACAAATAAACATTCTTTCAATAATTTTAATTAAATATCAAAAATTGAAAAATAAAAAAAATTTTTTTTTTTCTCAAAATTAAAAATTATAAATTAATTTTTAAAAATATATCCACAGATTTTATTTTTTTTTTTAATATTTGTTTTTTTGGATTAAAATTAAATTCAATTTAAAAATTGGAAAAAAATTTTTTATTCTGTCAAAAATTTCTATTTAATATGTGAATTTTCAAAAAATAGTTGAAAAGAAGATTTGTGATTTGTATTTCAAAAATCTATTTTTTCTTTTTAAAAAAAATGAAATTCATTAAAATTGTTTGAAAAAAATATATACATTTTTTTTTTTGAATCTTTAAAAGCAAAAAATTATAAATTTTGGAAATATCAAAATTTTTTTTATATATTTATATAAATTTTTTGCAAATCCTTTTTCAAAAAATTTAAATTTTGAATTTTTTCAACAATAAAATTTGTTTAAAAAAAACAAAAATAATTTAAAATGAAAAATAGTTTTTTTATAATTTTCAAAGATATATGAAAGAATGATTTTTAATAAATTTGTCTAAAAAATTTTTTTTTTTTTTCAAAAAAAAATTTTTCAGAATTTTTTGATACCAAATAATATTTCAAAGTATTTTTTTAAAAAAAAATAATAGATAATTTTAGAATGAAAAATGCTATATTAAATTAACTTAAAATTAAAATGGTTTTTTAATATTTATTACTTTTTTCATTCAGAACATATTAAAAAATTATTAAATGCATTTTTTCTTTTCCAATTTTTCAAACATCATTATTAAATAAAATTTTGAAATTTTTTTTATTAAAATAATGATTTTAATTTGTTTGATAAACTTAAAATTCGGATCATTGAATTTAAAAGATATTATATAAAAAGAAATATATATTTGAATTGAACAGTTCAATGAAAAACATTTGTCAAAAAGTTTTGATAAATTTCTAATAAAAAAAAATCAAACAGAATATCAAATATAATTTATTGAATAGATGAAAACATGAAAATTCAAAAAATTAAAAAATTTTTAATTTATTTAAAAACGAACTTTTAAAAATTGTTATTTTAATATATGGATTTTCAATTAAAAATTGAATTGAGATTATTTTAAATAAATTTTAATGTTTAAATTATGAAAAATATCAATCTTAAACCAATTTTTTCAGGTGAGCAAAATTTAAATTCCATATATTTAATTTATAATTTGGAGATACTTATATTTAATAAAATGTCTAATTTTCAATTTTGAAAAAGAATCATATTTTATTACTAATTTAAATTATATAAATATAAATAAAAAATGAGAATTCATATAATGCAAATATATTGACGATATATATATTTATATTATTAATATGATATTATTATTTTTAAAATTGAAAGATATTTATAAAAAAAACAACAATATTTCTGAAATTTATTCCATTTGGAAAATTAATTCAAAAATTTTAAAATTATTGATAAAATATTATTTATGATATTCGGTTGGTAAGACATTTCAGATTGAAATAGCAGGATATTAAAATTATAAATATTTTATTTAAATCGAACTAATTTATTATAAATAAATACATTAACAAAAATAAAATTTTTTTTTTTAAATTTCAATTTTTTACTAAATTCTTAATATTATCAATTGGTCCATGTTCCGCCAAGCAAATTTAAAATTAAAATCAAAAAAAATGAAAAAAAAATTTTGTTTTAAATTAAATTTTCTTTATATTGAAAAAAAAACAAATAAAGAATTATTTAAAATAAATCTATAATCTAAAAAATCATTTTCCTTATCCATAAAAGAAATATAAATAAAATGTTATAATCATTTATTTGGGAAGTTAATACTTTACAAGTGCTTTATGTTAAAAAAATATATGATATAATTAATTTGTTTTTAACAAAAAAAAATTAGAACATCTGACCATTGATATATGAAAAAAATAGAATTAAATTCTTAGAATGTTTTTGAAATATAAATCATATATTCAAAGTATTTAATCATCAATATTTGTCGCAAAATCAATTTAAGTTTTTAATTTCATGTTTTGTTAATAAATATTTTATTTTGAGGTAAATAACTTCTTTTTTTTATTTTGTTATTAAAACCTCAACAGATAAAATAAGTTTTCTTTTTCACTAGCCATCAAAGAAATTTCATTGTCAATAATTGGGGATGAGATTTGACAAATCTTTTATATTTTTGACTTTACCCATCACAGTGTAATATTATATATTAAAATCTTTAATGGTTTTCCAATGAATATGTTTTTTCTGTTTGAGAAATATGCTTTCAGATTGTCTTGGTTCAAAAATAAATATTCTTCAAATTCGTTGAATAAATAAACTTATTGAAAATATTTACATTTTGGCATTTATCTCTTAAATTGTTGATTAAATAAGTTCAAAGGTATTTTCTTTATTTAATAATTTTTTTAAAATTCTTTTTATTTTCTAATGTATTATTGTTCCAAAAAAATCCAAAAAAAAACTTTTTCAAAAATAATTATTTGAAAAAAATTGATTTGTTCAATGTTCCCAAATTTGTTAAATTATGACAATAATTTATGATTCATTGTCAATATTTTGATTATGGGGGTTAAATATTTTTTATCAAAAAGAGCTGAAAAACTAAGTCTGGACCAAAAGCCTAAAATGTTTGAAGTGAGGTCTAATAAATTTATTCACGAATATATAAAGGAAATATATAACTATTTTTTTTTAACAATGTTAAAATTTTTTTGAAAATTATGTTGTGGTAGGATCCACCTAATTTGCATAGTGGAGTACCGACCATATAAATATGGTTGGTACCGGGAGAGAGGAAGGAATCAAGAGATTCAACCAGAGACTCTGCCCGACTGCGACTCAGTCAACACATTCTCCAGGAACGGTCTTACCAGGAATATACAAAAGACTATATGTAAATATTGTGTACACTTTCTTGTTTCAATACATTTTGTTCTAAGTACATTTTGTGTTGCATTATTATTCCATGCATTAGTCAAGTAAATTTCCTGAGAAGTGTTTGTCCATGTCTTTCTTTTGGTCTTAATCTATCATCTTTTTTTTTACTCGCTTTTCTTTTCATTTTCCATCTTTCTTACTTATATTCTATGTCCGTATCTTATCCAGTTATTATCAGTTCTTCTCTTGTACATGAATTATGAACAAAGGTTGCTTTTGAATCTGCTTGAACATTTCCATAGAACCCTGCAAATAACATACAACACATTTTCCTGATAAATAGCATATCAAAGAGCGCAGATACCTTTCATCAGTTTTAGATATTGATTCATATAAAAATAAATAAATTTTTCGTGTGTATAATAGAGCGGTCTGATTTAGATAAAAATCATTTTTACTTCAGAAACTTGACAAAAACGAGTGGACAGTTTTTATTATGAAGGTACAGTAAACATAAACTTTTATAAATGAGAACACTATGAACTGCAATCCATACACATTTATTAAATGCATTTAGTAAGTCTTTTTAAAAGCCAATCATCAGAATCAAAATTTGACATTTAAGGCAGTAATGGATTCGTTATGAGTTTCAATTTTCATTTGAGGCAAAAATGGATTCATTAGGAGTCAATCAAATTTGACATGGAGGCATTAAAGGATTCATTAGGAGTTTTAAATTTGACATTTGAGGCATTAATGGATTCATTAGGAGTCAATCAAATTTTCGACAAAGAGGCATTAATGGATTCATTAGGAGTCAATCAAATTTGACATTTGAGGCATTAATGGAAAATTAAGAGAAATCAATTTCAATCAATTTTTATTTAGTTTTAAATCAATTATTTGTCAATAAAATTAACATTTAATGCAGCAATGAGTTTATTATATGCCAAATTTGAAATTTGACATTTGAGGCAGTAATGGATTCGTTAGAAAGTCAAATTTGAAATTTGAACATTAATGGATTCGTTATGAGTCAATTTCGAATGCATGACATTTTGAGACATTTTAATGGATTCATAATTTTAGGAGTCAATCAAATTTGACATTTGAGGCATTACTGGATTTTTTGTTAGGATTTAATCAGATTTCATTTTTTGATATTTATAGTATTTTTATTTCAATAAAATTAATTTTTTTTGCAATGAGTTTATTCTATTTAAACAAATTTGACATTTGAGGCAATAATGAATCAATTATTAGATTTTTTGTCATATTAGAGGACGTAAAGTTTCATTAATAGCACATTGTCTCAATAATATACTATTAATATCTGCACACTTTGCTCCTGTAATGTGATATTTCTCTTATAATTGATGGAAATATTCGAATACTGATAAAAGTGCTAGATAATTTAGAACATCGTCGAAGCAGAAACTTCAGATATGCGTGAAGATGACTTTCGATTTGGTTGAGAAATTTCGTTTGATTTTTAATTTTTGTTTTTCAAAAATTTCTGATGGATTTTTTGGACATCAGTTTTTTTGTTATTTTTGATAAGGAGATTATCCTTTTCTAATCAACGACCAAAGGAGACGGCACATTTTTTTTCACGACGAAAACGGAAAAGTAGGCACGATATCTGTTTCCATCGTTCCTATCCTATTCCTTCTGTTTTGCTTTTGAAAGTCAACCGCGATAGCTATTCTGACCAAAAAATGTTTTGATTTTATTTTTTTTCTTTTTTTAAAAAAGACACTTCTAACACAAAAAGAGTTCAGATTCACCGCCAGTAGAAAAAGGTTCTATTTCGTATCAATTGATTGACAGGTCAAAATACTTTAAAAATTTGACCAGTTCGATCCTTGCCTTCGAAAAAAAGTATACAAACATTGATATTTTTTATTCTAATATTTATTTTTTTTTGTTTATAAGTATAAAAATTTTTTTTAAAAAAATTAAGAAAGTGTTTGATATGTTAGATTATATTTAAAAAGGAAGAAATCATATTATTACTTGATAATCAAGATTATTATAATGAAGATGCGGCTTTTTAAGTGAAGCAGAGTCTATAATACAATGTATCTCATAGTACGGCCATTGGTGTGGTAAAGGGCAGCACTTTAACAAGGCATTGATTCTGTATGTCATCAATAAAAATATTTGACTTATCGAATAGCTTTCAACAGCTATGTAGTATTTGTAGGTACAGGATCTTAAGGCGGAAATAGATCTCTCCACCAGCTCCATGAACGCTCGTAAATTTGGACCAAATTATTTTTCATTCACCAGAATTTTTTCTGAAATCAAATTTTCCCTATGGCAACATGCATCATCGTGCTGGAAATATCCCTTATTGTTCGAGTGCAGGGAGCCAAGAAACTTTGTTGTCAAAGTTCAATGACGTGTTCTTCCAAAAGATTTTTTCGAAACAAGGCCCACAGAACAATCGAATTAGCCTGAAATGTTTGTATTATACCATCTTAGTAATCCCCTAGGGACCCTAAAAGTCCTGATCAGGAGTCCTGATGCGGCTCTATTTCATTTTCCGTGACGTTAATTGAAGTACAAATGGATCTTTTTTTCATATCCCAGAAAAAAAAAAAAGTTAAAAAAACATCTAGTGGATATGCAATTTTAAATGCCTTTATTTATATATATTGATATTACCATTGGGTCATATTATAGGTTGGAAATTGTGTTTCCTGTTATTTTTATCAACCACTGTAAGTTATTTAATGCCAAATTATTTATATATATATATATATATATATTTATATATACAGTGCTATTAAACGTATATTTATTTTTTATTTTTTCAAAAACGTATTCAGTCAACATTATTGTTTCAAAAAAGTGCATACCGGGCAAACATTATTGTTTCAAAACGTAAAGTTGGTAACATTATTGTTTCAAAACGTATAGTTGGCAACATTTTATTTTTCCGAAAAACATTATCTTATATTGCTTTTTGGACGTTGTAGTTTATCGCCATTTCCAGGACGCGCATGTTTTTTTTTTCGAATCCAGGACGCAGATGTAGTTTATTGTCATAATTTTTCTGTAATTTAATTATAGAAACTTATTTAAACTGAAAAGTAAAGATTATTGCTTTTTTTGATAGTTCTAACATTGATGTAGGAATATAAAGTCAAAGAAGACATTAATATTGGAATTAGAGAGCACATTTTAATTTTTTGAAAATAGTAAATATTCACATCAATTTTGTTTTCTCCTGAATACCAAATAGAAGGATATATTTATATACATTCAGCAATTTTGTGAGTTTGTATAAGACAGGGGATTTTCTCTACAAAGTTCCTTTCTGCTACAAAGACACTAATTTGCAATATACCTTCAAGTCGAAAACGGTTCTGGTGTAAAAGTTCGCTGCTTTTCCTTTTTTTTTCATATATATAAGTTTTTGCTTTTCGTTCTTGCATTGAATATTTCTGATCTGGTTTTTCTATTCTTTTCATATTTAGAGATTTTTTTCATTGATTTTTTCTTTTTTCTAAAGATGAACCTGCAATGATATTGGCCATTTATCTCGGCTCCAGTTAATTTCAACCGCCATAACGTAGAAACCCTGTGTCTTTTTTATAAGACATTTACGGTAAATTTTTTCTCTTGAACTTTGTTTATGTCAGCTAGATTTTATCAAATTAAATCAATTTTCCTTTTGGAAAGGTCTTTTTCATTTATAGTTGAACTGACTATATTAACCGCAAACCCAAATAATTTCTCATCTCGCTTGTCAAAACCTCTTCTTGCATCCAAGATAAATTTACGCTGGATATTTACTTATTTTCTTCACTTTTATTACTATTAGAAAAAAATCTTTTATTTATTTAAGAAATTATTATTATACAGGCCGGTCATTTCTGGCGAAAAATAAATAAATATACTGTTAAATAAATAATCAGAGAATCTTTTGCCGTTCTTTTTTATCGCTATCGACTAAAAAATAACGTTTACGTGATAAAATTTGTCGAATTACTTTCAAAATCATTACATCTTTGGAAATCAAAGTAATTTTGTTATTTTGAATTTTATGCTTTTATATAACGGATTAATAGCCTCAATTTTTTTTCTGTCAATTTTTTTAGGTTTTAAATGAATTCTGGATTTTCAATTATTCCTTTATTACCTTGAATTTTCCTTTTTCATTTCTTGCGTTTATTTTAAATTGTTACACTGATACCTTTTTTTCTATGTTCTGAATTTTCAAATCGTCCTTCAGTTAGACTAGTTTCTCCCGAATTTAGAAAGCCCATTTTATCCAGTTACGTTTTTTATGCATGATGATAAATCAGTTTATGCAGTCCTTTTCCTTTTTTTCTTTAATGAAACGTGACGAGAGAAAGAAGAAGAAAAAAACAAGCCTTCTTTTTGTTTTTTTCCTTTTGAATTCAATTTCCGCCTCGATAACCGTTAAATATTCTTTTTCGTTGATCAAGTTTATTCTGATTCCTTTTTAAATCTCAAAGTTTCAGAGGAGTTTGTGGGTTTATACTGTTGCTTTTAAAATTTTCTTTCTTTTTTCTTCATTCTAGTTTGTATTAACATTCGAGATTCATTATTTATTCATTTGTATTTCCGTTCCTAACACTAAATTTAAATATTTAGACAATTCTTTTCTTTTCCTTTCGTTTTTCTTTTTGTTTCTTTCTTTCTTTTCTTTTCGTTATTTCTTTTTCTTTCTCTTTTTTTTTTCTTTCGTTCTTTTTTTTTTCTTTCTTGCTTTCTTTTCTTTTTTCTTTCTATCTTTCATTTTTCTTTCATTTTTTCTCCCATTTTTTCTTTCTTTTTTCATTTTTTCTTTTCGCTTCATTTCCCCAACTGTCTGTCGCGTCTTTTTATTTCAGATCAATCTCCATTCCATTGTTGTTCGTTTTCTTGTTTTTGTCATTTCATTTTTTTAATTATTCAGCATCCTTTTATCCAAAGTACATCCGTTCCATTCTATATATTCACATTTTTGTCCCTTTTGATTCTTTTTATTATACTTGCTTGATTTGTATTCAATTCATTATTTGTCCCCTTTTCCATCGTTCCCTTTTCTTTATTTTCACCTTCCTTTATTTCCTTATCCTTTAACTTTCCTGTTTTTTTTTTTTCCAGTATCCTTTTCCTTCATTCATTTCTACTGGAACATCCATATCACCATTCCAATGTTTTTTCCAGTTTATTGTTCCCAAAACAGAATGTCTGTTTTTACAAACACGACCAGGTCAGGGAAAGATTTCCTTTTAATTTTCTGTCCCAGAAAATATATATATATAAGTATTATTTCGACATAATCATAGAATTAAAAATACATATTTAATATTTCATCTCATATATAGGTTTATGCCACTAGTTATTAAAATATTAATTGTAAATAGAAAACATAATGGAGTAACTTCTTACTATAGAGCTTAGAATATGTTTTAATGCATCATCTTCAGAGAGTTATGTCTTTAACCTTTTCGGTGGGTGCTTTCAGTCTTAAAAACCCAAAATTTAATGTTACATCTTTTTATTTAATTGTGATTGTTATTATATATAATCGAAATTAATTAAAGACTAAAGTAAATTGGTATAACTTTAAATAAAAATAAGTTAAGGAAAAACAGAAAATATAATATTAATCCAAAAGAGACTTTCATCTTGTCAGTAGATGCAAATATTTAAAAGGAGTATATTTCTTACTATTTTAATGGATTTCTATTATTTATATAGTTGTAAATATATTTATTCAAGAATGTTGTTGTTTTACATTTCTTTCAAATTTTGAAGGGGAAATTCAAATATTCCATTCTTCAAGAACTTGGAAAAAATCATTCGTAAATTGATTAAATTGTTGTTTTTTTTTTTTTGGTTGCCAGAAAAAAATTTCCACATCGAAATAAGTAGTAATTTGAAAGTGCAGGTTAAACTGTGTACATTAGATAAAGATAAGACATTCCAGCTAAAGCTCCACCAATTTCTGCTTCGTATGAAAAAGATATATTAATATTTTATTTTTACTGATGGAAAAACGATATCCTTCCGATTAGATAATTCCCAACGTCTTCATCGATGGCTGCATTTAATTGTACTAACTGGGAAAAATAATTGTCTGAGTACAACCACTAATTTTTTTAACTCATGCCTTTTTTAACCAAGCAAATACTAAAATCATCTTGTCCCAATGCAATTGCAAAACTTCTCAATATTTTCAGTGGCTCATTTAGTTTTCCAGTTATTTTTAATGTGTAAAAACATAATCAATTTTCATCACTTGTAATTTTATATGTCTCAAACAAAGGGTGAAAAAATACGAAATGGACGAATGGAATTGCGGTATATTAAACATGTCTCTTTTAAATCGTGAAAAACCCAAAAAATTAGTGATTCATGTTTTCAAATGCATTTAAATGCTTTACAAACAAAACCTTTGCTATACGCAGAAAATATATGCGAAGTTTTAATTGTCGGATGATTGGGTTTATTTGAAATCAGCATTTCGATTTGGTTCATCAAACAACGACTGCATGTCTTTAGAAGAACGTCCTTTTTCCTTTTCATATGAAAATGTCCACTTTAATCCAACCTTCGAAAAAAAACGCACGCTATGGTACAATCTCCATAAACGGCACAGGCAATTTAGCTGTTTTATTTTCTTTCGACAACTAAAAAGAAAATCATATAATAAAATGCATTTCATTGTTGCATATATTCAATTTTAACGTAAACACAAATCGTCTTCTAACACAATCAAGAACTGAATCTTATAGAAAAATGCGTTGATATGTTAAATTCGTGTATTATATATATATATATATATATATATAATATATTTATATATATATATATATATATGTGTGTGTGTGTGTGTGTGTGTTCAAAATAAAATATACATACATATATAAAAAACTTTATTTACCATGCTACTTTTTCTTTATCATTATAAATATAAATATAATCCACACTCTATCATTCGAAAGAAGCCTAAAATTGATTTAAAAATGACTTTTTTACGAATCTAATTCTCGTAACTTATTATTTCGATTTCAAAAGGTTCATTTTTTTTTTTTTTTCATTTTTAGAATAATAATAATAATAACGAAATTAAAATATTCTTAATAATAAATTTAATAGAAGAACGGCATGTTGCATTTTTAATAGGTAAAAAGAACAAAAAAGGATAGATGTGGATGAGCAGAAATGACATCAGTGGCTGAGGAGAACTGCGTTTGAAAACTGAGACAGAAGGCCGAATTATTCCAACTCGGGAAAAAATAACCTCTAAAAATCAGATCCTATTTAAATAATCAAGGGATGGAACTAACTCGGTCTATGGAAAATATAATGAAACTCGCCCATTTTTATCCTTTAGGATGTCCGGAACTGGGAAGAAATGAATATAACATGTTACAAAACAAGGTAAAGATTTGAAATTTGCGGAACGATATGCAAGAAGCAAAAAATCAAAAACACTGAGATATGACTTTATTTTTTCAACCAGATACACATTACCCAAAATATCAATGTAAAAATCCTCTGAGACATGCCTATTAAAACTGGCCTATTTTAAAAGCCAATGGACCTGATATTTATTTAAATAAGAAATTAGGGAAAAATATGCTTATTGACATATTCAAACAATCTGAGAGAAACATATCCATAAAATTTATCGAGAAAAAACTGTTGTGGACACAATTCAAATGAGATCGACATTAACTGGATGTGGTGAGGAAGAAATGAGACTATAACAAGAGTAATCAGAGAAATACTGGGCCTCGTTTAAAAAAGGAATGATTTTAATTTTGAACAGTGTCATATATAACATCAACATATAAATTTATATCACATATACTTTTGTTTGAAATGTTTTTTCAATTAAAACATGACAATTCTCCTATAATTTTAAGGAAACTAATTTGAAACCGGCTCTACTGGATACAAAACAGAACATTTAACATATAAAAATAATAATAATAATACTTAATAATAATAATAAATCAAAGTTAACATCCCAGACATTGTTATTAAAGAATAAAAACTAAAAAGTGTCTCCTTAAATTGATATGGCAGTTCTGAAGGCTGAAATGTATCTTTGAAGATATTCTAAAAGCTTCAAAATACAAGGACCTTTAAATCGAAATCTAAAATATATGGCATATATCTGTTTCAAAAATTCAATAAATATGTAGCTTTTGGAAATTAATAAAATTTATAATCAATTTTGGAAAGATTCCAGTATCCTAATTGAAAAAATTCCTGGAAGACCATTTTTCAATGAAATAAATACAACGAATTCGTATTCTCAAAAGTAGAGCCCATTTTACATTATACAATGAATGTATCGATGCAAAATATGATTTTTTTTGTTTTATGTTTTTTTTTTTTTTTTTTTTTATGGAAATTTTATCATGATGGCATTTTTAACCTATTATAAAGAAATAATTTGCGTAAAGAATTAACACGCCAAAATCAAAATAATTTATAATAATAATAATAATAATTGTAAAATAAACTTTTGACAAAACTAAAAATGTACATTTTAGAAAAATGAATGGATTTCAATGGTAGCCCATGCCTTAATGAAATACAAAAAAATTCTATCTAAAAAGTAGAGCAAACGTAAAACAGGAGGTGAAAATATCTATTAAAAATGTGTGTGATCTGAGTTTATTTATTTTTTATATTTTTTTTAGAAATGGATGATATTTTACTCAAAAACAGTGATCATTGGAAAAGTCATGTTGTCCTTTCTGATTATTATTATTCTTGGCTGCGTCCTGAAGGAAATGTAATACAAAAAAATGAAAGGAATAATAATAATAAAAATAAATTTTTAAATTAGGTTATGAAAAAACAAATACAGAAAAATAATTTTTTTTTTTTAACAAAAGATTAAAACTGGAACATGATGAAGCTTATAAGTAAACTAAGAAATTAGCGAAGGAGATGGCAAACAACACCCCCAAATGAAGGAAAAAAAAAAGAAAAAGAGTACTACAGGCGTGTACGTCTGATACTAAATACTGAGCTAAACTCAAAAAACAGGATATCAGCCATAAACACATTGGCTGTCCCTGTGGTGCAATACAGCTTTAATGTCCTTAACTGGACCATAGATGAAATTAAGCGAATGGACGCCAAAACGAGAAAGCTTCTCACTTGCTATCGCATGCATCATCCCAAAGCTGATGTTGATCGTCTGTATGTGCCCAGATCCGAAGGAGGCAGAGGATTAGTTCAACTAGAATTGTCCTACAAAACTACAAAAATTGGCCTCCAAAGATATTTGGAAACTACAGAAAAGTGGATGATGGTATGCGTCAAGGAACATGAAAGTTGTAAGCGTCTTTACTCCGTAATGAAAGAAGCCAACAAATTCAAAATGGAGTTTCAAATGGGCGTAGAGATGCAACTACAGCACAATACACCGGCTGAAACTGCAAAATACCTAAAAAAAAACAGCAAAGACGAATGCAACCGACCAGTTACAGAAGCGATGGCAAGATAAACCGCTTCATGGCCAATACTCTGCCCGTACCAAACAAGCTGACGTAGACAAAACCCGTACCCATCAGTGGCTACGTAGTGCAGGGTTGAAAGCGGAAACTGAAGGTTTTATCCTTGCTGCGCAGGACCAATGCTTGCTAACTAGGAATTATCAAGCACATATACTAAAATATTGTGTCAGCCCAAAATGCAGATTCTGTGATAAATATCCAGAAACGATTGATCATCTTGTATCAGGTTGCACGATGTTGGCACCCACTGAATATAAAACCCGACATGACAGAGTGGGCCAATATCTGCACTGGAAAATCTGCAACTTCTACGGGAAGGAAACCGAAAGAAACTGGTATGAACACCACCCAGACCCGGTTACGGAGATAGGACCTGTTACAATTCTATGGGACTACACAATACACACTGACAGAACAATCAATCAAAGCCAACCGCCCAGATATTGTTATTAAAGACCACAAACAAAAAAAGGTGCCTCCTTATTGATATGGCAGTCCCTGCTGACTGCAATGTATCTTTGAAGATATTCAAAAAGTTGTCAAAATACAAGGACCTTGAAATAGAAATCTCGAAAATGTGGCATATGGGAACATCAACAATCCCTGTTGTAGTTGGAGCCCTAGGACTGGTTGGAAAAGATTGCAGTAGACTAATTGAAGGGATTCCTGGAAGTCCATGCCTCAAGGAGATACAAAAAATTGTTCTGACAAGTACAGCCCACACTTTACGAAGGGCTTTATCTATGTAATTTTTTTTTTTTTTTTTTTTTTTTTTCAGTGGAAAGTGTCATGATGCCATTTCTAACCTTAGGTCCCTGGGCGGGACCCGGAAAGAAATGTGTAAACGCCAGAAATCAAAGAAAATAAAAATAATAATAATAATAATAATAATAATAATAATAATTAATAAAAAAATATTTGAAATTTCAAATTAAAATTTTTTAATAAAAAATTTTTAAAAAATATGAAAAGTCGAAAATGAAATAAAAATTTAAAATTATTTATAAATAATCAATAACGCAAATAAATATATGGCAATATATAAAATTGAAATTTTATATATAATATTTGAAACATTTAAGAATATTATAAAAAATGTAAAAAAAAAATTAAAAAATTTTTTAAAAAATATTCAACAATTTTGAAAATTTAAAAATTTCCATGTTTTTTATCAAAATTTATATTTTAAAATATATTATTATATTTAAATTTAAAAAAATTATTAATAATCCTTTTTAAATTCATATTATTTTATTAAACTATAATAATATATTTATTTATCATAAATTGGCTAAATTCATTTTTTTTTTTTTTAAAAAAAAAAAATAAAAAAAATTAATTTTTTATTTTTTAAATCATATTAAATTAATTTTATATAATTAGTGAAATTTTCATTTTTTAATTCAACATAATTAAGCTATTTTTAATTAAAATGTATAATAAATATAATTTTAAAACCGACATTTTTTAATTCATTTGATCAAATATAAAATCAAATATGATAAAATAATAATAATATTTATTTTATTTTTTATTTTATTTTTTTTTTATGATGAAAATCATTTAAAAATTTTAAAGTTCATTTTTAAAAAAATATATTTTTTTTTAAAAGGATATAATAATATTTTTCTTTTAAAATTTGATATGAAAAAAAAAAAAAATGTATTTAATTAATTAAATAGATACGCAAACGAATAATATTTTATAAATTGATTTTTTCATTTTTTTAAAATTTTTAACATCTTAGGAAAATATAAAATTAAAAAAATGATAATTTAAATATATTTATATATAAATAAAAAAAATAATAAGTTTTTATATTTTTTTTATATTTCATTTAAAAAAACATTTTTGAAATAATTTTTCATTTATTTAAAATATTATTAAATATAAATATATAAAATTCTTATAATTTCATTTTCAATTTATATTAAATATTTAATATTTCTGGAAATTAAAAAAATTAAATTTAACTAAATTTAACGGACAATAAAAAAATTTATTTTTATTTTTTGATATATATATATTTTTAATTATAAATTTATATATATTTATAAAAATGTAAACATTTAAATTTTAAAAATAAAAATCTATTTTTCATTTAAAAAAAATATTTTTATAAAATATATTATTTAATCTTGATTTATAATTTATATAAAAAATATTTTATTTTTAAATCAAAAAATTAAATTGATTAAAATTAATTTTTTTAAATTTTTTTATATAAAACATTTTTTTTCAAAAAAATTTTAAAATTTTTTTTAAATTTTTTTCAATTTTAAATAAATTTATTTTTTTTTCTAATTTATATATTTATATAATTTTAATTAAATATAAAAAAAAAAAATTTTTATAAAAAAATAATTTCATAAAATAAAAAACTTTCAAAACGTTCTTTTTCAAATTTTTTTTTGTTTAAAAAAATTGAAATAAACTGGTTTAAATTTATACAAATAAAAATTATTTTTAATTCATTAAATTTTCTAATAATTTTATAAAATTTTTATTTAAAAAAAAATTTTTTAAAAAAAATTTTTTTTTTTTTATTAAAAAACATTCTTAAAATTTATTTTCCTATTTGATTTTTTATCAAATTTATTATTTTAATAATTTATATAAATTTTTTTTTTTTAATAAATTTTTCTGAAAAAATTTTCGTTCTAAAAAATATATAAATATTTTTTTTATTATATTTTTTTTAATTTTAAAATTTTAGTTTAATTAATTTTTATAAATTTTCAAAAAAATGAAAAATATAAAAATTTTTATTTTTTTCTTTTTTTTGATAAATTTTTTGATTTTTTACATGTTTTTATGTTAAAATTTTTTAAAAACAATTTTAATCATTCAATTTTTTTTTTTCTAAAAATTCTTTTTTTTTCATCTTTAAAAACATTTTATAAAATCTGAAATTAAAAATTTTTCAAAAGTTTATATATTAAAATTTTAAAATTTTCACAAAAAATTTCAGCATTTTAAAAAGAATAATTTAATTTTTTAATAAAATTCAATTTTTTTATTATTATAAATATTCTTTTTAAAATCAAAAAATATATAAAAAAATTTTAAAAGTTAAATCTAAAATATTAAAAAAATTTTTAAATATTTTTATTTAAAATTTTAATATGAAAATAAATTTTTATATTTGTGATTATATAAAAATCAAATAAATTTTAATTTAAATGAAAATATTTGATATAAAATATTTTTTATATATGATATTTTTTAAAAAAAAATATTAAAAAATTAAATGAAAATTAATATATAATTTTAAAAATTTTATAAATATAATAAATTTATATTTATATTTAAAAAAAAATAAATATAAAAAATTTTCTTTAAATAATTATTTTTCATATTTTATTTAAAAAATTATATTTATTTGTTATTTATTTAAATGTTTTTAAATTTTTTTTTTAAATTTTATAATTTATTATAAAAAAAAAAATTATTTAAAAATTTTTATGGATTTATAAAATTTTTAAATTTCAATGAATATTTATAATATTTAATTTTTTCTTTATTTTTATTTTATAATTATATTTATAAAATAATTTATTTTGTTTATAAATTTATAAAATTAAATAATATATTTAAAAAAATATTAAAAATAAATAAATCTTATATTTGAAATTTTAAAAATATTATAAATATTTTTTTGAATTTTGCATATATGAAAATATTTTTTTTTTTCAAAAAAAATCAAAAAAATTTTTTTTTAAATTTTTCAAATTTAAAAATATTTTTCATATATATATTTGATAATTTTCAAAAATTTTTTTTATTTTGAAAATTTGAAAATAAAATAAAATAAAAATATTTTTAAAATTTTTAATATTATATAAATTATAAATATTTTTTATATATTTTAAAATTTTTATTTTAAAATATTTATAAATTTTTATTTATTCCAAATTCTATTTTATATATTTATTTTTCTTTATTATATTTTTTTTTAAAATTTTTTTATTTTATTTTTTAAAATTTTTTTAATAGAATTTGAAAATGTCATGATTAAATTTTATTTCCAAAAAAAAAAAAATTTTTTTTATAAAAGAATTGAAATTTTTTTATTTTTATGAATTATAATATAATAAATTAATAAATAATTTTTAATGTTTATTATATAAAAAATTATAAATTTTTCAAAATATGTTATAAATATATTTAAAGCTTTTAAAGATTAAATTTTAAATATAAATTCTTTTAATTTTTTTTTTTTTAAAAATCAATTTTTTTTAAAATTATTTTCTCCATTTTTGAAATATTTTTTTTTAAATTTTTGATTTTATGAAATTATTTTAAATTTTATTTTAAAAAAAAAATATAATTAAAAATAAAAATAAAAATTTAAAAAATTTTTTTTTATTATAAAAAATATATAAAAATTATTTGAATTTTTTTTTTTTAAATTTTTAATAATTATTAAAAATATATCTTTAATTTATATTAAAATAAAAAAATAAAATATATATATATTTTTAAATTTTATTTTTTTTAAGTGATATTTTCTTATTTTTCTTTTAATTGTTTAAGAAAAGTCATTTTAAAATTAAAAAAGAAATTTTAAAAAAAAATTTTGTGAATTTAATATTTTATTTTTTAAATTTTTTTTCCAAAAAATTTTAACATATTTATATATATATATATATAAATTATTTATGTTTATTTTGGTTGTTTTCATTGGTTTAAATTTTTCATCATTAAATATATTTTTTATTTTTTTGATAAATTTTTTTTAAAATTATTTTTAATTATATTTTATTTAAAAGTGCATTTGTGTTTTAATTTTTTTTTTTATTTATTCAAGAAAATTTTTTTTAAATTTTTTTCAAATTAAAATTAGAAAATCTTACATTCTTTTTTTTAATAAATTATAAAAAAATATTTTTAAAATGTTTGTTATAAAAACATATAAATATTATAATTATTTTTTTTATTATAAATATATTTTATCTGTTATTGTTTAAATTATATAAATAAAAAATTTTTTTAAAATTTTGCATATTTAAAAATTTTAATATTAAAATATTTATATTTATAATAAATTTTTATATTCTAGTTTATATTTTATATTTTTACTTTTTAAATTCAAATTTTTTTTGAAAATTTTTAAGAAAATAGATTTTGTTCAAATTTGTTTGATAACCTTTTTTTTTTAATATATTTTGAAAAATATAAATTTTCTTTCCATTCATTTTTTTTTTATTTTTAAAAAATCATTCGAAATTTTCCAAAATTTATTTTTAATGGATAATATCTAAATTATTATTTTTCAGATTTCATTAAAATTAAAAAATTAAAAATTAAAAATATTTATTTTTAAAATTTTTTGGAATAAAATAAAATAAATTAAATATTGATTTTTTTCTTTACTTTTTTTAAAAATTTTGTTAAAATTAAACTTAAATTTATTTATTTATTGATATCTAAAATATAATAAATGATGTTTATTCAATATTTTTTTAAAAATATTTAATAAAAAAAAATTTTCATTTCATTTCAGGTATAAATTTTTTTTTTTCTTTTTTATTAAATTTAATTATTTATATTTTTTTAATTTTTTTTTTTTGAATGAAAAAAAATTTTCATTTTTAAAAAAATAATTTTAAATAAAATTTTTTTAATTTTAATAATATTTATTTTTTTAAATGAAATGTTTTTTGATAAATTTTAAATTTTTTTTCATAAAGTCTCAATTAGTTTTTTTAATTTCAATAAAATTGTAACAAATAAAAATTCATTTTCATCTTAAAATTAAAATTTTCTTTTTATGATTTTTCTTCCCGAATAAAATTTTTTTTCCAAAATTTTTTTTTAATTTTTAAAAAATTTATTTTCAAAAAATAGATTTTGGGAATAATTAAAATTTGTTTCATTTTAAAAATATTTTTTTTTTAAAAAATAAAAAAAATGAATTTGGATTATAATGAATTAAAATTTTTAATTTAATTCATTTATGGTTTTTTATATGTTCTTATTTCAACAAATTATTTTTTGTTATCTAAAAAAAAATTAAATGAATTTTAATAATATTCAAATGAAAAATCAATTTTTATTTTCCATTTTAAATTTAAATTTGTTCTTTATCGTTATGATCTTAAAAAATTGTTTAAAAATTCAAATATTTCAAACTGATTTGTTTGAAAATCATTGAAAACTTAAACTTAGTTATTCAGTTAAAATTTAAATGATTAAAAATTACATATTTATTTTAAATTTCTATCTTTAATTTTTTTTTTTTTTTTTATGTGCCATGTCCTTTCAGGACGTAGGCGATCATGGCTCTCCACCTCCCTCTATCCCTTTGCAGCTCTCAACAAGTTTCCTTCCTCTGCTTCCTCCCCCAGACCACGTTCTGTCATCCACTTGCTTAAGCCTGCCAGGTATGTCATGCGTTGTTTTCCCTTGTCTCTCTTTCCCTCTATTCGACCCATGAGTATCAGATTCTCCAGGCCCTCCTTCCTCATTATGTGTCCCAGAAACTTCAGCTGCCTCTTCCTGATGTTAAGTATAAGCCTCCTCCTTGTTTGCAACCTCTCTAAGACCTCATCGTTGCTCACACGCTCGGTCCATGATATCCTTAGCATCCTTCTGTAGAACCACATCTCCGTCGCCTCGAGTCTCTTCTTCATCTTTGAGGAAATCGTCCAACATTCGCTGCCGTAAAGAACAGGACAGATGTCAAAGAACAGCTCAGTATTCTTTTTTTGTTACCAAATGTTAAAAAATTTTTTTGATATTAAACGCATGAACCTTTTGAGAGAATTTGGAATGGCGATTATCTTCAGATCAAAAATTAAATTTAGTTAGTTTGCCGTGCTTTAACCTTATTCCTATTTGCATTTTTTTTTATTTAAAGAAAACTTTTTAATAACTTATTACAATGTTAATTTAATCATTTTTATTATGTTTTGCTATGAATTTTAATTTTTTGAATTCATATAAATTTTGATCCATTTAATTTTTTTTAAAAGAACAATAAATTTGAATTTTATTCTTTTTAAAATTTTGATATTTTAGTCATAGGTTTTTGTTCTTTCAAAAGTATTATTAAAAAAAAAAGAATGAAAAATTGAAAATTCACACACACACACAAAAAATATTCAACACACAATGATTTTTTACATACATAAAAAAATTTTCAATTTTTTTAATTTGGGAGGAAAAATGTTTGAAAAAATAAAACATTTTTAAAATAAACTTTTTCAAAATTTCTATCATATAAATATATATATATATAAATATATATATATTTTATTTCAAATGATCGGCATTGCAATTTAATTTATTATATTTTTCTTGCATTTAAAAGTTATTTTCTTTTCAAACATAGAAATAAAAACTCCAAATGATATGTTTAATTAGAATCAAAGATTTTTTAAAGTTTTTAAAACCAATAAAAATGTTTTTTCTTCCTTTTAATTTATTTTGTTTAAAATGATCTTGATTATTCTCTTATATATATATAATATATATATATATTTCAATTGGATTTTTTATTTTCAAACAAAAAAATTAAAAATTGGTATTTTCTGGACAGATTAATACTTGCTGTTCAAATGAAAATAATTTGGAATTTAAAATGATGACACTTTTTTTTAATAATCAATTGTCTCATACAACACAACTAATTGATTTTTTTTTTCTGAAAAGATGGAGGATGCAGATTGGATCATTTAAGACTCTTAAAAATTCAAATTTGAATTATCTGAATTTATAATGTTGTTGTTTTTTTTTAAAATAAATGAAAAAGAGATTCTGCCTTACACAAACATATGTATCTATTAATTATGATGTTTATTTTTAAATAAGAAATATTTAATTATGTATCTAGTGTAAAGGGAATTTTAATTACATCAAACTTCCATATAAAAATTAAAAAAAAAAACAGTCAATTCTGTAGTTGAAACTTGTGTCTTCTATTTTAACATATACTCAATAATTATAAAATCTTGGAAATTCCTTCTCCAAGTGGAATATAACATCAATCAAACAAATTTGTCAATGTTTAATTTATATATATATATATATATATAATATATATATATTATATTAATTTCTAAAATTTTAATCTGAGATATTATTCCATATTCCAATCATGTATATGTATGAATTCAAATGAAACCTCAAATTGAATTTTAGAAAATGGGCCTCAAAAATTTAAATTTTTATGAAAGAAGCTCTAATGATATATATATATATATAGCAATATACAGGTTTCATTTAAAAATTCTTACAAGGCATTGCATTTATTAAGCATTTTCAATGTTTTTTCAAATATTCAAACAAATGAATACTTTTTAAAATAAAGATGTACTAAAATTTTTCCAAATGATATTTTATTGAGAGCTTTTTTTCTAGTAAATATTATCAAATTTGTTAATTTATCTTCAATGAAACCCCTATAAAAAAATAGATTTGCCCAAAAATTGTTTATTATTTTTTGATCTTTTTCCCTCTATATATATATATATATATATATTTTTATATATATATATATTAATTTTGAAAAAAATATATATAAATATTTTATATATATATATTTTAGAGAGAGAAAGAAGTTTTTCTTATTTTGATGTTTCATTTTATCAAATTATTTTTAATCAAATTAATAAAAAAATATATTACTGAGATTTTTTTTTAAACTTAATAAGAACTTTTCAGTTCCCTTTTGATTTATTATATTAAGTTTAATTAAACGATAATAATATTATATATAATAAGAAATAATTTATTCATCTAATGTATGAAATTTTAGATTTTAATTATAAATTATTTTACCTCCTTAGTTGTTATTAATGATATTAATATTTTTTTTGTTAATGTTATATTTTTTATTTTTTTCCTATTTTATTTTAATGAAAAATTTTTAAATTTTTAAATTAATGTCAAAAACGTTAACAACAAAATAGATCGAACTGTGGTTTTTTTTAAATGAAATTGCCTATGCCTATCCTTTTAATTTATTTTAAAATTTTTTTTTTTTTATTTATGGGGATGCTCCCATTCCTGTTCCTTATTTTTGCTTCACTAGACAGAAATTCTGTTTTCCTGTGGATAAAATTATTAAATATTTATATGTCTGGTCCTTACCCACCCCCGAAAAAAATTAATAAAGTATTTTATTTTGTCTAATTTTTAAATTATTGCTATCTCTTAATTTTTGAAATAATTTATGATTTACATCTGTCGTAGGTTTAAAAAATAAGAGTTCTATTACTTTACATTTTACAAACTAAAAATCAAAAACTTTATGAAAAAAAAAAAAGTTTTGAAAAAATAAAATTATTTTTTTTATTTGATTTGTGAAGAACCAGGAAAAATTATTATTTATTGGGAAATAAATGTAAATATATGGACCCTATTTTTTCTATGTCTTTTTCGAATTAAATTTCAGATAAATTTGGTTTGACATTTGAGATCTCTGGATTTATTTAATCAAAATCATTATACAAATTATTAAAATTTTATTATTTTTTTATATATATTATATATATATATATATACAGAGGGTGACCCAAAAAATGGGAATTTTTGAAGTGCGTATTGCCAGACATGAGCAAGTGGCAACACTGCGAGACAGTGACCTTGAGCAAGTAAACATTTCAACATTTAGAATTCAAGATGAAATTCACAGTATCCCAGCTGAGATGTTGCAGCAGTCAATGAGGAATCTCAACAGCAGATTTCAAGAATGCATTGCTACAGGAGGACGCCATCTAGAGGACGTAATTTAAAAAAAAAAATGAAAATTCCATCATTGTTTCTTAAATGGCCTGTATTAAGGTTTCAATTACTCTGAATAAAATATTTTTCTTTAATCACTCTTGGTTTTATTGGATTGTTAAAAAGTTCCCATTTTTTGGGGTCACCCTGTGTGTATATATGTATATATATATATATATATATATATATATATATAATTTGGAAAAATTTCCAAAAATCACTTTCGGTAATAAATATATTCCAATTAATATATATATTAATATACCTTATATATATATATATATATATATATATATATATATAGATATATATATATTGACATAGACTTTTTAAAAACTGTCCAAATGATATGTGGTATCAAGATCTTTTCTCATTTTCTATTCTATTCGATATCCACCATCTTCAAAGAAACCTGTATAAATGAGGGATTGCTTCCCAAATTAAACATATATATATATATATATATATATATATATATATATATATATATATATATATATATATTTATATTGACATAGACCGCAAAAAAAACCTCCAAAATGATATGTGGCATCAAGATTTTTCATTATTCTATTCGATGTCCACCATCTTCAAAGAAACCTTGTATAAATGAGGGATTTTCATGATATATATATATATATATATATATATATATATATATATATATATATATATATATATGTATATATGTATGTATATAAATAAAAAGAAAGAAATGTTAAGATATATAATCCGGTGTTCTTATAGATATTTTTATTTTTACAAAATAGTGCTCAATGTAAATTTATAGAGAATTAATTATTATAAATTAATTGATTTAAAAATATGGTGTTTTTATATTTTACGAGTTCTAACTTTGTTTTGAAAATTTTTAAATTTGAAAAGTTTTGAACTTTGAAAAATTTTTTGAAAAAGATGGTTAGAAATTAAATTTTTAAATTTGAAAAATTTTTGAAATATATAATAGAACTCTGTATATAAAAAAACATATTTTAAATCAATTAATTTATAATATATATATATATATATATATATATATATATATATATATATATATATATATATATGTGTTCGGTGTTGTGTTTTGTGCATGCGTGCGTGTGATGAATATATTGAGATATAACTAAAAATATATATGGAAAAAAGATAATATGAATAAAGACGTAAGTAAAACTTTATCGACGTCTATATATATCAAAGCCGATGGGGCATCATACCACCGTGACATGTGCTTGATTTCTTACCCCTACCACATGGAAAGCATATAAAAACATACTTGTGGTCGTTCATGACTCGTGACAGATTAAATTTTTTTTGGATTTGTCAATAGAAAATGACCTTAAATAGAAGATAGCTATAGATAATATTGATATGAAAAGATTTTGTTGACCTAAATAGAGAAAAATGATTTAGGTAGGATAATGAATGTTTTCTTTAGATTGTATTATATTGTATATTGTAATAAACTTGTTATTCTACAGGTTTTCAGTTTTACACCTTTAAGACACAAAAGCCTATATATAGCAATATATAGATCCAGCCCTATATATATATATATATATATATATATATATATATATATATATATACGGTAATTTATATATATATATATATATATATATATATATATATAAGATATATATATATATATATATATATATATATATATATTTATAACCATATATATATATATATAATACCAATTTAGTGATTGTAATAGGATAATTCTCAAGAAAATATTAATCCAATGAGAGCTCAAATATACAATAAAGAGCATTATAATAAAATAATAACTTTATTTTTTCTGAAGAGACGATTATAAATATATTCACAAAATAAATTATAACTGATATATGTTATCTTGAGTTATATATATATATATATATATATATATATATATATATATATATATATATATTATGACATTTTTAAATTGTTATATTATATATATATATATATATATATATACATTATAACCGAAATGTGTTATTAAAAGTTATTATTATATATATATATATATATATATATATATATATATATATATATATATATATATATATAACTGAAATTTTAATTTGTTATATATATGTTGTGGTATTGGCAACTTGGAGAGTTGCCTGGGATATGCCTCCATAAGTGTTTGGGATTTGGTACTAAAGTTCAGCTTGTCTGAGGTACTAGTAACCCCAGATCCAGCCCTATATATAATCTTTTTCCTTGGAGGTAGAGGAAGCAAAAGACCAGATGACGTAAGAAAGAATGAATGAATCCAATATTGAGAGTAATATTAAAGATACAAGACTATTTCTAATATTAGTCAACTTGTATTCAGATTGGCTTGAAGTTATTAAAGTTTTGAATAGAAAAGCTACTACTGTGAAGCAGTTGTTGAGAATAGTCGAGAAACAGAGATCCAAAACCTTTGGTCTCCAAATAATGCACCTGAGTTTTGTGAAGAAAAAGTTTATGTGCATTGGTTAAAACATATTGGCTGCATTCCATACAAAACACCACCTTACCACCCAAAGTAAAATGGAATTGCAGAGTGAATGGTTCAAACAGCAAAAATGAAATTAAAAGCATTTGGATTGTGATATAGAGAGTTATTGACCCAGACTACTCCTAAGTTAGAGAGCTATTCTGCATGCAGTTAGAAGACAAAGCCCATCTGCATTGATGAGAAGACAAATAAGAGCATGTAATTTGCAATGAATTAAAGCATGTGATACAGAAAGGACAAGGATTCAAGTCCTGAAAAGGCAAATTTTGTGATGCAAAAGGAATTTAGCATAGCATGTTAACAAAGACGGGACAAGGCATACTGGCTCATGAAGACCAATTTAGAACCACAAGAGAGCATGAAGTTATGGAAAAGGAGGAGGAATCAGAAGAGCAGATGATGTAAGAAAAGATTAATGAATCCAATATTGAGAGTAATCAGGAAGACTACAAGATGTGAAAAATGAAGAAGAGGAGAGGGGAGAAGAATGAGTGTATCAAGTAGTAGTGAGGAACAATCTAGGGATGAGAATGATTAAACATTATGATGATTCAAATGAGAAGAATCAGTTAAGACTTAGATCTTTAATAAAAAAGAAATAAAGAGACTCACTCTGAGAGACAAATGATGTCTCCCAGGGTTGTTCGTAGAAGTCAAAGATCAACTAAAGGTATAAAGCCTCTTAGATTCAGGGAAGTGTAATGATATGTAAATGAGGTACTGTATAAAAGGCAGTATCACTATACCTGAGTAGAGTTATCTTCTCTTGATGAGACTACATCTGTCAGGGAGAATACCTATCATAATTACTCTACACATTAATACTTACTTTCAGCATAATCTGTTTCCTGTCAATTAACTTAATTCAATGGTGAATATTTTTCATATAGATCAAACATTTTATACTAACAATTTCATATCAAAATTCAGTGATGTGTTCGTTTACAGATTTGTTAGCATATATTCATCTCTTCATAGTTGGTGTTCACAGCATTGTACTAGAATTTCAAATTCAAAACTTATGGAAAAGTGTTACTCTTACACTGAGGATAAAAATCATTCAGTTGTAAAATTTTAAGTATAAATTACAAAGGTATAAAAACTATTACAGTTGTCATCAGAGCCAATTTCAACTGACTGGCAACTTGAGCAGTTGCCTGAGCGTCATCAAAAAAAAGGGCGCCATTATGCTTCCATGTCATGTGTTTGGGATCTTTCAAAACTAAAGCTTATAAAAACATACTTGTGGACATCCATAAATCAAAACAGATTAAATTTTTAGGCATAATTATGGTTTGTGGCCACTGGAGAGAGAAGATTTAGTTTTACCAAAACTTATAAAAAAAAATACTTCCAGTCATCCATGGCTCAAGGCAGATTACATTCTTTGGCTATTTTGTCAATATAAAATAACCTTGTGAAGAAGATAAGCGTTGAAAATATCATGAAAAGATTTGCAGATCTAAAGGCTAGAAAAAATCTTTAAGGTATCATAATGAATGTTTTCTTTAGCTTGTATTAATTTGTATATTGTAATAAACTTATTTTACATTTTCAGTTTTTCTCCTTCTAAAAATTAAAAAATATATATATATATATGTAAATGTAAGGGCAACCATAGGGTACTACAGGATACGATCGATAAATTGTCGCCGTTTTATGTTTTTAATTTCGCGTATGCTTGTTGTTCGTTTTGTATTTTGTTGACGGCGCAGTATAGCAGGGGTCAGTTGGGCACCATCTGTGAGAAAAAAGAGCACCATGGCGCACTATGTCACTCCGATAGAAATTTTGAAACATCATGCTGCATTGCTTGGCATTCGCACCGGAATACAAATATTTCAGACTGTCAATCTGAGAACAGTGCAGAGGATTTAGAAAGAGTCGGGTGAGTCTAATGCTGATTACGAAGTTACAGCAGCTCGAAAATCTCACTCTGATATTTTTTATAAGATAAGAACTCCCGAGTTTGTTGATGTGGTCCTTAGACTCAACATCAAGGGCCTTGAGGAGGTAGTGCTGCCCTGGGTCAAAAGAGTGGCTGCTGGAAGATCCTATGTCTGGCAACAAGACTCTGCACCATGCCACACAAGCAGAAGAACCCAGTCATAGTTGTCAAGACAATTTCTGCGATCACATCACCCCTAACATCTGGTCACCTAACTCTGCAGACTGCAACCCCCTTGATTATTATGGGTGGGGCGCGGTTGAACAACAAACTTGCTTGTGATACCAAAGATGAACTGAAGCCAAGGATTAGGGCAGCATTCACCATCTTAAACAAGAAGAAAATTCTGAAGAGTTGCAGGAGATTCCGAAGTCATCTAGAGGCCGTGCCTTCGTCGAGTATGTCGTCAGTGTTCAATGAAACCTGTGTTTGTGTTTGTTCTTTCAATAATACTAATGGATGATTATTTTCTACCATTTGTTTGGCTTCGATATTTGTTTATTGATATCATTCGAGGAATTAACAAAGAAAAACAGACGTTACCAAGGTAAAACTTTGAGCTACTTATTATTAAGCTGCGCAGACGCATTGACGTCTGCAAGTAGATACGCATGCGCAAAGGCTCAACAAAAACCAATGAAAGATATTTGTGCTTGTAAGTATTCCTAATGCCAAACACGACGTATTGAATTTAACTTGATTTATGAAATGAGGTTTGTTTATTAAGATTAATATATATATATATATATATATATATATATATATATATATATATATATATATATATATATATATCCAAGTATAGGATTGGTGTATACGAAATAAATTCAAATAAACAACAAATACTATTCTTAAAAGAGTGCTCAATACAGAGTAGAGCAAATATAATTTATTCGAAAATTATTATATAAATATAAATAAAAATCACTACAAAAATAGCCATTTTTGTTTCAATACTTCTGGTGTCTTATCAAGTGATGGTGTTGAATGCCAATACCATTCAACACCATCTCTTGATAAGACATCAGAAGTGTTGAAACAAAATGGCTATTTTGTAGTGATTTTATAACACACACATACATCAATCAGTGACACACGCTTAGGCGATCATGTATCTTTCGATACATGACTGGCGAGGCAGATTTTTTTCCCCGCAGTAGATTGCCATTTCTTTCTGCGTTAGACCAGTTGCCATCTAAGGCTATAGAACCCGGCCTGTCTATCTATTTACCCATAGCTGGGGGGATAAGAAGATTTATACCTTTTATTAGCACGTAATTGAATGTAATGGATTCGAGTGGAATTTTACTTTTGTGTTCAGTCAGTTATGTGCCATGTGTGATACATGACTGACGAGGCAGATCTTTTTCCCGCAGTAGGTTGCCATTTCTTTCTGCGGTAGACCAGTTACCATCCAAGGCTATAGAACCCAGTCTGTCCTTCTATTTAAACATAGCTGGGGGGGAGAAGAGGATTCATACCTTTCCCAAGGGTATTAGTATGTAAGTGAATGTAATGGTTCGAGAGGAATTTGAACTCGGTTCTCCGATTCCTCAATCCAAGCCGGTATCCATATACACAGACTAATTTCCTATCCCTCTATCATTTTTATTCTCTCCCTCCCCCCCTTTTGTGTGTTCTTTCTTTTTTCTTTGTGGTCATAGACCTTCCTATTGTTTTATAAATTTCAACCTATTTTTTCATCCATCTTCCTTTCATTGTCCTTGTGGATGTTTTTTTTTGCTATTCGTTTTCTTTATTGCTTTAGATTGTTTACTAAAATATATTTCTCTCCTCCTCCTCCTTTTCACCCCACCCTCTACATCTCCCTCAAATCCTCCTTCTTTCCTTCTATCGCTTTGTTCTCTCTCCCTTCTTTCACTATTACCCTCTCACCTCCTCTCCCTCTTTCCACCTCTCTCCACATTTCCTTCTCCCTCCAGCTTTCCGCCCACTCCCCATCTTTCTCCTCTCTTCTTTTTTCCCTCTCTCACCTTCCTTTCCAGTTTATCCCTCTTTCCCTCTATCTCTCTCTGCTTTCTCCCGCCCCCTCTCTCACTATTTTCCTTTCTCACCCTCCATCTCTCCTTTCATTGTCTCTAACCTCTTTCCCTCTCTCCCAAACTTTCCGTCTTTCCTTATCTCTCCCTTTTCGCTTTCTCTCCTTCTTTCCCTCTTTATCCTTCTTTTTCTCTCTCTGTTTTCTCTCCCCCGAATCCCTATTGTCCTCTCTCTCCTTCCTTCCTTCGCTCTCTTTACATCTTTCCGTTTCTCTCCATCTTTCCTTCTCTTTCCCTTTTCCCTCTCTATTCTTATTTTCCTGTTTATCTATCTTTCACGTTCTCTACCTCTTTCTCTTCCTACCTTTTCTTTTATCCATCAAATCTATCTACCGATCATAACTTCTACATTGCCTGTTAGTGTGAATCTATCTATCTGTCTGTCTGTCTGTCTGTCTATCTGTCTGTCTGTCTGTCTATCTATCTTGGTCTGCTTATCTCTATCTATCCGTGAAAGAAAGAAAGAAAGAAAGAAAGAAAGAAAGAAAGAAAGAAAGAAAAGAAAGAAAAATAAATTGATAATAAAGAAAAAAGAAAAAGAAAGAAAAGAAAAATAAAAATTGATGGAAAGATTAAAAAGAAAGAAAAGAAAAAGAAAGAAAGAAAAAGAAAATTGATGGAAAGAAGAATTGAATTGAAAAGAAAGAAAAAAGAAAGAAAGAAAGAAAGAAAGAAAAATTGATGGAAAGATTAATTGAAAGAAAGAAAGAAAGAAAGAAAGAAAGAAAGAAAGAGAAATTTTGAAAAGAAGAAAGAAAAAGAAAGAAAGAAAAAAAAAAAAAAATTGATGAAAGATTAATTGAATCTTGATGGAAAGAAAGAAAGAAAGAAAGAAAGAGCAGAAGAAGAAACAGAAGGAAAGAAAGAAAGAAAGAAAGAAAAAAAGAGACGAAATTGATGGAAAGATTAAATGATTGAAAGAAAGAAAGAAAGAAAAAGAAAGAGCCGAATCTTGGATTGACAAAAAAAATAAAGAAAGAAAAGAAAGAAAAAGACAAATTGAAAAGAAAGAAAGAAAGAAAGAAAGAAAGAAAAGAAAAATGATGGAAAAGAAGAATTGAAAGAAAGAAAGAAAGAAAGAAAGAAAGAAAGAGACGAAAATTGATGGAAAGATTAATTGAAAGAAAGAAAGAAAGAAAGAAAGAAAGAAAGAAAGAGCCGAATCTTGATGGAAAGAAGAATTGACAGAAAGAAAGAAAGAAAGAAAGAAAGAGACGAAAATTGATGGAAAGATTAATTGAAAGAAAGAAAGAAAGAAAGAAAGAAAGAAAGAAAGAAAGAAAGAGCCGAATCTTGATGGAAAGAAGAATTGACAGAAAGAAAGAAAGAAAAAGAAAGAAAAAAGAAAAAATTGAAAAGATTAATTGAAAGAAAGAAAGAAAGAGCCGAATCTTGATGGAAAGAAGAATTGACAGAAAGAAAGAAAGAAAGAAAGAAAGAAAGAGACGAAAATTGATGGAAAGATTAATTGAAAGAAAGAAAGAAAGAAAGAAAGAAAGAGAGAAAGAAAGAAAGAATTTTTTTTTATCTTGATGGAAAATTGATGGAAAGAAAGAAAGAAAGAAAGAAAAAAAAAAGAAAGAAAGAAAGAAAGAAAGAAAAAAATGGAAAGAAATTGAAAGAAAGAAAAGAAAAGAAAAAGAAAGAAAGAAAAAAAGAGCCGAATCTTGATGGAAAGAAGAATGGAAAGAAAGAAATAAAGAAAGAAAGAGACGAAAATTGAAAGAAAGAAAGAAAGAAAGAAAGAAAGAAAGAAAGAAAGAGAAAAAGAAGAATTGATGAAAGAAAAGATTAAAGAAAGAGACGAAAATTGAAAAGAAAGAAAGAAAGAAAGAAAGAAAGAAAGAAAGAAAGAAAGAGAAAGAACCGAATCTTGATGGAAAGAAGAATTGACAGAAAGAAAGAAAGAAAGAAAGAAAAAAAAAAATTGATGAAAGAATAATTGAAAAGAAAATCAAGATGAATAGCTTTCTTGATGGAAAAGAATTACGGAAATAAAAGAAAGAAAGAAAGAAAGAAAGAAAGAAAGAAAGAAAGAAAATCAAAATAGAAAAAATAAAAGGAAAAGAAGAAGAAAGAAAGGAAGGGAGAAATAAAAAATAGAAGGAAGGATGGGAGGGATGGAGAATACAGGGTGGGGAGGGAGGGAGAATGGAAGAATATAATTACGAGAGAGAAACAAGCAGAAACAGAAGGAAATCCGGAATTAAAATTCTGTTGTCGAGAAGCGATGGACGATTGTATGTAAATCCTCTTTTGACTCGCTTCAATCGCCATCATTTACAGCGAATAGAAACTAATTGTGGCTTGCCATACCAGCACGTCACAATTGGGCAAATTTATTATACTTCTCGATTTGTCAATGGCTTTTTAATCGGGCAACGAGCGAAACAAAACGAACCAGTGGACGACAGCCAGCCGAAGAGACAACGATACCGCGATAGAGGGAAGACTAAATCAAGATGGCCTACGGGTTGGACAAGAGAAGGCTTTCGCTTGGAGATAAATACATGTTTCTCGACTCTGCCGGAAGATCGATCCCGAGTAGTCCCTTGCCACGTGACTGGGGTAGTTGGCTTTATCTCATCGGTCCCAGTAACGAGCCAAGGGTGGGTGATTAGTGTAACGGATATCGGCATAGAATGCAAAATCGGATTGTGATTGTCTGTTTTCCTGTCAGGTGACGCCATTTTCATCTTAAATCGAGGGACATTCTTTTGTTTTTCTCCCCCAGATTCAATTTCCTCTTGCTGGATTCTGTTGATTAATTGATTCATTTTTTTACGGTTTATCAATTCATTGCAGGTTATTTAAAGCCAGATAAAGTGTTTAGATTGCAAGATTGTATTTTTGTTGAAATAATGGTTTAGTGATTCAAGTCTTACTAATCAACCTTTAGCTGAGGGTAGAAGACGTGGATCCATACCTAATCATAGTTTGATCAACAAACAAGAATTTATGATGTGAATTTAAAGTGGGTGACCAATTCTATATTACAATCAATACTTAAACTGATCCCTCACTTTGTTGTCACGGTAGTTTCAATACATTTATATTGCAGAGAATGTAAATAAATCTAAAAGACATGCCTGTGAGCTAATCACTATTTGACCAATTGATTGATTCATTTTCTATGGCTTATCAACAAACAAGAAATTATAATATGGATATAAAGTGGGAGATCAATTCTACATTACAATCAATATATAAACTGAACCCTCACTTTATGGTCACAATATTTCTAAACATTTATATTCCCGAGAATGTAAATGAAGACATGCTTGTGAGCTTATCAGTGTTTCATTGATTGATTGTTTCGTCTTTTACGGCTTATCAACCCTTTGCATGTTATTGAAAGCCAGAAAATAATTTTAGATTACAAGAATTTTTTAGGGGGAAAGGTGTATTCATACAACTCTTATAATTGGAAACCAAATAGGGGTTCAATTTATTCATATTACATGAGAATTTGATGAAGAGGAAATATATATATATATATATATATATAGGCTATATATATATATATACATATATAAATATATATATATATATATATATATATATATATATATATATACTGTCATATATATATTACGAGGGGTGGTTAGTTGATTTGGTCCCTTTAAAACCTTTATTCTATAATCTATATTCAACATCATCACTTGATAAGACACTAAAGGTATTGAAACAAAATGGCTGTTTTTGTAGTGATTTTATAACATATTTATGCCATAATTTTTAAATAAATAACTATATATATATATATATATATATATATATATATATATTCCATCAGACAGATTGTTTCGCTGTATCCAAGCTCATCAGTGTAGCTAGACATCCGATTGCCTCAAACCAGAATCGAAACCCAACTAATTTGGCATCTGTCGGAGATTTTTCTCCTAAGCTATCAGAGGAAGGTGATGTTTTACGCATTTAATTTTGAATAAACGTGCTAGTGACTCAGAGTGCTCGAGTCAGAGAAGAGTTTCTGCATTATCAGCATTCGCAGTTGCTGTTTACAAATTCGCGCTTCCTCCGAGGTGCTCGAACGATTCTTATTTTTTCAGGGGCCTATATATATATATATATATATATATATATATATATATATATATATATATATATGAAACAACTCTAAAAGTGGATTCCCGGCCACACTCACATACACACCACGGAAGACAAAAAAAATCGAACAAGAAGAGGAACATCATATATTATGTTAGAGCATAAACGTAAAAACAAACGTAGGAAAAATATTCGTCAAACTCTTACGCAAACACTTCCCCCGAATCAAGCTCTATACACAAAATATTCAAAAAAACACAGTAATAACCAGCTACAGTTTCACCGAGAACATGACACAAATAATAAAAATCACAACAGGACAACTATCATCAAATCACCTGAACAAATTAGACCCTCGTGTAACTGAAGAATAAATACCGAATGTCCCTTAAATGGCAATTGCTTACAAAACAATATAATATACTAAGCCACGGTAAACTCATTAGATAACGAAGAAGAAACTTACATGGAAGTAACTGAAGGGCCCTAGAAACAAGGAAACGACGCACACGAAGCATTTTCACAAATAGTAAATAAGCGAACAGCACAATACCTTCCAAGCATATCTGGGAAATTAAAAACAAGAAAAAAATATAAATAAAAATATCATGCAAAATAAAGTAAACAACGTAAGTCTACAACAATCAATCCCAAAACTGTAAACTCTGCATGGAAGAAAAAATAGCTATAATAACCTTCCAGGCCAAATAAACTACAAAATAAACGATCAGAAATCACCTCAAAATGCAGACACTAACACAATCCTTGCTTTTCTTCTTCTTCTTCTTCTTCTTATTATTATTATTATTATTATTATTATTAAAAGTATATATATATATATATATATATATATATATATATATAAAGTAATATAGTTTTAAGGTGTGCTATATTTATGGGATAAAGTACTCAATATCAGAGGTAGAGCCTATGTAAAAATAAATATAAAACGGAACAGTGAAGTCAATACTCAGAGGCGACAGGCTGTTTCCTGATAGGCCCAATCGACATGCATGAAATTATATATATATATATATATATATATATATATATATATATATATATATATATATATATATATATATATATATTATATGAGATGGATTAACTGCATTTACAGACTTAATAACGGTTCATAAGGTTTTTCCAAATATTTTAATATATTTTCTGTTTAGACGATTTTTAATGGATACATATTTGAGTAAACGATTTTTAATTGAAATATTATTAACTGCATTTACAGATATAATAATATTCCTCATATATATTTACAGGTTATGATTCCTGTCGGAGGACGCATATTTTCTACGAAATTTCTCCATCGGGTAATTGTGGGTTAACGATGACATTCAAGGCAGAATATATGATGGCTTAAAGAATATGATTCAGGGTATAATATATATTTAAATATATATATATAAATATATATATGAAATAAACTATATTACAATGGAGCCTTAAAGTGGTCTGTTTTTTCTTTTTTTATTATTAGCTATAAGGTACTGGAAATAAACTATTGGAGCAGACCTCTGACGTTTATTAACTTTGAGCAGGGGATCGTACAAGAACCGGGGTTTGAACGGCATAATACGCCGATCTCACTTCTCTTAGTTCAAGTTGGAAAGGTTCTGCCTCAAGATCGGTATCCTTGAGCATCTTTCACATTTCAAACGAGGAGAAAACAGATACAGTGTAACCCGGATATAAGAGAAACCCGGATATAAGAGAAACCCGGATATAAGAGAAACCCGGATATAAGAGAGATTTTCTCTGGTCCCAAATTAGAGCCTGTGTTAATGTATATAAAATAGACCAAACCCGGATATAAGAGATTTTATATACAAATAAGAGAAACCCGGATATAAGAGATTTCTTCTCCGGTCCCGACAACTCTCTTATATCCGGGTTACACTGTACTACACTTTGTATTTACTGTACTTCCGGTGACGAGATGTGGTTCAAGGCCGGTTTAAAGTGAAGAGCCCATGCGCCTGCATATGGACCAAAGAAAAATGTCCCAAAATTCCCCGATCCACGCAACTAAACGTCGGGCAGGCATCCCTCGTTTATTTTTTGTGTTCTGTCCGAAGACAGAAACACAGTTATGAAATAAAAAAAAGTAGTCCTCCGGAAGGTAGATTGTATTTACTTACCGCTTCATGCTAGCAGGTCAGGTCCCAACACAGCGTAGCCCCCGCGACACCGTCGGTTGCCCAGGCATCAGTATCAATACGCGCTTTGTTGAGTTCTGCCCGACGACAAAGAGACAACTGATTTACGCTCTGTCCAAAGACAGTGATGACATAACTGAGATATAAAATGAAGCTTGTCCAACCGAGGGCAGGATTTGGCACAAGGTCAGTTTAACATGAGGAGCCCAATCGCATCAACCTGGGTCAGGTCCCAACATAGCGAAGCTCTCGCGATACCGTCGTTTGCCTAGGCATCAGTCTCAATACGCGCTCTGCTCGACGACAAAGACACAACTGAGTTGCGCTCTGACCAATGACAGTGACATAATTAGAATATAAAATGTAGTTTGTTCACCCGAGAACAGATACTCCACTTTGATCTTAATGTTTATTTGTAAAAATTACAAAATGTGCCACAAGGGCGAAATTTGTGGGTGGGGGAAAAGGATTGGTCATCTCTAGTCTTAATTCGTAACTAGCTAGTTGCTCTCATTGACCCATTCGTACTGACAATAAACCTTTCACCATAATACCACATTTGCCCTAAACTCTCGCACCACAATTACCAGAATACCTCAATTATTCCACTAGAATCCTAGCATGAAATTTTATTTCCACAAAAGCAGGGCGGGGGATATAATGAATATATACAATGAATGAAATGAAACCTGAAGAAATAAATAGGTGTTAGTATCGGGTCCCGCCCATAGGTGAAAATGTGGCAGAAATCCTGGTTAACTGGGTAGAAATATATCAGATATTGTTCATATCTGATCTCGCCAGAGAACAAGAATGTCTGTCACCCAGAAAGGAGGGAAGGGATGGGGGCATAAAATACATGTGGGACCAAAGGTGAACCTAAACACTTGCATTTGATCTTAGCCAAAAGGCCGAGTCTTCATCATCATCATCATTTATTCAGTTAGTGATTTATCCTTCGCTCTTGGTCACGACTCCCCTCCATCGGGTAATTGTGGGTTACGATGACATTCAAGGCAGAATACCGCGATGGCTTGCCCGTTTTCTTTGTGCACCGGGGACGTTGAGCTTACCCCGTCGCTAATCTTGGTGTTTAAAGCGGTAGAGAGAGCAAAACATCAGGTGGTTTGAATTCAGAGTTTTCCTTCTCCTAGATTGGTTGCCAACGACGGCTATAGGGATAAGTCTCTCCTGCTATTTACCCATAGCTTCTTACGCTTATATATAAACATTTACCTTCATTGATCCAGTCCTCGCTGCGGGCAATTGTTCTTGACCTGACCTATCATCGAACGTTCAAGAGAGATTACTTTCGCAAGGTTAAAACGCTATGTTACGAGGTTCAATAATATTGCTTTTAAATAGAGAAACTGCGACTGTTTCTGTTTCTCCCACTGTTACCTGTTTTGACTGGATACGTTTAAAACTAGGACGATGTACGTTTGCAATCATAAAGCCAGACTTGCGAATGCTTTAGCACTGAGAGTGGTATTAATTCAGTATCACAGCCAATGCCACGTACTCGGTCGTCTAGTGTAGGTTACTGGCGCCCAGGTCAGTAAAGCCTGGTGACTGGCGGAGGTGTCGATCGTTAGTGGCGTTTTAACACCCAACCGCTGAGATTTAATTGTCGGAATAAGTTCTTGGCTTGCTCCATTAAAGAGGCAAGGAACAAGAAGAGCTCAATTAGCACAATTTCGAAACACTGAGGTTCAAGTAATTTGAACCAACTCCCGGAGATCAATGCTGCTGACGCTTCTACAAATTGTATCAATTACACTTATCAATATTACTGCATCATTATTATTATTATTATTATTATTATTCATACATTTTCACGTTCACACGAGTTGTCTCGTGGTTATCGTTGAACCTTAATGATTATCACATTTCCTTCATTGACCTGTTCTCGATGGATATCTCGTGGTTATCGTTGAGGACTGAGTGACAGCATGTTTCCTCACACCTCCAGTCTCTTTCTCAGCAACCTTAATGATTATCACATTTCCAGCATTGACCTGTTCTCGATGGATATCTCGTGGTTATCGTTGAGGACTGAGTGACAGCATGTTTCCTCACACCTCCAGTCTCTTTCTCAGCAACCTTAATGATTATCACATTTCCTTCATTGACCTGTTCTCGATGGATATCTCGTGATGTTGAGGACTGATGACAGCATGTTTACCTCAAATTCAGTCTCAGATTTCAGCAACCTTAATGATTATCACATTTCCTTCATTGACCTGTTCTCATTGGATGTCTCGTGGTTATCGTTGGAGATTGTATGACAGCAAGTCTCCCCAAATCTCCAGTCGCTTTGCTCAGCAACCTTCATAATTATCAGATTCCATGCATTGACCTGTTGTCGATGGATGTCCCGTGGTTATCGTTAGAGATTGATTAACAGCAAGGCCCTCCAGATCTCCAGTCTCTTTCTCAGGAACCTTAATGATTATCACATTTCCTTCATTGACCTGTTCTCGATGGATATCTCGTGGTTATCGTTAGGGATTGAGTGACATCAAGTCTACTCAGATCTCCAGTCTCTTTCCTAGCAACCTTTATGATTATCACATTTCCTGGATTAACTTGTTCTCAGCAAGTCTCCCCAGATCTCCAGTCCTTTTCTCAATATCCTTTATTATTATTATTATTATTCGAGAAATCCATACGTCTACAAAGTGAAGCTAGTCTATAAAAAAAAAGAAAATAAACGAAACCAAATATACCCGGCGTGACAGGCTGTATAATAAAGGTATGCCAAACACATGCACCACAGCCAAATGTGCGTGATATGATAAGAGGTCCAGATGAAAGCAACCCAGTTAGAAAATACCTTCACCTTGTCTAGCCCTACTAGATATTTATTTTCAATGTTTTATAGTAAACAAAATAAGCTAATGGTGAGTGAAATATAACGGAATTGATTTTAAGGAAAAAGAAATAAATTATGTAATATTAATGAAAATTCATTAAATTAGGTATGCCACGTATGCAAAACAAATAATGTAACGAGGATTTTTTTAATCGCTGTTGGACGATGATTCTTTCTCTTATAATGTCATTCTCAACTTTTTCCGCATTTCGTTTTGCTTGTGTTCTTGAAATTTTTTTAAGCGAAAAACACTTTTTAACTATGTGTGTTGTTGCAATCACCACAGCTGAATACTGGCTTTCTTTCCATAAAACTGAGAACATTTTCAATAATTTTTTTTTTCAATTTCAGTTCAGGTTTCACCACAATTTTTTTATTTCCTTGTTCACTGTGACAATGTGAACACTGGGGAATAAATTCATGCAGTTGGAGTTACCAGTGAAAATAGCTCGTTTTTTATAGAAAATAGCTCGTTTTTTATAGAAAATAGCTCGTTTTTTATAGAAAAATTCACCAATTCCTCATATCCTGAAGCCACATCACGTCTGTGAGAAAGTGACTACAAAGTTTTTCAAAAACTTTCGAGATATTTTCTCACTTGATACGCTCATGTAAATCAGTGTGCAAACTTTTTTTCTTTTCTTTTTCAATATTGATAATAAGACTGGACGATTTGCTTCTACTTTTCGATCTGTGATGACACAAAAATCCCAGAGGATAGTACCATCTGTTCTGTCAATATTTATTCCAGTTTTAGCTGTTTTTATCCCGTAGTGATGACAGGTATTGACCTACCCACTTATGACAGTTACTTTTCGTAAAATCAAAACGACAAATATTTAACAAGAACCAAACAAATGCTTACAGACACAAATAAAAACGACCAATATTTACATAACCAGAACCAAATAAATGCTTGCAGACTCATTTATATAAAGGACTAATCTTAATTAATATTTAACTATCACCGAACTAAGTAAATTCTAACAGATTCATTTATTAAGGACTAATCTTAATTAATATTTAACTATTCCCGTACCAAAAAAAATCTTGCAGACATGTTTATATAAAGGAGTAATGTTAAGTAATGTTTAACTATCACCGAACTAAGTAAATTCTAACAGATTCATTTATTAAGGACTAATCTTAATTAATATTCACCTAACCTACTACCAAAAAAAATGCTTGCAGACATGTTTATATAAAGGAGTAATGTTAAGCAATGTTTAACTAAGTAAATTCTAACAGATTCATTTATTAAGGACTAATCTTAATTAATATTTAACTATTCCGGAAGTAAATACCGTATTTGACGACATATAAGACGCACGGGTGTATAAGACGCATCCCACTTTCAGCAGGGAAAATAAAAAAAATTAGTAATTAGTAAAATTATTAGTAAATAGTACAGCCGAGGCTATATTTATTAGGTATTATTTTGGTTAAACAAGCTATGGTTACAATTAAACGAAAAATAATAGGAAAAAAAATTATTATATCGTTTATATGATCTGCACAACCTGCATCTTGTAAATGTCTTATTGAATAACTGATAACTGACATCCATTAAAACATGGCATGTTGAACTAGAACAGTCTACCCCAGTGAGCGAAATAAAGGGTTAAGTTCGACATTCCAACCACCTGAAGAAGGTTGGAGTGTACAACGGCCAAAACGTTGTAATAAATATGGTGACAAAGATGAGGACAATAGTCCGAATAATGTAAATAATATGAATAATTAGGATATAAAAATTTGATTGTATTTATACCAGTGCAACTGGAAGTTATTTATCACAAGAAAAATATTAATGAAACAAATATATTTTACAAATATATAATTTGAATTTATTGCATATAATTTTAGTGAAACAAATTACTAATATTAAATGTGATGAAATTAATATAATGAATATTATCAATGATAACACTTTAATCTGTATAATAGCCTTTTAAATAATGACATTATAGGTATATGAAAGTTACTCTAAAGTCTAAGCTAATAGGAGTTGCCAGGTAACTAATTTCAGCTGACTATTGTGAATTTTAAACCTACATGTGGCATATAAGACGGAGGGGTATTTTAAAACAAAAGTGCGTCTTATATGCCGTCAAATACGGTAAATGCTTGCAGATATATTTATAAAAAGGAGTAATATTAAGTAATATTTACCTATTACCGAACTAAATAAATTTTTACAGATTCATTTATATAAAAGACTAGTATTAATTAATATTTAGCCATCACCGAACTAAGTAAATATTTACAGACACATTTATATAATGAACTAATATTAAATTATATTTAACTATGCTTGATCATCGACGGCACTCTCACAGGTTCAAATAAGATTTCTCGAATATTCAGGCCGGTAGACACAAATAAATAAATGTACTATTTAATAAATAAACGGGGCGTCTACTCAAATACATGTCAGTCCTGCTTTCGTCAGGGGGTCAGCTTTAGATGTTCAGGGAAATGGGCATTTTATTTCCCCATCGGCTAATCTAAGATATCAATAATAAGAGAAGTTGGTGAATGCATATACAAGCTGATTGAAAAGTAACTCCCTGTTTTATGTAAGATAGACTCTTCCTTCTAACTACAATTTTTACAAGACGGGAGAGTCCATCATACATAAAACAGGGAGTTACTTTTCAAACACCAAGCAAAATTGTCGAGGAGGGAATACCCACATGACCGAGAATGGTTCAGCCGTAAAGTCACTGAAATCAGTGAGGCGAAAAAAGCGAAAAAAGCAAAAAAAAAAACAAAAAACACATTTAACAGTGTGACAAAAAAGTGCTCAAAGACAGGACGAGTATAAAATACAAACATTAAATGTGCTCAACCATGCTGGCTTAAAATCCAGAGCAAATGTTATTAAAACACACGCAAAAAAAGGCCAAAATATTATAATTGAAAAGAAACACAGAAAATATTCAATGAACAAAAAAAAAATATGAAAGAAAACACCAGAAACCTTGGAAAAGGACTAAAGAAATCGTCCATTACGTTAAATTTATGGTACAAAGAAAAAATAAACCAGCGAGTAATAAGTTAAAACGAAGAGTGCTCAATATACTAAGTAGAACAAAAGTAAAATAAATAAATCCCAATGAGCCAGATATTACCTACCTAGGTTTCACATTAAATAGGATCATCAGAGTCAACTGGCTCACATAGTACCTGGCTCATTAGGATTTATTTCCCCCCCACAATATATATATATATATATATATATATATATATATGAAAAGACAAAATGAATAAAAAGATATAAGATGAAAACCTATAATTAGCCTACACGTTTCGTCCTCTGAGGGATTTTATCAAGGCAATAAAGTCCCTCAGACGCTTGGGCTAGGTATAGTTTTTCCTCGTGTATCTTTTTTTTTCATATATATATATATATATATATATATATATATATATATAAAGAACAGTAAGATATATAATTCGTTGTTCTTATTGATATTTTTTTTTTTATTTTTTTAAAATGTAAATTTACAGAGCATAAATATTATAAATTAACTGATTTTTTAATATGGTTTTTCCCTACCCTAGCAATTACTATCTTTTCAAAATGAAGTTAAAAACTTTAAATTTAATTAAATAATTAAATTAAAAGCTTTAGTTCCGTTTCATCGTCATGCGAATTTTGGAACCTTGAACTTCGCTTGAGGATGAAACAGAACTAATGCTTTTAATTTAATTATATAATTAAATTTGAAGTTTTTAGCTTCAGTTTTTGAAACATGGTTATTACTATGTAGCGAAAAACATATTTTAAATCAGTTAATTCATAATATATATATATATATATATATATATATATATATATATATTTAATAAACATAAAACATTAGGCAGCATGTGATTTACATACAAAGAATAATCACATATAGAATTAATCAGAAGTATTAATGCGATTATTGAATCAATCCATCGCTAGAAAAACATAATATATGCATTAAAATCCTGTTCATCCATAGTAAAAATAGAATACGTGGATTTAACACATCACAAGAAATATTTAAATAAAATTCTCACTTAAAAATTTTGAAAAAACTTAGCGTTGCGTCTTTGCACGTTCCGAGATCTTACACAACCGTCAATAATAGCAGATATTCAAAAAACATCTTTCGGTCGACATACAGGTATATCGTCTCAAGTTTTTGATTTTATAAGGAAAAAAAACACATGCCTGATGATGGATGGAAGACTATCCGTAAGTACTAGCATTTTAACATTAAATAAACTGAAAAACTACAGACAACAAGTTTTTCTTCAAGGATCAAAACTCGCACTATGGATGAACAGGATTTTAATGCATATATTATGTTTGTATATATATATATATATATATATATCCTAATTTTACAACAAAAATGTGCAAAAAAAAAAGAAACCATTAAATTAATGAAAAAGCGCCTAATACAATTTTCATGTACACCAATTTAAAACATTAAATATTTGGAAAACAAACCGTCCTGCTATCGAGTGTTTCCCCAAAATTGTCAAACAATAAAATTTTTAATGACTGACGCTACCTGTTTGGTAGAATCAATGGTAGCCGGAGAGTTGGTTTTCTAATTATTTTATGTCTTACACACACACACAAATATATATAGTTTACCGATGAAAAACACTAAAAAAGACATAATAATAATAATAATAATAATAATAATAATAATTGTTCTAACTCGGTAAGTGGTATTGTAGTAACAACGCCAATGCAGTTTTGACTCAAGCCTTCTGCCCGCCGAAGCGATATCCAGAATTTTCATTCATACATAAACAATATGGCCGATACGGTACTTCCGTATCTGAACAATAGCTGAAACGCTGCTTCCGTTTTCTTAGTTCCCGGTTACAACAACAAGAACAATAATAATAATAAATGTTTTTTTAGTCGGCCATCAGGCCAAATAGAAGCATGATGGGAGAAGATGTTAAAAATAAGAATTTTTCGACACGATATATATATATATATATATATATATATATTTTACTTATATTTATATACATATACTTTATAAATATATACTTATATTTATATATATATATATATATATATATATATTTATATATATATATATATATATATATATATATATATATATATATATATATATATATAACTTAAATCCTGATGAGATTTGTTAATTTTTTGAAACATAATTGCATTTGTGTAGCGTTTTTATGTTTCTGATGTAATATCCTTTAAATAAAGAATATTGTTCTACTTCTGTATTGAGCCCTTTTTAAATTTAATGTTTGACTCTATTCCTTCTGATTTTGCATATATATATATATATATATATATATATATGTCTGTGTGTGTGTGTGCGCGCGTCCATGTGTATATCTATGTGTGTGAATGGAATAATCTGGTAATATGATTTTAAATCAGTTTATAATTTGATATGCCGATATTGATATTGTTCTCATTATTCGTTTATTAGGTCTCATGTTCTAATAATAATAAGTTATTATAATTATATTATTAGTCTTATTATAGTATAACTATTAAGTATTATTATTTTTATTATTATTATTCGATTTCTAATTTCTTTCGTCGATCGATTACACCTATATTCTTGAAGAAGTATACGTGGTCAATATTTCTCTACCATATACATACATATATACATACATATATACATACATACATATATACATAACATATATATATATACATACATACATATATACATAGATATATACATACATGCATATATACGTGACATATATATATATATATGCACATACATACATAACAGGTGTCACAGCAAAATTGTGCAATTATTACTGTGGCCTGACGATTGCATCTACTATGAAACAGACTGTCGCCTCTAAGTGTTGACTTCTATGTTCACTTTTATATTTATATATATATATATATATATATATATATATATATATATATATATATATATATAATTGGACTCTCCTGTCGTATTCGACGTATGAGGGTGAAGCAGCTAAGTTCCTAGGAACCGACAGCCCAGACACCAGCACATGATTTGATTATAGTGATGAAGGCTTTGTGCAGGACCAGTCACACATTTTTAAGGGCCGAATATAGAGATCTGGTGCACTACGTGCCACAAGCTCCCCAAACGACCCTTCCGCAGGTTGATTTCAGACCATTAAACATTTATCGGCCTGAATGTCCGAAGAATTTGCATAGAAAATATTCGTCCTCCGACCGGAATCGAACTTTTATCCTGTACGGAACCGTCAAATAGCCTGACGTGCCTTTAACCGATTGGGTCACATAATTCATAATGTGTGACGTCATTACTTTACATTCGGATACGCCATGAGCAGATATGAATATACGTGAGAGACTCATGGAAGATTGTAATTTAAAGACAGTAAAACCGACCTTGCTAACCAAACGCTCCTCTGTGGCCAAATCGGTTAAAGGCACGTCAGGCTATTTGACGGTTCTGTATAGGATACAGGTTCGATTCCTCTCGGAGGATGAATATTTTCTATGAAAATTCCTCGGATATTCAGGCCGGTAAATGTTGTTTAATACTGTTTATTATAAACAGAGCATTTACTTAAATATTTGTATGTATAAAAAGAATGTATAAACATAAAAATGTCTTTAAAAATGCTCAAAATACTGGAAAAACCATTTTTGCTTTTTTGTTTTTTTAAAAAATCTGGTCTTTAAATTATTGCAATTATTTCAAATTCCGCAAAGACAATGAAGGAGGTTTTTTTTTTTTTGTTTTCGAAAGAAAACGTTATTTAGTTTATCTACATCAAAAACAAAAAATCTTTCTCAACCTTTAGTTGCTAATTCATTCATTCCTTTTTCGACATTTAGCGTATGGACAGTGTTTCAAAATGCCGGGGCCTAATCTCACAGCAGCATCAAAAAGAAAGACAAGGGTCATCAGAAAAGAATCGTATTATTTGGCCTTTGAGCAAATGTCCGTTTTAACAACTGCGCGAAGGGGTCGTTTGATTTGTTGAATGGTTTATTCAGTTGTTTGAATACTGAAAGGTAGATGAATCTACCGACAGATTATGAAAATGACAACTTTGTTTATGGAGAGGGTCAGATGACAGAGATGAGACAGACGATATTAGAAATAGATGATTGGAAAGAAAAGTTGCTCAGATGATTTGGACAGGACATTATCTCTAAGAAAATGTGCGGTTTTGAATAAAGGAAAGAGGTCGAAGAGGGAGAAACAAAAAGAAAGAAAGAAAACAGGCGAAATTAATAAGAATGACAGGAAATTAGTAAGAAAGAAAAAAGACAGACGAAATTAGAAAAAAAAAGAAAAAAAAAGATGAAATGAGAAAGAAAGAGAGAAAGAGAGAGAGAGAGAAAGCACCAAATTAGAAAGAAAGTAGAATGGGTGAGAAAAGAATTTAGCATGAAACAAAGTATAAAGAAAAAAAAAAGCTTGAAAATAGATAGAGATGATCAGACTGAGATAGACAGATATGAAGAAACTGAGATAGATATGAACTGACTTAGATAGATAGATAGATAGATAGATAGATAGATAGATAGATAGATAGATAGATAGATAGATAGATATGAACCGACTTAGATAGATAGATAGATAGATAGATAGATAGATAGATAGATAGATAAGAACTGACATAGATAGATAGATAGATAGATAGATAGATAGATAGATAGATAGATAGATAGATATGAACCGGCTTAGATAGATAGATAGATATGAACCGACTTAGATAGATAGATAGATAGATAGATAGATAGATAGATAGATAGATAGATATGAACTGACATAGATAGATAGATAGATAGATAGATAGATAGATAGATAGATAGATAGATATGAACTGACATAGATATGAACCGACTTAGATAGATAGATAGATAGATAGATAGATAGATAGATAGATAGATAGATAGATATGAACCGACTTAGATAGCTAGCTGATAGATAGATAGATAGATAGATAGATAGATAGATAGATAGATAGATAGATAGATATGAACTAATATAGATAGATAGATAGATAGATAGATAAAGATAGATAGATATGAACTGACATAGATATGAACCGAGATAGATAGATAGATAGATAGATAGATAGATAGATAGATAGATAGATAGATAGATTTAAGATTGAAGGACACATTCATAGACTCAGAAAGAAAAAACAAAAACAAAGACAAAAGATAGATAGATAGATAGATAGATAGATAGATAGATATAGATAGATATGAACTGACATAGATAGATAGATAGATAGATAGATAGATAGATAGATAGATATGAACTGACATAGATAACGGAACCGACTTAGATAGATAGATAGATAGATAGATAGATAGATAGATAGATATGAACCGACTTAGCTAGCTAGCTAGTTAGCTACTAGCTAGCTAGCTAGATAGATAGATAGATAGATAGATAGATAGATAGATAGATATGAACTGACATAGATAGATAGATAGATAGATAGATAGATAGATAGATATGAACTGACATAGATATGAACCGACTTAGATAGATAGATAGATAGATAGATAGATAGATAGATAGATAGATAGATAGATTTAAGATTGAAGGACACATTCATAGACTCAGAAAGAAAGAAACAAAGACAAAAGACGATAGATAGATAGATAGATAGATAGATAGATAGATAGATAGATAGATATGAACCGACTTAGATAGATAGATAGATAATCAAACGACTGGTATAGTTCGTCAAACTTTTCTCTTTTCTCTACTGACCTTAATAATCCCTTAACAATGGACAAAAGACAATCACCTTCACAATTTTGTAACGACTGCTTATCTTCACTGCTGTTCTGTCTTCTTGTTTCCTTCTCTTACGTCTGTCTTTCGATGTCTATCGCCATCTTTATTTCAATGTTAACAATGGCTCAACACGTCGCCATTTTTTTTTTCATTTGTTTGTACAAGCGTAGAGAAGCGACTGTCTGACGGACCAACGTTTGAACAAAAGCAATAAATAAAACGAGAGAGAGAGAGAAATAAAAAAAAAAGATCCTAAAAGAAAATAGTCAAAATACTAATGGCGATTAACAGCACCAACTCGTGTGAGAAAAAAACGGTCCTAACATTCATTCATCGAAGAATTCTGAAGACAGCCGACAGTATCCGGAGGGAATTTCTGCTGGCCTGCTGACTCCTTTTTAATAGCAGGGGAGAAGAAAAGAAAAGAAAAGAAAAGAAAGATACAGAATCTATCTGTCGATATTGTGGTCTCATCTCTGTTCGTGAAAACCAGGCAGGTGAAATCCAAAACGAGGCTGTGGCCCAGTTCTTTTCAGTTATTCAGAGGACGGTGTCAGCGGTAGAGACACGTAAGAAAATGCTTATTGTTGTCGCATCTTGCCTCGTTACGATCTCAGCTTGTTGCTTTTTTGCACCTGACGGTAGCTCTGTGGTTAAATCCCTTCGACTCGGTACGAGCAGTGACTTCGGTTCGACAACCGCAACGAGCCGGCTTCTTCTGTGTGATATGTATCTCTTCAGGATCATAGCTCTCCACAACTTCCTATCCATGGCTCTTCGCAAAGTTTGTCTTTTTACTGTCCCTCTCATTTCCTCTTGTAGGTGCCCTCTCTCTTCGTGAGTCGGACGATCATGGCTCTCCACACCTTCCTATCCATGGCTCTTCGCAAAGTTTTTCTTTTTAGTATTCATCTCATTTCCTCTTCTAGGTGCCGTCTCTTCATAAGTCGGACGATCATGGCTCTCCACAATTTTCTATCCATGGCAGCTCTTCGTAAACTTTGTCTTTTTACTGTCCCTCTCATTTTTTCTTTTAGGTGCCCTCTCTCTTCATGAGTTGAACGATCATGGCTCTCCACAACTACCTATCCTTTGCTACTCTTAGCAATTTTTTTTTTTTACTTTAGTTTCCTCTTCCATGTCCCATGTCCCTACATGACTTGGGTGATCATAGCTCTCCACAACTTTCTATCCTTTGCTGTTCTTAGCAATGTTTGTCTTTTTACTCTCGTTTCCTCTTCTATGCGCCGTGCCCTTTCAGGACTTGGGCGATCATAGCTCTCCCCAACTTCCTATCCATTTCAGCTCTTAGCAATATTTGTCTGTTTACTCTCCTTCTCATTTCCTTTTCTATGTGCCGTCTCTCTTCATAAGGTTGGGCGATCATGGTTCTCCACAACTACCTATCATTTACTGCTCTTAGCAATGTTTGTTTTTTTTTTTACTCTCGTTTACTCTTCTATATGCCCCGTCCCTTGAGCAATCATTACTCTCCACAACTTCCTATTCATTGCAGCCCTTAGCAATGTTTGTCTGTTTACTCTCACTCTCATTTCTTAATTGCCGTCTCTCTTCATGAGTTGGACAATCATGGCTCTCCACAACTACTTTTCCTTTGCTATTCTTAGCAATATTTGTCTTTTTACTCTCATTTCCTCTTCTATGTGCCGTCTCTCTTCATAAGTTCGTCGATCATGACTCTCCACAACTACCTATCCTTTGCTGCACTTAGCAATGTTTGTCATTGTACTCGCGTTTCCTCTTCTACGTGCCGTGTTTTTTCATGACTTTGGCGACCATAGCTCTCCACAATTTCCTATCCTTTTCAGCTCTTAACAGTGTTTGTCTTTTTTGCTCTCCTTCTCATTTCCTTTTGTATGTACCGTCACCCTTCATGACTTAAACTATCATGGCTCTCCACAACTTCCTATCCTTTGCAGCTAGCTCTGGCAATATTTGTCTTTTTTTTTTCTTTTTCTCATTTCCTCTTCTGCTATCCATTTACGCAAGCTTGTTAGAAAGTTTACTCCATTCTTGCCGTCCTGTGAGTGTTAAACTCTCCAGGCCCACCTTCTTCATCACATGTCTTAGAAACTTCAAGTAATTCTTTCTGTTTCTATGTACAAGCATGTGCTACCAAAATGCAGGCGTTATTTTTTTTCCGAAATAAATTCAAAAAGTCGTACCTCATGTCATTTTTTTTTAAATAAGATAAAGTCAGCTAAGTCTGACTTAAATATAATTTTAAGTACTTATTCATTCATGAATAAACTGTATCCCGTATCTTCTTCCTTTATGGGCCTTGTCCCTTCAGGACGTGGATGATCATCGCTATCCATTACTTCTCTTCGTTTCTCTCTTTGTTAAAACTCCTACCCAACTTCCGCCATTCACTCAAATGAAAAGTTCCTTCCCTATCTCTTTTTCTCTCGATATGCCTTGTGAGTATCAAGTTTTCCGAGCTCTCTTTTTTCATTGTGTATCCAAGAAATGTCACCTGTCTCCTTCTGATTATGCGTATAAGTGTTCTTTTTGCTACAGTTTTCGCTAATACTTCCTCCTTGTTCATTCGCTTTGTACATGAAATTCACAGTATCTTTCTGTAGAACAACATTTCTGTTGCTTTGCTTTCAATGTCCTCTTCATCTGTGGGACGATTGTCCAGCATTCACTGCAATGCAATAAGGGGTTATATTACATGAAACTTTGAAGAAATATCTTTTGGAGATGACCAGATGGCATGTTTTTGTAATGTCAGCGAATACTCGTTGTCACTTTCGTAAATGCTCGTTGTAGTAGAGACTTTGCAATCGCAGATACAACTATAGTAACGCCGTTGAACAATACTGATGTCAGACGCCTTCGAATATCACTCGCACTAATAGTACTTGCTCGATAATATTCGCTCGAATCGTAATCTCGTATAGCGATGCGAATTATCTACCTTTTCACCTTTTATTCTGTATTTAGATTCCTTATATCCTAGATTTAATTTTTTTATAACTGATTCATAGAACACGGTATTTGAAGTGTTTAGTATTTACTAATTCCACAGCCTCTATTTTCATGATAGATTCAGGGTCGGTGCCATCAAGTCCAATTCAAGTACCTATCAAAATTATCTATCTGTACGTATTTATCTGCTTGTATCTATCTGTTTGTTTATCTCTGCCTCTCCCCTCCCCCTCTCTCTCTCTCTCTCTCTCTATATATATATATATATATATATATATATATGTTCGTTTCTATCTATATATATATATATATGTATATATACATATATAGATATATATATTTATATATACTTCTGTTCGTTTATATCTATTTGTATCTATCTGATTGCATCTATTATATATATATATATATATGTGTGTGTGTGTGTGTGTGTTTCTCTCTATCTATGTCTATCTATATATTCCTTTCTACCTATATATAAATATATAAATATATATATGGGTGTCCATAAAGTCTCTTTACAATTTAAAAACATATTACAGAAGCAAATGAACAAATATGTGGATATTGTTGCAAAATATGAATAAACTAATTTAACAGACCTCCATATGGACGCCATTAGTTGCTTGAATCGCTTCAAGACGGTAGTCGATATCTTGCCATGTTCGCGGTAGCATAGCCTCATCAGTGATCTTTTGCTTAAGTGATGTTCCGTATCTTCGTTCGATACACGATATATTTAGCATCACCCCATATAATGACGTCCAGAGGAAAGCGATATCTGGTGAACGAGGTGGCCAGGGAATTGGACCATTCCTTCCAATCCACCTGTCTGAAAGTGTTTGATTTACGAACCCACGAACATACGGACCCCAATATGGTATTGCACCATCTTGCTAGAATATGATGGTTGGGCTCCCTCAGGCTATGAATGTTGGTACTATTACTGAAGGCCGAAACGTTGTGAATATGGCAATGAAGATAAGGACAACAGTTCGAATAATGTAAATAATACAAGTAATCATAATGCCGCATCTCAGAGATATAGACAGATTTTTACAATTTATTGTTTATTTTTATTACCTATAATGGTGGTTTGATGAGTCGATCAGAGTATATTAAAGATCAACTTGTCGGAATCTACTTTCGGGCGGAGAGTAACTCAGACGATGCTATGCCTATGGGCGGACTCTCACCTGGGGAAAAATAGACAACCACTCGACCCCGTGTATGTGGGGGCTACGGGGAATTTTTGCCCGACCGTACATACTCGGAAGCCCCCGCGTTTAAAATCCGCCTTCTGACACATCCCATGAAGAGCTCGGGTAAATACCGAGTCGATCAGTGACTAATGAACATGAAAATGTTTCAAAAATGTATCTAAAAACTTTATTTACATACGGAGTTTATTTTTCGTTTTACACGGATTAGCGTTTTTGAATCTTACCAAAATTTTCATTTCAAAGAATACATCTGAATTGCGTTTTTGTCTCTTTTTTTAACTAATGCAAAGGTCCTCAAAGACCTACGCCATTTCTGATCTTCCTCAGTGATCTTCCTGATGTCATCAGTTCTCAAGAATGTATTTATTACACTCCCATTTATTCCTGTCTTAGTGGCAAATCTAATAGAACGGAAAAAGCAATACAGGCAACTACTTTTGAAAAGGACTGCCAATCAGTTGTTAACTGGGGCAAGAAATGGCTTGTAAATTTCCACGCCTCCAAAATAAAAGTACTTCAATTTAATCACCACAGAGATACTTTCCTGCCTGTCATCATAACGGTTGATGCTGAGCTCCAGAAATGAAATACTCTGCGAATTCTTGGCCTCACGTTTCTCCACTCGTGGAGCGAGTATATCGAGTCAATTGCTATGTCTGCTAGGATGAAGATTGGTTCACTGTACCATGCCAATTTTTTTTCTCTTCAGAATCCATCTTGCACATTTATAAATGCTGCTGCCATAACTGGTCTGATTTTTGACATAATCCAGAAAAAGGTCTGCAATACATTCAATCCTGACCTGGCATCTCGTCTCCAGTCATTATCTCACGGACTTGACGTGGCTTCCCTGTTTGTTCTAGAGATATTTTCATGATAACTTCTCAGATGTGTGGGTTTTTTTCACCTGATACCCCGACAACATGAACTTAAGCGTGCTACTTGACTGGAAACTTGGATTTACGACGTTTCAGGCCTTCATCAATGACCTCCCTGTTGCCATCAATTCCCAACTACGTATTGATGCAGATGACACAGCATGTAACCCTTTCTTAGTAGCACATCCGAGAGACCAGGCAAATTAAACCTGGCATCTTCTCTTGAAAAGGACTGCCAATCAGTTGTTAACTGGGGCAAGAAATGGCTTGTAAATTTCAACGCCACCAAAACAAAACTTCTTTCATTTAACGTCCTCAGAGAACTTTTTCTGCCTTCCAGGTCTTGCTCCGTCTTGTGAGTGATGTATAATCTTGCCATTCCCTGCAACCCCTTTCGAAATTAAAGAACCATTGCTCCTATATCGCTGTTTCTATGACAAATGTTTTGATGAACTACATTCATTAGTACCCCCAGTTCAGACCTTCACAGCTAAGAAGCGCCATGCTACCTACACTTGAACTGATGATCCCTTTTCCCTTGTTAACGTTGCCAACCTATCGTGACTCTATCGCTATTTCTATGGCAAATGTCCTGACGAGCTCTATTCATTAGCCCTCCCAGTTCAGACCTTCACAGCTAAGAGGCGCCATGCCACCTACACTTAAACCTATGATCCTTATTCCCTTGGTAACGATGCCAGCCTCTCGTGACTCTATCGCTATTCTATGGCAAGTGTTCTGATGAACTACATTCATTTACTCCCCCAGTTCAGACCTTCACAGTAATGATACACCATGTCATTCATACGGCGTCAACTCATTCTCATTCACTTCGTCTTCCATTAGTAAGGAGGAAGTTCTAATCGGTCAACTACTACTCCAAAACTGTCATTTTGTGGAACAGTCTCCCGAGAGATTTTTTCCGGGCTACTACAGCCTTAAATTCTTCAAGTCTAGGATGAACTTTTATATTTTTCTTTTTAAGCATTTCACTCCAATCAAGGTAGGAATGCCACCAGCACGCAATGGGGCTACAGAGAGTGAGAGCAAGACTAAAGAGGGGTGTTTGAGGAAAAGATTAAGAGAAGAAGGGGATGAAAATCAAGGCATCAGAAGATGTCGATTGGCATTACATTTGAGTATTTGAAGATTATAGCTATCAAGAAAGCAAGTAAGAGGAAGGGAGTTCTACTGTCGGGAAGTGCGAGAGAAGAGGCTGTTGGACGGTTTAACTTTTTTCGACAGTGAAATGGTGGAACCAATTAACACGCTATAATTCGGTGACCCTGTTTGAAAGTATGGTTGACCATACACAGCATAATCAGAAAATAATAGCGATTACTGTAGTAAATTTAATTCAACATTCCTAAAATTAAATTACGGAGAATATTTTCCAACATTTTTAAGGCTATTCGTAGATTATTCGACCGGTCCACTGGTTTAATCCTGCTTCCTGCGTCGTTGTGATTTTTTTGATCCAGAAAGCAGAAGTGATGTCCGTCCATTCACGGTCGACTGAATATGTAGACACGGCTGGGGAATCCGCACTGAGAAATTTAGAATGCAGCAAAAAAAATAATAATTAATATCTGCAGAAAGCCAGATAAACAGCTAGTCAATGATTGAATTGTTAATGTCTTTTATATAGCAGAAAAGAATAGTATAGAAATAAAAGTAATTCTAAAACGCATAAACTGGATTCTGGACACAGAGAGAGTGAGTGTTATGATTAACTTGTTGTTAAATCGTCTTAGAACAATATACGACTCTTGCGATGGGAGAATAAGATTTCTGTGTGCGGCTTAAAGTTTATAGTGGCGTTTCTCCTTATCAGTAGTAACAGTAGTAGTAATATTCGTGGTAGCAGAACATGCGGTACTTATATCAACAGCACATGTTAGCTGATGCTTCGTTCCATTCTCTGACGTCACATTCTCTCCTTCTTGAGTCTCCAACTCGACTCTCCACTGTCTCTAGCCCTACTCTTGCCCGGGCTAATTCTCTTCTGTCTCTCTCTTTCGTCTGCCTCTTCCGCCTTCCTTTTTTTCAGCATAACTACGGGTTTATATAAAAAAAATCCGGCTGGTCATAACCGACCCTTGGCCCTACTACTTCGCACGTGATTATCACGGGGTTCTGGCTGTTTCAACCAAAATCATGTGAATTCTAAAGGTCCTCCTTGCTTACTCAGCTCTCTTTCAAGTTTTAATCAATAAAAACATGGGTATAGCTCCTGCCCGAGATCAGGTTTAACCATCAGTAAACAAAAACGCTCTGATCTAATTTCGCTGTTCAAATACACTCCAATTTCACTAAAAAAAAAAATATACGTGTGTGTGTGTGTGTGTTTCCTAGACTTTCTCTGTCACAATGACCTGTTATCACTTGCCCAGTTTACAGTGAGTCCAAGTACACACTACCCGGCCCAAGGATTGAACTCGCATGTACTATGTCACGAACCGACACTTTAATTTACTAGGCTATTATTTCGTGGGAAAAATCCCTGGACCGGGCAATGTGTACTTAAGACGAGTTCTATATGACACAATGCACCAAGACCATGACTTTTATCACGTCAGTGTACAGTGTAAGCTTTCGCCATTTTATATTTTTAATGTCGCGCATGCGCGTTGTTTATTTTTGATTTTGTTAACTGCACTGTATAGTAGGGTCAGTTGGGCACCGTCTGTAACAAAAAGAGCACCATGTGGTAATTCACTTCGCCAAAATTTAGTACTGTACTGCTTGGCATTCGTGTCAGAAGCTCCAATACGAATATTTAAGAGAGTTTGGCTGTCAGAGAACAGTGCAGAGGATTCGGAAAGAGTTAGATGAGTCTAATTGTAATTACGAAGGTACGGCTATTGGAAAACTATCTCTAATCGTTCTGAAATGAATTTGTTGGTGAAGGCCTCAAACGCAACACGGAGGCCTACATCAAATGCCTTGAAAAGGTAGTGCTTCCCAGGAAGACCCTATGTCTGGCAACAGGTATCTGCACCATGCCACACAAGCAGGAAAGCCCAGTGATGGCTGTCAGACAATTTCTGTGACCATATCACCCCTTACATCTGGACATCTAACTCCCCAGACTGCAACCCCCTTGATTATGTGTGGGTTCCAGTTGAGCGAGAGACCAGCAAAACTCTTTGTAAGATCAAAGATGAACTGAAGACAAGGATTATGGCAGCATTCATCAATTTAAATAAGGAGACCGTCCAGAAGAGTCGCAGGAGATTCCGAAGTCGTCTGGAGTTGAAACCTAATGGCGATTTTATTGAATAAATTTACTCTTATCCATCTATCTTTAACCATCGTACACTGTATATCTGCCAAAATGAGATGTCGGCGTTATTGTCATTTTGGCGTCATTTAGACGACAATTTATCCATCGCACTCTGTATATCTGCCAAAATGAGATGTCGGCGTTATTGTCATTTTTGTGTCATTTAGACGATAATTTATGCATCGCACACTGTATATCTGATAAAATGAGGTCAATGTCATTTTCATTTTTGCCTCATTTAGACGACGATTTATCCATCGCAACCTGTATCTTATCTTATCTTTACTTACTTATTATAAAACGCAGATTGTGTGTGTGTGTGTGTGTGTGTGTCTGTAACGTTTATATATTAGATCGGATTTCCTACATTTTTCAACCGATTTCAACAAAACTTCACAGGACTACATAAAATCACCTTGTGATGGTTCTAACAGTGCCAAAAATGGGAAAAATATAATTGTTTTTGCACAAAATCAATTTGAAATCACTATTAAGAGACATTGTGAAAATGGAAGGAGACAACTCACAAAACCCAGTTTGTTTGTGTGTGTGGGTTACTTTAAATATGGGAGCGGATTTCCTATATTTTTCAGCCGATAAAACAAAACTTCACTTTTTTTTATTTTTAGGTAGTGTTTCTTATTGTCTTGCACACTTTTTTTCTTTATTTTTTAACATTCAGAATGCTTTAAAAATTCCATTTACAAGACAATTATTTATAATAAAAATTCTATTCAATTGAGAGACTCATAACGATTGAAAAACAATGTTTTTGTTTGAGTTTGGGTTTGACCAATTCGTAAAAAATAAAAAAAAATAAAAACTAATTAAGACATTCGTGTCCGTCAACCTTAAACAATAATCTTTGTCAATTTTATTTTTCAGTCTTTATGATGGTGGATACTTGATCTATCTCTTACTGTTATATCCCCGGGCAACGCCGGGCTCTACTGCTAGTATCCGTTAAAATGAGATGCCAGTGTTATTTTCATTTTGGCGTCATTTAGACGACAATTTATCCATCGCAACCTGTATATCTGTTAAAATGAGATGTCAGCGTTGTTTTCATTTTTGCCTCATTTAGAAAACAATTTATCCATCGCAACCTGTATATCTGTTAAAATGAGACGTCGGCGTTGTTATCATTTTAGCGTCATTTTAGACGACAATTTATCCATCGCATCCTGTATATCTGTTAAAATGAGATGTCAGTGTTATTTTCATTTTTGCGTCAATTTATCCATCGCACACTGTGTATTGTAATAATTTGTGATCGTGACGGTTAGAATACTTGTTCTTACTGTAGATCTTAGCAACCTCAGTCGAGGATTTCTTTTTCGTTGTTAAGACGCACACAAATAGATAGATAGATAGATAGATAGATAGATAGATAACGTTCAACCTTTTCACTTAACGCAATTTACAGCTTTTCTTTGAAATGATAAGACATATCTTAATAGAGATATGTGTTTCCTTCTTTCTTTCTTTCTTTCTTTCTTTCTTTCTTTTCTTTTTCTTCTTTGTGGATCTGTATGAATCTTTTTTTAATGATTATTTTCCTCACTTCCCGCTGCTATGAGTCAGCTTTCACTATTTATTTCGTTTCTGTGTGACTCTGACATCAACGCCGGATCAATATCACAAACAAATTCGAATGTCGGTTAAATTCTAAATATGCCGTTGGTTCAAAATACCGTACAAATAAAAAAAAAAATTAACCAACCTACCGCATCAACCCTTTTCGCCCCTCGTATCAAAGCCTTACCCCACCTCGCATTAATTACCACACCCCTGTTATCAACTACTTAATCTCGTGCCCACATCAACCTATCCTCGCCCCATCGTATAAACTATTTACCTTACTGCATTAAGCACTTCACCAACTGCGAACTTTTATTGTGTCGCTTTGAACGAGTGTTCTCTCAAGGAGGCCCCTTTGCCTGTAACACCTTGGGACTTAAGCTCACACCAGACATCAAATAGAATTCGTATATACGATCCATTACTAAAGGTGCACACACAAACACACAGACACACTTAAACACAATCTTAATGCTGGAGACTACAAGCTTAACTCCATCATCTCTACGGTCAGTCCTTATGTCTTCCATCTCCTTATAATCTTCACTTCCCGCCAATCACTTTTTCATTACAACACACCACGAGCTGCCTTAGGTCTCCCCGCAGACTTGGTAGGTAGTGTGACCATAGCAGAAATCGATATATAATAATAATAATAATAATAATAATAATAATAATAATAATAATAATATAGTACTTGTCATAATAGGTGCGCTTGGAATGATAAAAAGGAACACAACAAGACATTGAAAAAATCCCTGGAAATGCCAGCTTAAGAGAAATATAATCAAATTTCTTGATAAGTAAAGACTACACACTAAGAAAGACTTTCTCTCCGTAACGCTAATGATGTTATAGGAGTTAGAAAAACAAATCATGAAATGTAGCCATTACGACACACCATTACCCGCATTAGGTCTTCCCTGTGACCATAGCAGAAATCGATATATAATAATATTAGGTTGGTGCAAAAATAATGACGTAATAATGTCGTTTTTTTGACGTTAAAAATTCGTCAAAAACGACATTATTACGTCATTATTTTTAAACCTAAAACAAATTATTATTTAGACATTTGTATGCTTAGAGAGAGAGAGTAGATTCCGGTGGTTGTCGTTGAATTTCGGCCTTCTAGAAATCTCCTTCGCCGTTCTCGACATCATTCTTATGCTAGGCGCTACAATCTTAACCTCATCATGTCTAGGGTCAATGGTAATCTGTCCTCCATTTCTTCATTATCTTCACTTCGCACCAATTACTTTTTTATTCATATCACTCGTCCTCATTGATTATCCCTCTTCCTTGGACGGCTCTTGAGCCTTGTCTACACTGAATGTTTCAGGTTCTTACACTTGCATATAGGAACTTCCTTGGAAAGGTGGGGTTATTATAGGAACGACCCTCACTTTTAAACTCTCTGTATTACTCGCATCTCGAGCGATATCTTCTTGTGATCATCATTATTTTGCTATTTCGCTTTCTTTCCTCCTCCCCGCGTGGGCTGTAGGAACAATTATCTCTACCATCTGACAGAAACACCTTTTTTTCCAAAATCAGTCCCTTTTAATTTAACAGAGGGTTTTTCTGGATTATAAATTTCCAAAGATTTTTTTTCTTTTTCCCAAGAGTTTCTGACTCGTACGCATAAGGCATTTGCATTATTTACAGCCTGACGACGTTCCTACCCTGTCATTTCTGTGTAAGTGATGATCGAATTGCTTTGAACAAAGTTTCATTACAAGCTTAAAGTTTTCATCTGTTTTCTTTACAATAATATTTATTCTACAAATTTACCCTATCAAAGTTGAAAATCAAAGTTGAAATTTTAGTATTTTTACTGCAGAGCTAGGATCTGCCATGACAGTTATATTTTCTTCGCTCTTCTCGGCTTGATCGTGCTGTTCTGTGTCCTTGCGTTGATATTCTAAGTTTCTGTTGGCTTCTCCTGGGTCACGCCCTTAGCCACGGTATTAATCATAACACACAGAGTCTTATCTTGGTCATGGCACCAATTATAACATCGCCGGCTAGGATCGATCCTGAGTTCTTTCCACGATGATCAGTAATACCGCCGGTCAAATGATGATTATCTGCTGATCGCTTCGTTCCTTCATCTGCTGCACCACGTTGTGTCCATTGATCACAGAGCAGTGGAGACCGAATTTCGTCCGTACTTGAACGCTGAATCGACCTGCGGCGGAACCGTGCTACAACATGTCAAAGATCACTTCCGCTGGCGAAAATACAAACAACAAAATAACGAGGAAGATCGCTGAGTTAATTTTCAATTGGTTTATATAGTCGGTGATACAACAAAATTAACCCTTCTCGTAAACTCTCTATTGTGATACTTTGCTTCGTGCTTCTAAAACTTGGAGCGGGTTAAAAACAACAACACAAGGTGGTCGGTCTGGAATTCTCTTGCCAGAAAGTCACATGGGGTTCAGAAGATTCTTCGTCCGCTGCTGTCTCGTCTCGTTTCTCGCTCCAACTGCTGAGTCGCTTCAGCGTTTTGTTTATATACATTTCACTCGACTCTTACCGCACCTCAAGTTTCATTAATACTCATGTCATTTAATTATTTTCTCCAATTGTGGAGAAACGACACCGACTTTCAAAAAAGAAAGCGGTCAGTTATTCTAACAATACATTCTTCGACAACAAACTTTGTTTAACATTCCTCCATGTCCTTAACGACAATTGGCTGCGGTCGGCCATTCATTGAAAATAATAATTTCCGATAACAAACTTTTGTGTTTGAAAATTATTTCTTTGTCTCCGATGTTAAAGAATTTTCTTTATTGTCGACCTTTCAATATGACCGATTAAAATCTTATTGTTTACGTTATTTATGGCAGAATAAATACAGAGAAATGAATGTCGTGGAGACCCATGATCGTCTACGTCATAAAAAAGACCAGCATATCACTTACATAGAAGCGAAGCACCCGCATTCCACCACCCATGTATTCCTTCAGTGAGAAGTAAGTTCCACTTGATCAGCTTTTTCCAGTGAACCATCGCCCTGTGGAACCGACTCCCAAAATACATTTTTATACTAAAAAATACCAGCAATCCATTTTCATAGTAAAAAAAGAAAAATTACCAACAACACATTTTTGTAAAATAAATTACTAATGCTCATAAGAAAATTAAATATCGAAAATTAAATGACTCATCAGGAGTTGATATGCCTCTAAACAAAAAAATCAATTAATCTTTCTTTCTTTCTTTCTTTCTTTCTTTCTTTTTAAGTGCATTAGTGTATCCTTCAATTTGAAATATATATATATATATATATATATATATCCATTTCGCATCTATCTATCTATCTATCTATCTATCTATCTTTCTTTCTTTCTTTCTTTCTTTCTAAGTTCATTAGTGTATCCTTCAATTTGAAATATATATATTCATTTCGCTATCTATCTATCTATCTATCTATCTATTTTTCTTTCTTTCTTTCTTTCTAAGTGCATTAGTGTATCCTTAAATTTGAATATATATATATATCCATTTCGCTTCTATCTATCTATCTATCTATCTATCTATCTATCCTATCTTTGACCTATGTATCTATCGATCTGTCTCGATTCCTGTAGCTCTTAACCCATTTCTTTCTCTCTCAATCTATCTATCTATCTATCTATCTTAGTCTTGGTATTGCTCAAAGGCGTCTCCGAGCCCTTGTGGGTAAGGAATTATTCTCCAAGGTTGCAACCGCTCACCCACATGCGGCATGTGACAAGCCTCTACCGCTAATTCCACGGGAAGTCCTCGGACGAACTATATTCCTTGGTCCCACCAAGGCAAACCTCAGCAAAAAACACGGCATACCACTTACATAGAAGCAAAGCACCCGCATTCCTCCCGTATTCCTTCAGTAGGAAGTAAGTTCCACTCGATCAGCTTTTTCCAACGAACCATTGCCCTGTGGAACCAACTCTCAACATACATTTTCATACTAAAAATACAGGCAATCCATTTTCATAGTAAAAAAAAAAAAATTACCCACAATACATTTTAATAGAAAATATTCTGACGGGCTATACTTCTTATTTCCCCCAACTCCCCGCTACGCCACGGAAACTAAGACAATCCACTCGCATTTGCTTAGTATTCCATTCGGGAGAAGTAAGCTCGACTCAAAGAGCTTCTTTCTAAGAACCACAACTTTATGGAACAGACTCTCAAGAGTTCCCGCTCACTATAATCTTCACTTGTTCAAGTCTAGGATTAAACGTTATCTTCCGCATATATCCGCATAAACTGTGCTTCGTACATTGTAACTCTCTACTTATTTTCTGGAAGCGACTCCCAAGAGGATGCTTTCCCGATCACAGACATAAAAGTTGGATTTTATACACAGCCTTAAAAATGTCTTTCGAGGTATCTAGTTCTTCTGCTCAATGGTTTTTGAACAATTTTTTCAACTTTTACGGCAAGAAACTGGTATGAACACCACCCAGACCCGGTTGCAGAGAGAGGACCTGTAACAATTGTATGGGACTTTATAATACACACAGACAGAACAATCAAAACTGATCGCCCAGGCATCGTAAAAGAGAATGTGCTTTTTTTATCGACAGGGCAGTCCTTTGCAAAATTGCTATGTATCTTCGAAGATCTTCAAAAAATTATCAAAATACAACGACCTTGAAATGGAAACTTCAAATAGATGTCACACTAGGACATCAGTCATTCCAATTGCAGTTGGAGCCCTCGGGTTGAATGAAAAATATTCTGATAGACACATTAGAGGGCTTCCTGGAAGCCCATATCTGTAAGACTGTACTCACAAGTCCAACTCACAAATTACGAAGACCTTTATCGATGTAAAAAGTGTATGATATTAAGAGTTTTGGCGGATGAGAAGTAACAAAAACGATCAATGGAAAATGTCATCAGGTCATTCATGATCATTGGACGATGGTTGAGAACCCGGAAGGAAATGTGTATATAACAGAAATTAAAGGAAATAATAATAATTCTTCCCACGGTTCACAAACCTTGTCGTGTTTTTTGCCTCTTGGCTACTCAGACAAATTCAGTTCCCGCCGTAATGGAATTTTCCAGCCATTTCAGCAAGTGTTCATCGTAATGACGTTTTCAACAAGTGATAGCAACGGTGTCGAGTCCAAGAACTGCGCTGTTCGCACGAACAAAGTGAAACGTTTGGCGACGTCAGCAAGAATGGTAAACGATAATAGAACAACTGGATCGATAAGGAATCGGCCATCAACCGAAGACATGCCAGAATCAAGAGGGCTTCTAATCGAGAATAGATAGATAGAAAGAAACTGAGATAGATAGATAGATAGATAGATAGATAGATAGATATGAACTGATAGATAGATAGATAGATATAGATAGACTTAGATAGATATGAACCGATAGATAGATAGATAGATAGATAGATAGATAGATAGATAGATGAAAATAAACTGAGATAGATAGATAGATAGATAGATATGAAGAAACTGACACACATACATAGATAGATAGGAAGAAACAGACTGAGATAGATAGATAGATAGATAGATAGATAGATAGATAGATAGATAGATAGATATGAACTGATATAGATAGATAGATAGATAGATAGATAGATAGATAGATATGAACTGATAAAGATAGATAGATAGATAGATAGATAGATAGATAGATAGATAGATAGAAGAAATAAACTGAGATAGATAGATAGATAGATAGATAGAAATAAATTGAGATAGATAGATAGATAGATAGAACAGCTCCAAAATCTGCGCCGTTCGCACGACCAAAGCGAAGCGTTTGGCGACGTCAGCATGAATAGTAAACGATAATAGAACCACTGGATCGATAAGGAATCGGTCATCAACCGAAGACACGCTAGAATCGAGACGGTTTCTATCACGTGAGAATCAGCCTACGTTCTCCTAAACGCCCTTTTCAATTTCGAGGCAACTTCTCGAGTGTTTTTCGCTGACATTTCTCTCTTCTTGAGTTTTCAAGTAAAGTGGCACATTTCACGGAAGATCACGTGACAGCCAGTCTACTCAGCAGGTGAACATTTTCTTCAGAATATCGAGCTAGTATAAGAAATGCTGTCTTCCGGAGAGTTTTCTTTCTGATTTCAAATTCTTGCAGACTCTCTCTAAGCTTGTGACAGGTACAAATCTTACTTCTCAAATGTGACTTAATCAATTCCTTTTCAATATTCATCTCTTTCATTTTGTTCATATCTATCTATCTATCTATCTATCAACCCACCTACCTCAGTCTGTTTATATCCATCTATATATATTTTTCCTACCTAAGTCTGGTCCTGTCTAGCTAGCTAGCTCAGTCAGTTCATATCTATTTCAGATAGTTAGATAATGAACCGAATGAGATAGATAGATAGGAAAGAATAAAATGAGATAGATAGATATATATTAGATAGATAGATAGATAGATAGATAGATAGATAGATAGATAGATATGAACCGAATGAGATAGATAGATAGTGGGATAGATATGAACAGAATGAGATAGATAGATAGATAGATAGATAGATAGATAGATAGATAGATAGATAGATAGATATGAATAAACTGAGATAGATAGATAGATAGATAGATAGATAGATAGATATGAACCGAATGGGATAGATAGATAGATAGATAGATAGATAGATAGATAGATAGATAGGAATAAACTGAGATAGATAGATATGAACCGAATGGGATATAGATAGATAGATAGATAGATAGATAGATAGATATGAACCGAATGAGATAGATAGATAGTGGGATAGATATGAACAGAATGAGATAGATAGATAGATAGATAGATAGATAGATAGATAGATAGGAAGGAAGGAATAAACTTAGATAGATAGATAGATAGATAGATAGATAGATAGATATGAACCGAATGAGAGAGAGAGATAGGAATAAACTGATAGATAGATAGATAGATAGATAGATAGATAGATAGATAGATGGATAGATAGATAGATGTACATTCATTTCTACGTCTTTAAGAGGATGTTTGTCTCCATCATATCTCTTCAGTGTCCTGAGTCAGCATTTGACGGAAAAGTGAACACCTGACCAACAAACTTTCCATAGACGCCGTTTTCATATAGATTACTACGCTTTTCTTACTCTGATATATGCCGTCTTTACGCGGGAAGATGGCAAAAGGATGTTTTCCGAAATTAATGGGAACGAACATCCGGTGAAAAGATATTAAAGTCAACTAGTGTATCTTATCAATCAATGAAATCGCAGATATCAGTAAATTGCAATCGACAATTAAATACCTTGTAAATGTGACCAAACGGGAAATGTTCTAGGACATTTTATGGAAGATATTAGAGAGATGTTTTTATGAACGGTTTATCGTCGCGTATAAATGTCCGTACCTTTGGGCTTACGTTCTAATGTGCGTATTTAATTAATAATGAAACTGCTTGATAACAGTGATAAGTCAGCAAGTGTGACGTTGTCGCAATATATTGCGTTGCGGTCGGGTTTGTGGCTGTCGCTCCGTGGCTCCGTGGCTCCGTAGTCTGTGGTCTGTGGTCCGGTAAATAACTTGCTTTCTACGACTGGTGATCATCGCAGACCGTGTCAGTTGCATCGTCACCTCCGTGTCCACGGCCTTCTTGAGACCAGTTCCATCCCTGAGCCGGACAGGGCAAACTAAGAGACGCAGTGAAAACAAGGCGAGCAATCACATACATTGTCGCGAAAAAGGTTACTAGCAATGCTTTCTTTTTGTTTGTTTTCTGTTGCTGATGTTTTTTTTTTTTTTTTGTATATAAACAAAACGCTGAAGCGACTCAGCAGTTGGAGCGAGAAACGAGACGTGACAGCAGCGGACGAAGAAGCTTCTGAAACCCACGTGACTTTCTGCCAAGAGAATTCCAGACCGACCATCTTGTGTTGTTGTTTTTAACCCGCTCCATGTTTTAGAAGCACGAAGCAAAGTATCACAATAGAGAGTTTACGGGAAGGGTTAATTTTGTTGTATCACCGACTATATAGATTATTCACAAATACTCTCACTACCGGCGTTATAAATAAATTTCGATATAAGAGTCTTTACTAAAGAGGAACAAAGAAAAGGCGGCGGAGAGGGTCATGCTTCACAGAAAGGCTACAGCAACAGGAAGAAAAATAGAAGTGGTGTTAAAGCAGCCGACGTCTAACAACATGCACTAATAAGATTTAAGAACAAGATTATTTTGATTTATTTGGATAATATCATTTTTTTTCTGTTCCTTTCGACTAATGTATGCTAATCTAAAATGTCAGACAACAACAATGGTTACTCTAGATTCATCAATGCCCGTCTCTTTGAATTTATAAAGGATAATCACTCAGTAGCTAAAGGAATAGCACAGTACTTGTTTATAACGATTTTACCACGAAGTAAGGCAATAGAGTCATTAAGACGCAAAGAGATAGTGATTATGAGAGAATATGAGAAAAAAATACTATTAAGGATAGGAGTAGATAGGTTTGCCTATCGTACGCTTCACACTCCTCACCGGTCTTACGAGCAGATAAGGTCTTACGAATTTCGGTTAAAATTCCAAGGCGGAAAACTATCTATCTATATTTTGTATTGAGCACTGTTTTTTTTTTTAGCGATGAAACAAAAATAAAAATACTACATAACTTCGGATTATTTACCTAACGTGTTCTTTCCTATATATATATATATATATATATATATATATATATATATATATATATATATATATATACGAGGATAAGTAAAAATATATCTGCACTTTCATCATAACATATATTTAGGCTTGCCCAAAATGTTTGATATCCGAAAAATTAAACTATTTGATTTTCTCTTTTCTAGGTTTTCAGATATGTTTAGCCATCTTGATGCCATTTTTCGTAAGAATCACTGAAAAGTAATTTGAGTTATTCAGCTAAAATCGTTTTGTGTCAGCCCCACAATGTCTTCTGAAGTGAACAATAGTGAGAGGGAAAAGATCATTCAGGCCTTCAGTAATGGTATCAACATTCATACACTGGCTTCCATCTTCAAAGTCCATTCAAGAACCATCAAGAAAAACGGTGAATAAGTTTTTAAAAAGAGGGAACACTAAAGAGGAAAACTGGATCAGGTTGTCATAACAGGAAGAGGGATCATCATTTCAACTTAGAGCTAAAGAGATCAATTAGAAAAGATGCAACTCAATCCATAAGACATTTGGCACGTGAGAGACGAGTTTCAGCCATGACAGTCCAAAGGGCAATGAAAAAAGACTTTTGAAAATGAAATCATTCGTGAAACCTGTAAGGCACCTTGTTACTCCAGGGCAGAAAGTTAGAAGGTTAGACATCTTGAATAAGTTGGAAAATCATCCTGGAATATATATATATATATATATATATATATATATATATATATATATTTTGAACTTTATTTAAATCCTTCATGAGCTTCCGATCCTTAGCTATGATTACTGTACTACTGTACTGATGCGGCATTCACCCTGGGCGGATTGAGCCGGCTTCTTCCTGTTATGAGAAGAAGATTCTTGGGATAAATTACAGAAGTAGGGTACCCAGGCCTACTCGGATAACGTTCTTGCTTGCCGTGGGGTTCCCACAGACGCAGAGACAGGAACGACCAGAAGCCGCCGGTTACCGATGCAGACGCTCCTTGGATTTTCACCAGAGCCCTTGTTAGCCGGCGTGTGTGTCAGACCTGTCCGCCTTGGGTGGCCCTACCAGGAATGAAGTTCCGGGCGGCATAGCTCTGACACTACTGTTTACACCCCCCACCGACTGTGAGGTAAGGGTTGGACTTTGGGGGCTTACAGTACCAGGTGTTCCCCAAGCGGTCCCCATCTAAGTACTGACCTGGCTCTACGCTGCTTAAACTTCGGTGATCGTCTGATTAATTAATAATTAACATCATGATTCTTCTGTTAAGCTTGGAGAGTAATTATACATTCTTATTGGTCAAAGTAAAGTCCAATAGTGTAAAAGAAAACCTCGGAGAATTCCAGTAAGATATTTTTAATCATTTCTAAGGTACAGTGCTTCAAAGCTTAATCTAAGAATTGGACAATTTTTACACGATTTGGACAATTTTGCTGTTAGACCCTGTATATAAAGAATTAATGGATTCACTTTTTTTTTAATCAGAGATTATTATGCATGTGTATGAGGGACTCATCGAAAACGTCGATGTAGATGACCTGCTATCCTTCACAAAGGAAACGGGTCTATACTTGAAATAAAAATGTATCTAATTTGATTTTATGAAATGAAGAAGATGATAGTCTGAACAGATTATGCAAGTGAAGCATATACTAACCTGTAACGGATTTTTTTCAAACGCCGTTGAAAACTTCTTCGTGTAGCATAAGCATAAAAATATATTAGCGTGCTTAATAGGAAGCCCAGTAGAAAATATGCCTTCCAGGCTGTTTTCGTTTATCCAAAAGCGCTTATAATTACCGAATGAATCTTTAATATCTTTGGCCCGTCGGGACGATTCGTTGATAATGCCATTGAAAAAAAAATAAATAATTAAAAAAAAAGGAAGACGAGGCGCGGGGGGTTAGTTTTGGCAGAAGAGAAAAGGGAAAAGATGAAGAAATAGGCCTTTTTTCAGCTGCCTGAAGAAATGTTCAATGAAGCCGACGACGGCCAACCAAGCGATCTAATTTGTTCTATAACAAGTGGAGAACAAGTATGAATTTAAAGCCGGGCATAAATAGATATCAAGACCTCGTGAACCATTGTATGACATAATGAAGAATATGATTGGCCCTACGAGTATTAAGTAAAAGTACGAGTAATTTTAGTCGTAACAAGGTTTTTAATTATGACGATTAATATTAAAATATATATATAGGGAGGTATAGTGAATGGTCAGGAATGAATGCAAGCATTACTGATAGAATAGGGCTATTATATGTATAATGTAAATTTTGTTACTAAATGATTTTTACTATTGGAATGCATTGAAAATCAGGAAGAAAGGGATTGTTAGTGGTCAGGAATGAATGCAAAAATAATACTGATAGAATGGGCTATTTTATATGTATAACTGGGAAATGCATTACTAATGATTTAAATATAGGAATGCATCGAAAATCAGGAAGAAAGGGATTGTCAAAACCTTTTTTCATGAATGAATGCAAGCATTACTTTATTGATAGAATAGGGCTATTATATGTTAATGGAAATGCATTGCTAATGATTTTTACTATAAATTCATTGAAAATCAGGAAGAAAGTTCTAATATTTTGTCAATGGTCAGGGGGCAGAATGCAAGCATTACTGATAGAATAGGGCTATTATATGTAAAAAATGGAAATGCATAATGCCAATGATTTTACTATTGGAATGCATTGAAAATAAGGAAGAAAGGGATTGTCAAGTGGTCAGGAATGAAGGCAAGCATTACTGATTCAATAGGGCTATTATATGTATAATGTAAAACCTGTTTTCAAATGATTTTTCGTAAATGCATTGTTCATCAGAATGAAAAAATCCTGTTTATGGTCAGTAATAAACGCAAGCATTACTGAAATGAATCAGTCTTCTTGACAACCAACAATCTCTTTCTTTCCGATTTCCCAAAATGCATTCCTTATCAGCAAAAAAATTAACAATGTATTTACATATATATATATATTATATATATATATATATATATATATATATATATATATAGGACCTTGAAAATGAACCTTATAATTTAAAATTCCTAACCAAATGAAAGTTTTCAAATCATTTTTTTATACCAAAGAAGATTTTTTTATATTCAATAAAGCCGTTAAATGGGACCTCTATCGTTTCCCCGTCACATGACCATTAGTACGTCTAAATCCGACTCTGTTTAAGATATGACATAGATACGAACTACGTTGTATAAAATAAGCATTGAAAGCGGGTTTGTGGAATAGGCTTTATTTAAATTCTATTAACTGATCGTTCGATCTGGGCGTATTGCTATCGAAGTGCAATAATCTTCGAGCTTAGTTTAAATTGCAATCTTTCACTTGGGCACACATTTTCAACCAACAGATGTTGGTCTTAAGTGAATATTTAAAAGCCTCTTCGACTATGAGTAGATATTAATAAATTTCGAAACATACTTCTGAACCGTCAAACACTAATGTGTGCGGTTTCAATTGGTATATATATTTCGCAGACACACACACATTGTCACTTTACACACACTTTAACACAAAAATATATATATATATATACACAAAATTAATTAATTGAATGTTGAATAGCATTTTTTCTCAAAGATAATAAGAAAAAATAGAAAGTTTATTATGCCAGCTATTATAAATCTTTTTGTTTATTGCCGTTTCATAGGTCGATTTTAAAAAGCAAAATGACTACTCACTCCAAACAACTATTTGACAACCATTCGGCGATTGTAACCCCATAAGGAAAATAACAATCATATATACCTAACAATATCAGAAAATGTAAAATAAAATGAAAATTATCATAAAACTAATTTAGAATAATATTATTTTATGCTTAAAACCATTTTTTTTAAATAAGAGAAGGAAACGCTTTTATGAATGAAAAAAAAAATAGTTTAAATCTATAATTTATAGGGTTTGATTACTAACAAACCAGATATGGTGCGTATTTAAAATGAGAAAAAGCACTTTTGCCACTCTTTAACAATTTTAGGAAAAGTATTATGGATGAAGGCAATGACTTAAAAAGATAAATTACAGTTTTTTATTTTTTTCACCTACCGGCCTGAATGTTTGAGAAATCCTATCAAAAGTAATCATAAGAGAATAGTTTTTGCTCTTTTTTTTAACAAATTTTAAAAGACTATTTTGCTTAAATTAAAGCCTAGTAGTTGCCTTTTACAAATCTGCAAATATTAAAGTATAGGGTAGCTTGAAAATCTTGTCAGCACTACATAACATGCCGTAATTCTCCATGTATAATACGCATTATTTTCTGAAAATAAGCAAAATCTTAGGTGCATATTATGCACAGCTGCAAAAAATCTTTAAAAAACTGCCATAAAATAAAAGAATTATCATAAAACTAAATTAGAATAAAGTTATTCTATGTTTAAAACCACTTTTTCTTTTAAATAAGAGTAGGAAACACTGGCCATAATAAAATTGGAGAGGTACAATTTATAGGGTTTGATTACCAAACAAGTGGTGCGTATTATGCATGAGTAGAAACATTTTTCCACACTTTCAGCATAATTTTAGGGGTGCGTATTATGGATGAAGACGTATTATACATGGGAAATTACGGTATATATATATATATAATCATATATTTTATAATGATTTTCTTTTAAAAATATGATTCCATCGCGACACAAAAATTTACATGTTTCAAAACTGAAACCAAATTTATAAATTTAATTATAAAAATTAAACTTAAAATCCATAGTCTCGTCCCATTGTCAAGCGATGTAAGGAATACCTTTCTAAGAAATATTGATATTATGAGTTGTTAAGGTTAAGGAAAATCTATTTTAATTTAAGAGTGGTTGGGTTTTAATTTCCCTAGACAGCTTATGTATCCAATGTATGTTACTACCGTTATTCAGTGAGTCGTCTGGGTTTTCAATGACAAAATATTTTGGCATTTTTATTCATCCGCTTAATTCATATTTTTATACACAAAGATTTTCTAAAAGGGTCATTTAAATATGTGTAAGACATATATTAAATATATAAATTTTATTAATTAAATTTTATTCGAACAGATCTAAAGTACCATTCAACTTTCTAATGACTAATAGACTATACGGTATTTTTACAAATAAATATATTAGAATTTAATGATCTAATATAAAAAAAAAATGTATGTTCCATCTCTATTCTTAATTATTTTTTTTCAAAATTAATTGTTACTTAAGGAAAATATTTGACAGTGCCTACAAAAAATGGAATTTTCATTTCTTTTTATTTAGTAAATTTTTATTTTTCAGAAACTTAATAATCTATAATTTTTCATGTATGCACAAAGGACATGGGTCATTTCATAAACTTCAAGCTCTAGCTTTTCGTATTAATTTCCATTTTACTGTTCGTTCTTTTATTGGTTTCATTTTAAGTGCCAGTAATATTTAGAAAGGGACGTTTGATTTCGGTATTTATTATTATTAAAGGACGTTTGATGTTGGTTACACCTTCTTTTGAATTCATTCCGTGGACATCCAATGTAGAATTTAACTATGTCTGGATCTTCAAATGATGAGATATTGCATTGATAAATTATTTATTTAATACGATATTTATTATTTAGAGGACAGTTTTGAGGATTTCTACAGTTACGTAATTTTTCGTTATCTTCATTTTTTTTATTTTAGGATCTATATTATTTTGATTTTGGTATAAGTGTTTATTTATGATATTAGCAATATTTTGCTCTGATGCTTGTATAGAGCATGTTTTTTTTTTTAAATAAAAATAATTGCTAAGAACACCGGATTATATATATATATATATATGAATTAAATACAGAAAAAAAAAACAAACAAAAATCTTAATATGCAATTATGTATTAATTGATGTTAATATAAAGTCAACGTCGGACGTTTCGGTCTATTTAAGACCATCTTCATGGACATTTTCATTTAAACATAATTAACATTAGAACATATAAAAATTCAACACTTAAATAGACCTAAACGTCCGACGTTGACTTTATATTAACATTAATACAGCATAATTGCATATTAAGATTTTTTGTTGTTTTTCTGTATATTTTTTCTTCATACTGTCGGATCTATATCCATATATTTGCTTACATACTTTCTACTGGAAATACAAACCTGAATTTACTTTATAACATGGAAGAAGACTTTTAGCTTGTACGAAAATATAAGAATCTATTGATCTCAATTGATTCCTGTAAGTAAGGAAAGGATTTATTAACGAACTGTTTAAAATTGTTCCATCGTGCCTGTCTAATATTTTGAAATCATTTTTGATTTGCTTTGTAACGTGGAGGACTTCAAGCTTGTGTGAAGATATAATAACCTATGGATTTCTGCGTATTCCTATATCAACGGAAGGGATTTCTTGAACTGTTTATATAAAATAGTTCAATCGAGCTTTTTTTAATATTTTGAAATCATCTTCGAATACGTTATCACAACATCGCTCACGTGACGACGACGTGATCATATTTAAACGGAACGCTGATCTTATATAAAAAATTTCAGTTATCTGTTTGGATTAGTTGTGCTCTTATGTCCATCGTCTTTTCATGTTGAATTTTATATGTTCTAATGTTAATTATGTTTAATGAATATGTCCTGAAGATGGTCTAAAATAGACCGAAACGTCCGACGTCGACTTTATATTAACATTAATACAGCATAATTGCATATTAAGATTTTTGTTTGTTTTTTTCTGTATATTTTCTTTCATACTGTCGGATCTATATATATATATATATTTGCTTATATATATATATATATATATATATATATATATATATATATATATATATATATATGTAGACAGATACATATCTTAAGACCAATGAAAATAAATAAAAAATATAGATTTGCATTGTTAGACTCAACCATTATTTTCAGTAGAACTTTTTTTAATCAAATTAAAATCCATAAATCAAATTTTTAAAATAGCGTTTTTAGCATTTAATAGAATAATCCTCAAAAATTTAACTCTTCGAGAGCGCCTCGTTACGCCTGTTTGGTTCACGCTAGTCCGATTGACCTGAAGAATTGAAATAAAATAAATATATTGAATCAATAAGTTCATTTATATTCATCTACCAATGCAAAAAAGTTTGTTTCTTTTTTGTTATTGTCCATCCTTCAAATCTATAAATCAACCATCCGTTCTATGGAATGGAATATTGCTGTCATATATGGTCCGGTTTCCCTGCTGTAAGTAAAGATCTCCTCAATAAAATCCATAGACGAATATGCAATATGAAAGGTCCTGATCTGGCATCTAGTCTACAATCGAATATTTTTAAGACGTGCCGTTTTTTCCTCTGTCTCTTCTACAAGTATTTTCACGGTAACTTATTCCGACGAGCTAACTTTCAGATGGTTCCCGGACGTTATTAATTTAAACGAATTACCAGACTGTAATTATCTCTAAAACAAAAATAATTAACAATGAAAAACGGTTAAAAGTAATAATATTTCATCTTCTCAAACATTTCTTCTCCCGTGTTCCCGTCTGTAAAAAGCCCTTCCTTAATTGCTTTTATGATGACGATAATCTTCAAATATTCAAATATAATGTCAATCGACATCTGATTATATATTTTCTTGAATAATAATATCTATATCCTTTCCCAAACATGATGGATTCTTTTTTATAATTAAAAAATAAAAAAATAAATATATTGGGGAAAACTTCCGCGTTAATTTTTTTTTTTTTTTTAAAAATTTATCCATCATATTCTGTATAAAATTAATTTTTAAAAATTAGCTTCAAAAAAAGTTTTTTTATTTTAAAAAAGTTTAAATAAGAGAAAGAAATGAGTTTTAAGACGTCTCAAAGTGAGTCGCAAATTTTTTGATCTTGAAAAAAAAATTTTTTTAAAATTTGTTTTTTTCTTTACATTTATTTTTATAAGCATCTGCATAAAATGGATGATATTGTTTTTTTTTTTAAACGAAATTTGCTCATGCACTTTTGCAAATTTTTTTCATTTTCTTTAATTTCCATGTTATCCCCCAAAAAATTTTCAATAAAAATCAGGTTGGCAAGCTAATTCGGCCCAAAAACATTACGTTATTTAAAAAAAAAATTTTTTTTTTTACCCCCATTATGGATTGCAGCGTTGTTTTTGAAAGGTTTTTATCATTTCTACGTTGATTAAAGCAAAAATTAAATTTTCTTGTATTTAAAATTGTAAAAAAAAATTCAAATTTGAAATTCCTTTCTAACAGTGAAGACTATTGTTCCCTTAAATTTTAATTTCAAATCTATAAATCATGGTTCATAAAATGTTTTATATCGTGATCATATATAAAATATATCTATAAATGTTACTGGCAATTTTTCTTTAGATTTTAATTTTCTTCTTCGATATTTTTTTTTTATTCATATAAAGTAATTATCAAACTAATTTTGAATAAAAGGCAATTTTGTTAATAGATTTTGAGACACAAGTCAAAATGTAGAATCAGAAATTTTAATAAAGAACAATTTTAAAAACATATTTTTTTTTTAAAATATATATATAGATTGATATGTAATGCATTTAAATTTCTTTAAGATTAAAGTTCATGAAAAGGATGGAATCCGGTTCCATTAATTTAGTTCCACAAGGATAATTTAAACATTTTGAATGAAAAAAATTTGAATAGATATTTGAATATTCATCGCCAATTCAAATATGTATATTTATATAGAATAAATAATAACAATAGATATATAGTAAAAACGAAACGATATTAAATTCAATCAAGTCTGATAACCATAGCAAATTACAAAATCCGAACAAATACCATTCAGCACTATTTTTAATTTTGTAAATTTATTTAATTACTTTATATTTTATGTAAATTTTCCTTCCTAAACAAAAATCAGGACTGATTGCTTTATTAGAGCTCTTCTATATTTTAATTGAAATATTATTTATACCATAATGATATCCCTTAAAAAGAAAATTTGGTTAGAAAAAAAATATGTAATTCTTCAAAAAAAAATATGAAATATAGAATAAAATATCCTTTAATAATACATCCAAAACAGAATCATATTTTGAAGTTTTGCTTAATAAAATTATTTGTATTTGAACAGGAGTATAAAATCTTTTTTCCTTTTCATTTTTTTTTTCCAAAAATTAATTCCGTTTTTCTTTTGATTTTTTTTTTTTTTGATTTGAAAAGATTTTTTTTTAAATTTCATTATTTTGACTCTTATTTTTAATTAACGACTTTCCATTTTTTAAATTAATTCTATTCATAAACAAAATAATAAAATAAAAAAATATTAATACTGGTCTTTATTATATCTATATTTGTTCTTATTTTTTTAAAAGTATTTTATTCTGATTTTTTTTAAATTTTATTTGTTTGAATTTTCAGTTCGTTTGGTCTTTATTTTTAAATAGATTTTTCCCAGTATAATATTCAAAACTTTTAAAAATGATGGATTTTCATTTGTTCAAATTTTTTTACATATTAAAATTTATTTTGATTTAAACAAATATCTTTTTATAACTCATGAAATATTTTTGATTTTTTTTTTTAACATGAAATCTATAACTGTTTACACATCATAAATTATCATATATATACTATTTAATATATTTTTATTTTGTTTTTTATTTATTTATTTTCTTTTTTTTTTATATGTGCTACAAAATATAATTATATTTTATATATTCATTTTTTTATTAAATTATTTTCATGAAATTTATCATTTTATTTATTTGATATTTTGTTTTTTTGAGAGAGTTGTTTGTATAACGCATTTAATTTTTTTTCAACCAAAATTATGTTTAAATTTTTCTTTATCTAAATCTAATAAAACTTTTGTATCATTTATTTTTTTATGATATCAAAATCCAGGGGTTTTATTCTATATTCTTTAATTTTCTTTTCATTCTTCTGAATTTGAATCTTCATTCTAACAATTTAAAATCACAAAAATTCTTCCTCATTTTTCAATGCATTTCTATATATACAAATATTTGAAATGCATTTTATTTTCTATATATATAATATCCCATATTCTATCATTTATTCAGAATATATATTTTTTCTGATCACTATATTTAAAATTTTTTCCTCTTTTTCAATGAATATATTCTAGTAAATTTTTATAAATTTTTTTCCTTTTCAATATAATTATATGGATTTTTAAAAATTCTTATATGGATTTATTCATTTTTATTTTTCCTGACCATCTGATAATCCTTTCTTCCTGTTTTTAATAATTTTTTCAATAAATAAATAAAAAAATATTTTAATGCAATTACATTATAATATATGTTGTACTGATTCTATTAATTAATGCTTGTATTAAATCTTCAATGAAATCTGTTTTTCTGAAATTTAATGAATTTAATTAGTTTTTTCAATTTAAATATTTTAATCAGAGATAAAATAATAAATTTATTAATTAAATTTTAATAATGAAATTTTTTTTTCATTTGTTTAATTATTTTTAAACCCATTTTTTCCTCTCTGGTTTTTTTTATCCTTTAAACATTGGGGATTTAAATAAATTATTTAAAATAATAAATTTTAATTTATCATTTTTTTTTATTTTTTTCTTTTCACACATTTATTTTAAATTTCAGAATATTTTCAATTTTTTTACTGTATATCATTAGAATGGATTTATATTATAATTTTGTAAAAGCCCTTTTCAATCATTAATTCTTGTTTTTCATTCCTTTTTTTTATATTTTTATTTTTCCTCAAATATTATTTTAATTCAATTATTAATGAAAATTTTAGTCTTGCATTTAATTATTTATTTATTCGAAAAATTTGTTTAAAATTAAAAAATTTATTTGAACAACATTTTCCCTTAACTAAGGTGTCTCCCTTTTTCAAATTTTTGGAATATTTTTTTCTATATTAAAATTTATAAATTTAAATATTTATTATATTATAAAATAAATTTATTCTATCACAATTTTTTTAATTCATTTCCTTTTTTATCTATTCATAATTCTTTATTTTTTTATTTATTTTATAGTATTTTATTAAAATATGCATTTATTTTATTTTATAATTTTTCTATTTAATATCATTAATGCTTATTATTTTTTTTTTTTATTATTTATTTCTCCCTATTTATTATTTTTTTTTTCTATTTGCATTTCTATATTATTTAAATCATTATCAATATTTTTTTTATTTTTCAATATAATAGTGATTATTTTAAATATGGAAAATTTTTATTTATTTTTTTGTTTCTGGTTTTTATTTTTTTCCTAATATTTAATTTGTTTTATTTTTTTATTTTTTTTTTTAGTTTATTAATAAATAATCAATTTTTTTTTTATATCAGAATATTTTCTCAAATATACAATGAATGTATTTTTTCAAATATTATACAATTTTTATTTTTTTTTATAAAAAAGATATTTACTGTAAATATTATTAAATAAAATTTTTTTGTTTTATTAATTTTAATTAATAAAAATAATATTTATAATTAATTTTTTCATAAATATTTTTTTTTCTAATTTTTGTATTTTCTTATTTAGATCTTATTATTATTTAAAATTTTTTTATTATTTATTATTATTATTAATTTTATTATTATTATTATTATTATTTTTATTTTTTTTGATTTCTGGCGTTTACACATTTCTTTCCGGGTCCCGCCCAGGGACCTAAGGTTAGAAATGGCATCATGACACTTTCCACTGACAAAAAAAAAAAAAATTAAATTAAATATATAGATAAAGCCCTTCGTAAAGTGTGGGCTGTACTTGTCAGAACAATTTTTTGTATCTCCTTGAGGCATGGACTTCCAGGAATCCCTTCAATTAGTCTACTGCAATCTTTTCCAACCAGTCCTAGGGCTCCAACTACAACAGGGATTGTTGATGTTCCCATATGCCACATTTTCGAGATTTCTATTTCAAGGTCCTTGTATTTTGACAGCTTTTTTGAATATCTTCAAAGATACATTGCAGTCAGCAGGGACTGCCATATCAATAAGGAGGCACCGTTTTTTGTTTGTGGTCTTTAATAACAATATCTGGGCGGTTGGCTTTGATTGTTCTGTCAGTGTGTATTGTGTAGTCCCATAGAATTGTAACAGGTCCTATCTCCGTAACCGGGTCTGGGTGGTGTTCATACCAGTTTTTTTCAGTTTCCTTCCCGTAGAAGTTGCAGATTTTCCAGTGCAGATATTGGCCCACTCTGTCATGCCGGGTTTTATATTCAGTGGGTGCCAATATCGTGCAACCTGATACAAGATGATCAATTGTTTCTGGATATTTATATTATTATTATTATTATTATTATTATTATTATTATTATTTTTAGTATATTCCATAATTCCTAATTATTTATGAATTCCTATATTATTTTTTCAGGAATTCAATATTTTCAGTCATCAAAATTATTTTTTTCAGCATTTCCACTATTATTTTTTTTTTTTTTTTTAAAATTACAAGTAAAAATAAGATCAAATGTTTATTTTTTCATCAAATTTTAAAACAGGTATTAGGAATTATCTTTATTTTTATTTAAATTTTTTTGTATTTTATATATTTACATTATATTAAAAATGAATCAATTCAGAATATTTTTATTTGATGAATTGAATATTTATATATATATATATATTATATTCATTTTTGATTTTCATTCATATTTTTTATTTCCATATTTTTCAAACATTATTAAAAATAGGGAAGTTTTTTTTTTTCAAAATTTTCTTTTATTGTTTTTTGATTAAAAATGTATGTTTAAAATATTATATTTGATTGATATGTTAAAATTGTAAAAAATTCCATAAAATTTTAACTATATCCTGAACTTTTATTTTGTCTGGTTTTTTTTTTAATACCAATTTAATAAAAACATTTCCATTATTTTTATTATTATTATTAATAAAATAATTTATATATAATGTTTATTTTAAAGAATAAATTTCCTCAAATGTTAAAAATATGCCTCAGGAAATTTTTTTTTCATTTTTTTTAGAAATGCTTTTAAAAAAATTTTTTTTTTTTAAATTTAATTCAGCCAATTTTCGATTTTTCTAGTATTTTTTGCGCTAAAAATTTTTAAATATAATATCTCAAAATTTCATTTTTTTTTCAAAATCCAGAATTTTCATATTAAAAAAATTGTTAAAAAGTCAAAAATTTGATAGAATTTTTTCATTACTTTTATTCTTAGGCGCACTAGCCGTGTTGTTATGTTCCGCAAAACTGACAGAATTTTAACAAAATTTAAAATATTCTATTCATAAATATTGAAGAGAATATATTTTTTTTAAAATTTTAATGGAAAAAAAAATCAAAAATATTTTTAAATAAATTCTCGAGATTTTTTTTTTTTTTTTATTAAAAATATTAGAAAGATTATTTTTGAAATTCATATTTTGCCTGAAAATTAACACATTCTGTTTGCTGTGCATATTTTCTATTTAAAATATTTTCTTGAAATCGTCTCAATTTTTTAAAAAAAAGAAATCAAAACTGAAAAATTTATTTTAAACATTATTTTCCAGCATATTTTTTTCCTATATTATATATATATATATATATATATATATATAAATATATATATATATATAAATATAAAAATATTTTTATTTTTCTGTTTTTTATTAAATTTCAATTTTGATTTGGATTTATTTCATTTTTTTCAAAAAATTTATCAAAGAAAAAAAACCTCATTCATTTATATTTATTTAAAAAATGAAATGTTTTCAGTTAAAACAAAAATTATTAAATTATTCTTTTTTCAATTTTAATATAAATTTTAAATTTATTAAAGATTTTTCAGAAAAAATTTCAATTTTTCATCATTTATTGTCAAAAAAAAGAATATTATATTGATATTTGTCGGCGGATTCATATAATTATATTTATGAAATCCGATTTGTTTGTTTTCGATATTTGGGAACAAAATAAATTTTTTATTGTTGAAACTTGTAGGTAAATAGGGAAAATTTTTATCGATATGGAATTGTTTTTAAATATTATGGCGGCACTCTATTTCAATAATTTTTATTCTATATATATATATATATATATAATATATATATATATTATATATATTATTAAAATGTCTTCTATTAAAAATTATAAATTTTTTAATGAATATTTGATGAAATTATTTTAAAAATTCATTTCTTCAAAATTAATATTTCAATTTTTTTCCTTGTTGACAAACATCATATTTTCATTTATCACATTAACAAAAAATAAATAAGAGGTTCTTTTTGAAGAATCTTTAAATTTTAATACATTTATTTCGTCTTTCAGTTTTTTTCTAAAGCTTAAAAAATATTAATTGAATTAAATAAAAATAAAAAACATAGAAAGAATATTTTCCAAGATTTGTCCATTTTTATATATACATGTTCTTTAATTCAATTGATTAATAATAATCATGAAAAATATAATCATTCTTTTATTTTAAAATTTTTTCATCTATTTTGAAGATTTCATAAATTTATTGTATTAAAAGACTTTATAATAAAAAAAAAAAAAAATAAAAAAAATTCAATATGAATAAAATTTATATTTATATATTATTTAAATTGTTAATATTGATATTCAAATAAAATGATGTCATCAAATAATGAAATTTTTCTTTTCATATATTAAATTTCTTTTAATACGACAAATTTTGGAAGAAATTTTTATTTTATTTTTAAAAGTTGTGGTCAATGTTTTAAAAAAAATTTTTTATTTTGGAAATATTCGCTTAAAATATCAACTGATTTAAATGCCTTAAATTTGATTCGTTCAATTTTTTTGTTAAATTTAAAAGATTAATATTTTTTTAAACCTCAGACGTTCAGAAATCTATTTAAATTTTTTTTATTTTTTTTGAGTTTTATTATTTTTTGCAAAATTTTAAATATAATAAATAAATGTAATATAAATAAAAAAAACCTTCTTTAATATAAATTTTATATTTAACATATAGATATGTAAATATTTATAAAATAATTCTGTTTAAATTTCAAAAATTAATTTTCTGTCGCGTTTGAATTCCTCAAAAAAAAAATTTTCAAAAGATGAAGTATTTTATAACGAAATTTTCTTTAGTATCAAAACTTTTCCAAACATTTCATTAATTTTTTTGATATATATATATATATATTATATATATAAATATATATATATAATTAAAAAAAAACAGACCTAAAAAAAAAATTTTATTTGAAATTATTTTATATGATTTTTTATTTATAATGGCTATAAAATTTAAATTTTTAAAAATACGACAACTGTTTTAATTTTTTGATTTATAATTAATATGCATTTATTATATATTAATATAACTTTGAGATTAGTAGAAAAGTATCTAGAAAATAATTAAAAAAAACATTCAAATTCTAAAAAAAATCTTACTTTGTTCATCAAATATATTTTGGAATATAGATTGGATAAAAAGTTTTATTTTATTTTTTTCTTTTATATATTTATTATAAAAAAAATCTTTCTTAATTTATATTGACAACAATGAATATTTTTTTTCAATACTTTTTAATTGGAAAACATTTAAATACATAAAATTTCAATTCCATTTCAATGCAGAGTATGTATGATTTATAATTAAAAACCATTAAATATTTTAAATTTGAATATTTAAAATATTTAAATTTTAAAATATTTAATTTATTAAAAAAATTGAAAAATTTATACGTCGCATTTTATTTTGACTATGTTGGTTTTTGCAAAATCTTTAACAAAATCTGTTTCCTATAATATTATATAATAGAAATTGGCTTGGATATACTAAAAATTTATTTGTATAAAATCCAAATTCAAATTTTTTTAATTTTTCTAGTCAATTTTATATAATTTTGTAAAGAATTTTTTAAATTTTTTAAAATTATATATTTATTTGTTTATAATTAATATATATATTTATATATATATATATATTTATATATATATATATATATATATATATAATATATATGTATATTTATATTATATATTATTTTATATTTAAATATATTTATTTTTATATTTCATATATAATAAACATAAAATAAAAAAATATAAATTAAAAAAATATTTATTTTTTTTAACTAATTTTATCAAAACACACAAAATTGTATGTATAAATAAATATATATAACAAATAAATTTTTGGAAAATCAAAATTCACAATATTATTTTTATATATATACATAAAATATTTATATTACCAACCTAAACAAAATAAACTATGAAATCTCCACAAATTTTCTTAAATGTCTATAATTGGTAAAGAAGCCATTGGTTTTATACCAAATTTCCCATATTTAATAATTCTCGAATTCACTCTCGCGTGGTCATGTGTGACGTCATGAGATGCGGTGCGATTTTCGTTTCCAGCGTCTTATATGCACGTGTTTATCGTTGCTTAGAAATCATCCATGTAAACAATCACAGACTATCATCACTGTCTTGTCCGTATATTGCTTAATATATTGTAATAATTGACATCTTTGATAATGGCTTATGTAAGCCGAAAGCTTAGATTGGATTAAAAAAAATATGGATCAATATTGTGATTTTCTTTCTTCGTTTAATGATAATGTTATTAAACTTATCAGACGTTATGAAAAAATTTACATAAAATAAATAGACAACACTTGTCTATATTATTTAATGAAACATGTATGAATATATATATATATATATATATATATATATATATATATATATATATATATATATATATATATATATATATATATAATAAGTGTGTAGGTATGCAGAAAATATGAAAAAGAAAACATTCAGGTGCATAATCCGGGGTTCCTTAGTATTTTTTTTTTTTATTTTATAATAAGACAGTGCTATATATAAGTAGATATATATATTATAATAATATTTTTTTTTAAAAAATATGATTCCTTCGCTACATAAGAGTTCTCATGTTTCAAAAACGAGAGCCGAAACCATCCAAATAATTATTAAAATTAAGTTGAATTGAGGTGTTTAGTCCCGTTTCATCTTCAAGCGAAATTTTAGGAATAAGCTATTTTTCGGTTTACGTGTGTTTTTAGGCCCGGTCCGTTTTAAATTCGTTATTGTAGGAGTGGCTAGACTATTTTCTTCGTTAAAATGGTCAGAGAGTTAATTCTTATCAATAGATTCATCATCTTCTAAGAGGTTTTTAAAAAGGTTGAAAAGGGTATCTATTTCAAAATTTAATGTTTGCGGTCACCCTTTAGTTAGTTCCCAGTGAGGGATATTTTTATGGCGCGCCTACAAAATCATTATGTGTCTGGGGAATTGTCTTTTTATTATTGTCCATCTGATTATCTGTTTATTTATTTGTTTATTCAAGTGGGTGTTTTATATACAAATCGCATTGCACTGAATTTCAATTTGATTTTTTTTGTTTTTTGACTACAAAAAAAGGGGATTTCCTATTTAATGATTTGGCTTTGCTTTTAAGAATTTTATTTAGCTATATATATTTTTTTTTTTTATATGCTAATTATTTAATGCGAAAGTTTGTTGATGTCTGCAAAAAACCGTTAACTCCTGCCTATGGTTTAATAAATTTTCATTATTTAGAAATTTAATGATGTGTAGTTTTTCCTATAGCATAAAATATCATGGGTCATCCCAGGTTTTACAAAATTCTTGTTTTATTTACTATTTTCCATTTTACTTTTGGTGTTTTATTCGTTTCTTTTTAGATGCCAAAAATATTGGGATAGAGATATCTGATTTCTATTTTGAATATTGTTGAAATATTTATTCTTGTGTTGAAAATGGGTCTAATTTTAAAATTTATTCTTTGTTGAGCCTATGTATATCCTATCAGTGTTAGGACTCTCAATGGATGAGATAGTGCATTGGTATACCACAGATTTTTAGAGGCATTTATTTTCCAACAAACATTAAACCCTAAAACTGCCCGTGATTTTTGTATCTTTAAAATAATTCATAGTTTTCTGTATATGTATCACCTTTTTTAAACTCTTTTTTTAACTCCTCTTTTTAAAACTTCTCTCTGTTAAATTTTAATCCCGCTTCACCTTTAAAATGGCCTTTCCTGTTCTTCTTTTCTTCTATTACACCCTCTCTCTAGAAAAATTCATTTTCCTTCATAAATTGTTTCCCAAATTCTGTACATTTTCGTCTCTCACTAAAATTTTCACGACAAAACGAGTCATATTTTCCGATTTCTTTTGAATTTGTAGGTCTGATGATTTGGATCCTGATTACGATTCTAATGAAATAAAATATAACCATAGTAAAATATTATTACAGCCATTTACATATTTATATATATATATATATATATATATATATATATATATATATATATATATATATATATATATATATATATATATATAAGTTATGAAAAAATGAAGGAGTAATCCGTATTTTTTTAAATATAATCCCAAAAAGGATGAAATTTTTTTGCTCAATGCAAATCCAGAGCTAATATTTTTTTTTTTTTGAAGTTATATATTATGATGATCCGGCGTCCTTTTTAAAAATATCTGGTGAAATAAATTATCATTATCATAATGGTTTTTAAAGTGGTCTGTTTTTCTTTAATATATATATATATATATATATATATATATATATATATATATATATATATTATTTAATTTAATGAAAAAGTGGAAAAGGTTTGCTTGTAATGCGTTTCGTCCTTCAGGACTTCATCGGGATAATTTTGCTATGTTGGTCGAACTCCAAACGTGACAGAGGGGTGCTGGGAAATTTAGAATTATTTCCATCTAGCAAAATTCATTTAGAGACTTTTTAAGATTACAATTTTATTCTATTTTCTGTTATAATTTCATAATAAGCAAGAAATAATGTTAATCTAGATTAAAATTGAATATTGAAAATTAAAAATTTATTGCGACAAAAAGGCGGGAAACAGAAAAATGAACGAAGGAAAGCAGAGAATCCCTAACAGACACAGCAAATATTTTAAAATGGTTAATTCTACAACATGACCACAACTTTTCTTCTTTATTCCTCTCCAACATTTGTCGTATTCGTATCAATTCCTCCAATGAAGAAGCCTTTCACTTGCAACATTCTCCAGATTTCTTTGCGCTCAGCGAAACTAATTTCAACTTCTCTAACGCTGCAATGAATTCTCTGTTCCAGGAAATAATTTTCTTTGTCGAAAGGATTTTAGAATACAGATAGATGGCCTTGGTGAAATCTTCCATTAACAATAGAGTCATCTCTTTAGTTCTCGGATGATTTCTTCATGCCTATTATCACAAGCTCTTAACTATCTATATCTCTTTATTGCTCTATTTCTCCTCAGGACTTCAGCATGTTAGACAAAATATCAAATAATATTGAAATTTTTTTAAACATTTCCTCTTTTATTTATCTCTCTCTCTCTGAAAAAATTTTCCCAATCTCTCTCTCTCTCTCTCTCTCTCTATCTATCTGGGCTTATTTCTCTCTATTTCATCTAAAAGATGTTAATCACCTATTTGAGTTTTAAATGAATTTTAACCTAACCCGAACAAAATAAACTATGAAATTCCACAAATATTCTTAAATGTCTATAAACAAACAGAAGCCATTGTTTTATACCAAATTCTTCCTTTAAATAATACTTCTCGAATTTATTCTCGCGTGATTGTGCGTCACGTCATGAGCTGCAGATGTTTTTTTTCTGAATTCCAGCGTCTTATATGAAAAGTTTGTCGTTGCTTTTGAAACACCTCCATGTAAACAATAAACAGACTATCATCACAACTTGTACGTGTATTGCTTAATATATATTGTACATGTAATTGTCATCTTTGATAATTTTTATGTTGTGAAAGTCAAATAGATATCAGATTTAAAAAATATTTATCAATATTTCGATTTTCTTTTGTCGTTTAATTTTGTGTATGTCATTATAGAATATCCGACGTTATGAAAAGAATATACATAAAATAAAATAGAAATATTTTGTCTATATTATTTAATGAAACATGCATCAATATATATATATATATATATATATATATTTTGATATTTTCTTCAAAAAATATTGATTTTTTAAAATTTTTTAAGTTCAAAACCATGTTTTTCAAAATCTGTTTTAAAAGTTGAAACATGGATATTTAAACTGTGTAAATTCAAAAAAACATATTTTAAATCAATTATTTTATAATATTAATGCTATAAAAATTTACATTGAGCACCATTTTGTAAAATAAAAATATTCTATAAGAACATATCCGGATTATATATCTTATTGTTAATTCTTTCTTTATATATATATATATATATATATATATATATATATATATATATATATATATATTAAAAATTGTAATATAAATATGTTTTAAAAAATTACAAAAACTAATTTTTAATTTGTTTAACACTTTTTGTTTTGTTATCAATTAACATGGTGTTGAATGAAAAATAAAGGATAAAGGATTTTTAAAAAGTTCAAATCAATCAAACACCTCTCGTTAAGGGGAAACGCTGTTAATAAGCCTGAATGACCAATCAAAATACAAGTATACGAAATTCAAAAAACTTGACAAGGAACTAAATTATAATAATTATTTAAAGCTTTAATTTTGGGGTTAGACTAAAAGCATACAACGGCTGAAACGTTGTAATAAATATGACAACAAAGATGAGTATAATCGTCCGAATAATATAACTAGTGTATCTAATACCACATCGCAGAAATATGGACAAATTGCTAAGAACTACAAAGGATTGGAAGTTGTGGAGAACTATGATCTTTCCCGTCCTTTAGCATTCCCAGGGAAGATAATGATTAGAGAACTGTAGAAAATCTATCACAGGCTTTGGTGTTTTCACTTCGTTGGTGAAGATGTGCTTACATATACGATTGATTTGTATCAATGACCTCTTTTGGCAAATGGGATTATTTAATTTAAAGACAATATTTTAATCAGGTTTTGGAATTTGGAATAAAAAAATACGACAAGAAATATCTAGATGGATCATTTGATTCCTATTCTATAGCCGTTGAAATAATGTCACACATTACTTTAGATCTCTGGCGGGCATATCGAGAAAAATAACTATTTTAGGAGACGATCCTATGCGTAGCGATGTAAGAATATTCCCGTTTCAACTTTCATAACACAATGCCCAAGAAATAAACAATTTAATACCGACATTATTGAAATTCACATCTCCTGAAGTAAAGTTAATAATAATAATAATAATAATAATATTTAATAATAATATTTAATAATAATAATATTTAATAATAATAAAATTAATAATTAATAATAAATATTAATAACAATAATAATACTAAAAAAAATTAATAATAATAATTAATAATAATAATTAATAATAATCATAATTAATAATAACAATATAATATTAATAATAATTATTTATAATAAATAATAATAATTAATATTAATAATATTTAATAATAATAATAAAATTAATAGTTAATAAAAAATAATTAATAATAATATTGAATAATAATAATAATAAATTAATAATGATTAATTATAATAAATAATACTAATAAATAATAATTATTATTATTATTATTAATAATAATAATAAATTAATAATTAATAATAATATTTAATAATAATAATAATTAATAATAATATTTAATAATAATAATAAAATTAAAAATTAATAATAATAATAATAATTAGTAATAATAATTAAGAACAATAATAATAAAATTATTAATAATAATAATTAATATCTGTTAATAATAATAATTAATAATAATAATAATTAATAATAAAATTAATAATCATTAATTATAATAAATAATGATAATAATTAATAATAATAATAAATTATAATAATAATAATAAATAATATTAATTAATAATTAATTAATAATAATAATAATTAATAATAATAATAATAATAATAATAATAATAATTATGATAAATAATAATAATAATTAATAATTAATTAATAATAATACAATTGGGTTAGTTCAAAATGAAGATTCTGTGATAAATATCACTAAACAATGGGCATCTTGTATCAGGTTGGGCGGTAGTGGCACCCACTGCATATAAAACCCGGAATAACAGAGTTAGCCAATATCTGCCCTGGAAAATCTGCAACGCTTACGGAAATGAAAACTGCAAGATAATTGTATGAACACCACCCAGACACCGTTACAGTGATTAGAACCTGTAACCATTTTATGAGATTTTTAAAATACGCACGGACAGAACAATCAAAGACATCAAAGTTAATCGCGCTGATTACAGACCGCAAAGACAAAATGTGCTTCCGTAATGATATGGCAGTTCCTGCAGACTGCAATGTATCTTTGAAGATCTTGAAAAAAAAACTATCAAAATAGAAGGACCTTGAAATCGAAATCCATGATAGTTTTAAATAAACTGGACAAAGATAAGGCCCTCAAACCACTAGGACCTTACAACTCTTAACCTTACACACCCCATGCATTTAACAGCAACCTCTGGGTAACCGTTATCACGGAAAATATTGTAAATGTTCACCAATTTCCCCCTCCGACTTACAAGGTGAACATATCTTTAGGGCATGGCGGACTAATATAGAGATTAAATTAACTTTATCGGACTTTGAGACCAATATATATATATGAGGTTCCGACAACTTTTTAATGACCTTTATGTTTGAATCTAGAGTAACACTTCAGACCCACCAATGACTCGCAAAGAAAACCACAGATTGGGCAAGCGTGTGAGCAAAGAGTGTGCACTTCTCTGGCACCTTCTGAGGCTTTTTTCCTTTCTCTTGCTTCACGGAGCTTGACAACGCTTGCCGCCGAAAAATTCCTGATTCCAGTGTAAGTTACACTTTTCCAAGCTTTGCGATCATGTTTAATTATGTTTAAATGAAAATGTCCTGAAGATGGTCTAAAATAGACCGAAACGTCCGACGTTGACTTTATATTAACATTAATACAGCATAATTGCATATTAAGATTTTTGTTTGTTTTTTTCTGTATATTTTTCTTCATACTGTCGGATCTATATCCATATATTTGCTTATATATATATATATATATATATATATATATATATATATATATATATATATATATATATATATATATAGTGTATTAGGCAGAAAATTATTTAAACATATATTGTTAAATATAATAGACAACGGATGTGTAATACTTTTTAACATTTTTTAGCCGTTATAAGCTTTGTATAGTGGCTTTAGTTTGGGAGAAAATAGAGAAGAAAACTGTCCAGCATCACCTAACCCTAACCCTACCGGACTTCGGGACTAATATATATATATATATATATATATATATATATATATATATATTTCGAAGAACTTTTTAAATGAATTTGAAAGCCAATATTCAGATATTTTTTGTTTAGCGGCATATCGACTTGTTATGGGTCATTGAAAGCCGAAATTTAATTTTCTTGAGAATATTAGCAATTTCGTTTATAAAAATGGATTGCTGGTATTTTTACTATAAAAAATTATTTACATACTTTCATAGTGTTTTTTTACCAGATTGGGAGTTAACTATTCTCCTATAGATGGGACCCTAATAGATGCTACCACCCCGGGTTAGAATTGACCTGGGAACAACAGCAATTAAGATGCTACTCAAAATCTCCCGTAAAGTGGTCTTGCTGCCAGATGTAGTTTATCGTCATACCCAGGAAGTCCGATATTTGTACATAGGCATATTCAACCACATATGTGCCATTTCGATTCCATGCTACCAAATTCCAGTTACAGTGTGTGTTGTAGATTGAAGCGGATGAAGACCCATAATGGTCCTAAGCCCTTGAAAAGTTTTGGTGCCACCATAAATCTGCGAGTTGACTATGCTAGCATGGAGTCTCGGTGAGTAATGCAAAAAGAGGGATATCAGCCGAGGACGTCCATCAGTGAAACGCCAGCTGTAAATAAATATAGTAGGAATCGAAAGTGCATACAATCATCGAATGAGGCAGATCGGCAGTTCGAACCCAGAACAAAACTAATGTCCAGGGTACCCTACCAGAAAAAAAACACACCCAATTATCCAGTTATAATAGGTAGCACATTAGTCTGAAGGTTCTGTATTTTTTTTAAAAATTTCAGTTTCAAAATCCTTATATTTAATAAGGGGGGGTAGAGACAAGGCCGGGTTAAAACCCATTGGGTTCCTAAGGACTTAAATGATACTGGTCTCCTCCATACATCTGCCAGTTAAGTACGCTAGCATGGGGGTTTCGTTGAGTTTGTGCATCGGTCGATGCCGTACATGGTCGAAACGCCAGCTGTAAATAAATATGGAAGGAATCTAAGATATATATGACCATCGAGAGGGGCAGATCGTCAGTTTGAACCCAGAACAACGCCAATGGCCTGGGTACCCAGCCAGAAATGAACCAATCGCAGAACTGGATAGATGCAACTAACTTAACCTATTCTAACAGTTTATTTTCCTGCACCTCTCACCTAATGCTAGGTATTCAAAGAGTAAAACTCATCAAAATTAAATCGTCATTGGTTCAGCAGATCTATTCTCATAGTTTCTTTTCTCCCAATTCTAGCATCTTCCAATTCCTTGCTTCCCTGCCATCTAGAATCTCCAACAATTTAAACCTTCATCCAAAAATAATATCTGCTATTATTACCACTATACGCGACTGATTGAGTTTAACGACCCTTCAACCTCTTGTGAGTCATTTAGAGCCAAAACCCATTTCATTGTAAATATATTTTATATTTCGTTGAATATGGTTGAAAGTAAGTTTTATAGTTCTTTCAGGTTGAAGGAAAATTTTCTAGTTTGTTTGGTACGGTTGTAGGAAACGTTTTTTTTCCAAGAATGGTAGGAAAAAGTTCTATTGTTTGCCAAGATTAAAAGGTAAGTGTTATTGTTTGTCACGAATTATTAAAGGTAAGTTTTATTATTTGTATAAACACTTCTCTAAGATTGTTCGTTCGGTAATACTTGTTTTGGATATACCCGGAATCTGCAACATTTCAACTATTATGTTCGCAAACTCAAAGCTTCCAATTCTGGCCGTCAGTTGCACCATGAGTTGGATTGAAGTAAAGAACACCGTAGATTGTCTGGGATTTTTATTATCGCGGCGAATTATCAAGTTCTAATAGGTAGCACATTAATCTAAACGTGCTATATTTTTTTAATCCTTATATTTAATGGGGGTAGAGACAGCCGGATTAAGAGCCATAGGGCACTTAAATGATATCGGTGCTCTCCATATATCTGCAAGTTAAGTACGCTAGCATGAGGGTTTCGTTGAGTAGTGCATCAGCCGAGGACTTAAATCGGAGAAACGCCAGCTGTAAATAAATATGGAAGGAATCTAAGATATATATGACGATCGAGATAAACCCAGAACAACGCTAGTGCCCTGGGAAGCCAGCCCGAAAGAATCAATTCGAAGCTGAGCAGTCACTGTCAAATGAGCCACGACCAGATTCTAAAAGAACTATATCTAGAATTGGTTATGTAATCTACACATTACCACGTTACAGAATCGCAATATTACATGGCCATAATAACCCAAAACGAACATGAGGTCAGTCTACCCCTGTGATAGTTCACAAAAATTAAATCTCATTAAGTTAATTGGTTAAAATCACCATATTGAGGGCAGTTGTGATTTTATTGAGTAAATAAAATCCTTAGCCGATTCCCTCATTGTTGTATCCTTAAAGAAGTTTACACGTCGACTACGCTGGACCTATAAATGGTTACTACTACCTTATTAATTTAGGACAGTGTTATATCACGTGCAAGATATAATAAACAAAGTAAAGCCGAGTGTTGGTTTTCAATAATAATTTTATAATCGGATGTAGGTATGTCAAAATACAGAGACAGAGTCGGGAGTATGCTAACCTCAATAGGTGTTAACAAACGAAGACCTTTTCTCACTGTCCGCTGTGGTCGTACTTAATCGGCAACCAGTCCGTCCATTATCGTGAATGGAGAAGTTGGGTTATATCATCACAACAGACAGTTTCTCCAAGTGGCCGGAAATATTCAAGTGTAGACACCCGACATCCACAAATACAATGAATATACTGATCGAGTTTTTTTAGTTGTTTTGGTGTACCAAAAATTTTAGTTAGTGACAACGGGACACAATTTAACAGCAGAGAATTTAAGGATTTCTACACTTATTACCCAGTCAGAATCGCAACAAAGATTCGCTGCGGGTCTGCCGTCTTCCCTTCGTAATGGCGCCCGGTAGATTCAAATATTAATCGTGTTCGACTTATTTTATTTAAGATGCGTACAAAAACGTCATATCATAAGAATTTCTGTGTCGTCCCCTTCCCTAAATGTCATAAGCCTAATGGTTAAACCAGCCCAGGTAGTAGGACATTATCGCCAAGCTGTACAAATTCTTTCTGGGTCTGCAAAATAGACGTGAAATCTAGCGTTGTCCTGATGGGAGGCGACGCCCTTTCGATCACCCAATTCCGGAAGTTTTTCATCGATTGCTGCCTTTAATCCGTTCGACAGGGCACAGTACCTTGCTGAATTTAACGTCTGATTGTGCAAAAATCGCTTGAAATAAAGAAATTTGTAATAGAGATCATTATACACAATACTTCTCACCAAATACACAGCATCGCATTATTAGGATGCAGAATGGTTTTCCTTTTCCGCTTTACATTGTTCTAAACAATCCACTCTTCATTGTTTCTGATCGTTTTATATATTTTTTAATCATTTCATCTCAACTAAGGTAATAAAGCCACTAAGATGAAAGGGGATAACTGAACATGAGAGGATATGAAAAAATGGACACATTATTAAGAAGAGGACAATAAAAGAACTGGAATTAAGAAGACAGAAGATAACGATTGTATTTAAACTTTTGAAGATAAATGTTAACTAGAAAAGCAAGAAAATGGAATAGAGTTCCATAAGTGAGAATTGTGATAGAAGAAACTGTTATCATAGAACTTACGGTTGCATCTAGCTGCTTCAGCTGTAAAATATTGAGACCTTGCCACCAATCTCGTACAGCGCTTAAAATAATAAATTCGAGGCAACAAAGAGAAAAGTTCATCAGAACAATTATCATGAAAAATATTTAAAAGAAAGGCAAAGGGAAGGTACGTTACGGCTGGGAGTGAGGTGGGTGACAGCGACTGAAGCCGAGATGGTAGGTCTTGACCAATTATATTGCAGATTCTCCTTTGTATTTTATCATGGATCTCTAAATAAATGGCAGAAGCACATATCAATTGTTTTTTTTTTTTTTTTGTTTGTTTTTTTTTATTGCGTTCAAACGGTCTATTTGCGTTTAAATCCTGAGGCACGGATAAGATATGCAAATGTTTTCAAATACCTTACAACGCCCAAAATGATGTCCTGTGCCGTGCAACGAAGACATTTTTAATCAGCTTTTCCATTTGGTCATCCTCAACGACGAAAGGGCCTGCCGGAACGGCCTCGATCCACCGGGCCAAAGTTTCCACTTCTGGGACTAGCGAACCACTAATGAAGAGTAGGTTGGCTGGTTGATTTTGTTTAGCGGCATATCAAAACCTCTATGGGTTATTTAATGCCAAAATCTAACACAATTTTATGGAAATATATTTCGAACGAAACTGTATGCCTTCAACTACAGAAAATGAATTGGTAGTCATTTTCACGATTAATAAGTATTGTTCGTAATTTTAATATAAATATAGACTTAGTAAAAATTTTTTTAGTATAAAAATGTATTGTTGCTATTTTTACTATAAAAATGTATTTTTATACTTTCATAAAGTTTGTTTTTGTTTGCGGGGGGGGTCGCTATTTGCACGCAGCGGGTTCATGACAGGTGCTCCCAACTAGGGTAAGAATTAAGTTGGAAACAATAGCAATTAAGAGATGGTAACACGCTATTCAGAAACTCCAATCACACAATCAGATGCATTTGATGCCGGGTGTAGGTCTTATAAACATTACTGACAGCCACTGCACTATTTCTATAAATGGCGCTTAACATATTTCTTTTTTTTTTTTTTTTTTTTTTTTGTTGATTTTCAACAGCATTTTATGTTCTTTCCGGAACTAAGTCATTAAATAAAAATAAGTATTGCATTTTCCCGCGTTTTCAAATTTAATGATTATTATGACTTTCAAATTCAAAATACCTATATATGTCATGAAAGTCAGTCAGGTGCTAAAATGGTATCAAGTGTTTAATCCCCTACTGAAAAAGCTACAAAATTTGGTTTTAAACGAATACTATATTGCAAAAGTATTTTTACTGGTTTTACTATAGGAATGCATTGAAAATGAGGAAGAAAGGGATTGTCAGTGGTCAGGAATTAATGCAAGCATTACTCATAGAATAGGGCTATTATATGTATAATGGAAATGCATTGCTAATGATTTTACTATTGGAATGCATAGAAAATCAGGAAGAAAGGGATTGTCAGTGGTCAGGAATGAAAGCAAGCATTACTGATAGAATATGGCTATTATATGTATAATGGAAATGCATTGCTAATGATTTTACTATAGGAATGCATTGAAAATCAGGAAGAAAGGGATTGTCAGTGGTCAGGAATGAATGCAAGCATTACTGATAGAATAGGGCTATTATATGTATAATGGAAATGCATTGCTAAGGATTTTACTATAGGAATGCATTGAAAATGTGGGAGAAAGGGATGGTCAGTGGTCAGGAATTAATGAAAACATTACTGATAGAATAGGACTATTATATGTATAATGTAAATACATTGCTAATGATTTTACTATAGGAATGCATTGAAAATCAGGAAGAAAGGGATTGTCAGTGGTCAGGAATGAATGCAAGCATTACTCATAGAATAGGGCTATTATATGTATAATGGAAATGCACTGCTAAGGATTTTACTATAGGAATGCATTGAAAATGTGGGAGAAAGGGATGGTCAGTGGTCAGTAATTAATGAAAACATTACTGATAGAATAGGACTATTATATGTATAATGTAAATACATTGCTAATGATTTTACTATAGGAATGCATTGAAAATCAGGAAGAAAGGGATTGTCAGTGGTCAGAATGAATGCAAGCATTACTCATAGAATAGGGCTATTATATGTATAATGGAAATGCACTGCTAAATGATTTTACTATAGGAATGCATTGAAAATGTGGGAGAAAGGGATGGTCAGTGGTCAGTAATTAATGAAAACATTACTGATAGAATAGGACTATTATATGTATAATGTAAATACATTGCTAATGATTTTACTATAGGAATGCATTGAAAATCAGGAAGAAAGGGATTGTCAGTGGTCAGGAATGAATGCAAGCATTACTCATAGAATAGGGCTATTATATGTATAATGGAAATGCATTGCTAAGGATTTTACTATAGGAATGCATTGAAAATGTGGGAGAAAGGGATGGTCAGTGGTCAGTAATTAATGAAAACATTACTGATAGAATAGGACTATTATATGTATAATGTAAATACATTGCTAATGATTTTACTATAGGAATGCATTGAAAATCAGGAAGAAAGGGATTGTCAGTGGTCAGGAATGAATGCAAGCATTACTCATAGAATAGGGCTATTATATGTATAATGGAAATGCACTGCTAAGGATTTTACTATAGGAATGCATTGAAAATGTGGGAGAAAGGGATGGTCAGTGGTCAGTAATTAATGAAAACATTACTGATAGAATAGGACTATTATATGTATAATGTAAATACATTGCTAATGATTTTACTATAGGAATGCATTGAAAATCAGGAAGAAAGGGATTATCAGTGGTCAGGAACGAATGCAAGCATTACTGATAGAATAGGGCTATTATATGTATAATGTAAATGCATTGCTAATGATTTTACTATAGAAATGCATTAAAAATCCGGAAGAAAGGGATTGTCAGTGGTCAGGAATGAATGCAATCATTACTGATAGAATAGGGCTATTATATGTATAATGTAAATGCATTGCTAATGATTTTACTATAGGAATGCATTGAAAATCGGGAAGAAAGGGATTGTCAGTGGTCAGGAATGAATGCAATCATTACTGATAGAATAGGGCTGTTATATGTATAATGTAAATGCATTGCTAATGATTTTACTATAGGAATGCATTAAAAATCCGGAAGAAAGGGATTGTCAGTGGTCACGAATGAATGCAATCATTACTGATAGAATAGGGCTATTATATGTATAATGTAAATGCATTGCGAATGATTTTACTATAGAAATGCATTAAAAATCCGGAAGAAAGGGATTATCAGTGGTCAGGAATGAATGCAATCATTACTGATAGAATAGGGCTATTATATGTATAATGTAAATGCATTGCTAATGATTTTACTATAGAAATGCATTAAAAATCCGGAAGAAATGGATTGTCAGTGGTCAGGAATGAATGCAATCATTACTGATAGAATAGGGCTATTATATGTATAATGTAAATGCATTGCTAATGGTTTTACTATAGAAATGCATTAAAAATCCGGAAGAAAGGGATTGTCAGTGGTCAGGAATGAATGCAATCATTACTGATAGAATAGGGCTATTATATGTATAATGTAAATGCATTTTCTAATGATTTTACTATAGAAATGCATTAAAAATCCGGAAGAAAGGGATTGTCAGTGGTCAGGAATGAATGCAATCATTACTGATAGAATAGGGCTATTATATGTATAATGTAAATGCATTGCTAATGATTTTACTATAGAAATGCATTAAAAATCCGGAAGAAAGGGATTGTCAGTGGTCAGGAATGAATGCAATCATTACTGATAGAATAGAATTATTATATGTATAATGTAAATGCATTGCTAATGATTTTACTATAGGAATGCATTAAAAATCCGGAAGAAAGTGATTGTCAGTGGTCAGGAATGAATGCAATCATTACTGATAGAATAGGGCTATTATATGTATAATGTAAATGCATTGCTAATGATTTTACTATAGGAATGCATTGAAAATCAGGAAGAAAGGGATTGTCAGTGGTCAGGAATGAATACAAGCATTACTGAATTAGAATAGGGCTATTATATGTATAATGTAAATGCATTGCTAATGATTTTACTAAAGGAATGCATTGAAAATCAGGAAGAAAGGAATTGTAAGTGGTCAGGAATGAATGCAAGCATTACTGATAGAATAGGGCTATTATATGCATAATGTAAATGCATTGCTAATGATTTTACTATAGAAATGCATTAAAAATCCGGAAGAAATGGATTGTCAGTGGTCAGGAATGAATGCAATCATTACTGATAGAATAGGGCTATTATATGTATAATGGAAATGCATTGCTAATGATTTTACTATAGGAATGCATTGAAAATCAGGAAGAAAGGGATTGTCAGTGGTCAGGAATGAATGCAATCATTACTGATAGAATAGGGCTATTATATGTATAAAGTAAATGCATTGCTAATGATTTTACTATAGGAATGCATTGAAAATCAGGAAGAAATGGATTGTCAGTGGTCAGGAATGAATGCAAGCATTACTGATAGAATAGGGCTATTATATGTATAATGTAAATACATTGCTAATGATTTTACTATATGAATGCATTGAAAATCAGGAAGAAAGGGATTGTCAGTGGTCAGGAATGAATGCAAGCATTACTGATAGAATAGGGCTATTATATGTATAATGTAAATACATTGCTAATGATTTTACTATAGGAATGCATTGAAAATCAGGAAGAAAGGGATTGTCAGTGGTCAGGAATGAATGCAAGCATTACTGATAGAATAGGGCTATTATATGTATAATGTAAATGCATTGCTAATGATTTTACTATAGAAATGCATTAAAAATCCGGAAGAAATGGATTGTCAGTGGTCAGGAATGAATGCAATCATTACTGATAGAATAGGGCTATTATATGTATAATGGAAATGCATTGCTAAGGATTTTACTATAGGAATGCATTGAAAATGTGGGAGAAAGGGATGGTCAGTGGTCAGGAATTAATGAAAACATTACTGATAGAATAGGACTATTATATGTATAATGTAAATACATTGCTAATGATTTTACTATAGGAATGCATTGAAAATCAGGAAGAAAGGGATTGTCAGTGGTCAGGAATGAATGCAAGCATTACTGATAGAATAGGGCTATTATATGTATAATGTAAATGCATTGCTAATGATTTTACTATAGAAATGCATTAAAAATCCGGAAGAAAGGGATTGTCAGTGGTCAGGAATGAATGCAATCATTACTGATAGAATAGGGCTATTATATGTATAATGTAAATGCATTGCTAATGATTTTACTATAGAAATGCATTAAAAATCCGGAAGAAAGGGATTGTCAGTGGTCAGGAATGAATGCAATCATTACTGATAGAATAATAGCTATTATATGTATAATGTAAATGCATTGCTAATGATTTTACTATAGAAATGCATTAAAAATCCGGAAGAAAATTATGATTGTCAGTGGTCAGGAATGACTGCAATCATTACTGATAGAATAGGGCTATTATATGTATAATGTAAATGCATTGCTAATGATTTTACTATAGGAATGCATTGAAAATCAGGAAGAAAGGGATTGTCAGTGGTCAGGAATGAATAAAAGCATTACTGATAGAATAGGGCTATTATATGTATAATGTAAATGCATTGCTAATGATTTTACTAAAGGAATGCATTGAAAATCAGGAAGAAAGGAATTGTAAGTGGTCAGGAATGAATGCAAGCATTACTGATAGAATAGGGCCATTATATGCATAATGTAAATGCATTGCTAATGATTTTACTATAGGAATGCATTGACAATCAGGAAGAAAGGGATTGTCAGTGGTCAGGAATGAATGCAATCATTACTGATAGAATAGGGCTATTATATGTATAAAGTAAATGCATTGCTAATGATTTTACTATAGGAATGCATTGAAAATCAGGAAGAAAGGGATTGTCAGTGGTCAGGAATGAATGCAAGCATTACTGATAGAATAGGGCTATTATATGTATAAAGTAAATGCATTGCTAATGATTTTACTATAGGAATGCATTGAAAATCAGGAAGAAAGGGATTGTCAGTGGTCAGGAATGAATGCAATCATTACTGATAGAATAGGGCTATTATATGTATAAAGTAAATGCATTGCTAATGATTTTACTATAGGAATGCATTGAAAATCAGGAAGAAAGGGATTCTCAGTGGTCAGGAATGAATACAAGCATTACTGATAGAATAGGGCTATTATATGTATAATGTAAATGCATTGCTAATGATTTTACTATAGGAATGCATTGAAAATCAGGAAGAAATGGATTGTCAGTGGTCAGGAATGAATGCAAGCATTACTGATAGAATATGGTTATTTTAGGTTTAATATATTGGTAAAAATAAACAGCGCCTGTAATCCACATATTCTCTGTATTATTATAAAAATGATTGTTTTTGTTTTAGTCTGAGCATATCTGGAAACGCTATGAATTTTCACAAGACTGGGCAACTCAATGCTATAAATCATGAGCCATTTTTGGTAGGTTACTGGGTGTGAATAAAATCGAGACCAACCTTCATTCGCTCCTGCTTCTCCCCACCAAAAGAGATATAAAATAGGATAAAACAATGAAATAATATAAATAACAAATAAAATAGATGCCATGGAAGGATTTTCATACGTGGGCCTGTGACAGGAATGAAAAATAGCGACGCTATTTCGCCTCTTGTGAATATTTTTCGCTTTCTCGAGCAATAACATCGGTCACAGTGACTGGACAGCGCATGATTCTGGGGTGGGTCTAGGACCAGAGTCAATGTCGATATCGGTGTCTGAATTTAGCGGAGGCCATATTTATAGAAATATCCAAGTGGAACGAATAAGTTCCATATCGGAGATTTCCTGCGGTATTTCAAGGTGGAGTTTTCGATCCATTGCTGAATCAACAGAAATAAAAAAAAAAACAGAAAACCAAACTGCTAAACAATATCAATCTCTCTTTTTGTGAGCAGCGAAGTCGTTTTAAGCAAGATCGAAACAAAAGACATATAATGAGGAAAGAATGCTTGGAGAATTTGTCACTTACAGGGTACATTAAAAGCAATAAGGATAGAGGAATATCGCTACCTAACAGACTTATATAGGGTGACCCCAAAAAACGGGAACTTTTTACCAATCCAATAACACCAAGAGTGACGGAAGAAAAATATTTTATTCATAGTAATTGAAACCTTAAAACATGCCATTTAAGAAACAATGATGGAATTTTCATTTTTTTAAAATTACGTTCTGTAGATGGCGTCCTCCTGTACGAATGCATTCTTGAAATTTGCTGTTGAGATTGCTTATTGACTGCTGAAACATCTCAGCTGGGATACTGTGAATTTCATCTTGAATTCTCTGTTTTAACTCATTTAGAGTTCTTGGTTGAGTTGTGTAAACACAGTATCCCATTTAAAATTCTTATATTGGTGTTTGATAATTTGTATCATGCTTTTACATTTTTAATTCCATAACCTCATGCTATTCAAAATATAAAACACATAAATTAAACCCAAGATAATTTGAATATACAAAAAAAATCGTTCGTATTTACCTTTTAAAATCCCGCCGAAGATGAAACGCATCAACTTAAGATAAATTTTTTTTTTTTTGATATAAATATATATATATATATATATATATATATATATATATATATATATATATAAAATATATATATATATATATATATATATATATATATATATATATATATAAAATAAAATAAATATATATAAATGGAAGATGGTTATAATTGTTCCAACGAGAGAAAAGTGTGTATATTAAAAAGAAATCAGGAAACTATTAAACGTTTTTTGGTTGTAAAAGGATTCCAACTCCTAGACCGGTCATGTTCTACAACATTAAAGAGCCTAGTCAGCCCTAGTAGGCACTATTTTGCCCATAGCTGGGACCCTAACAGGTGCTATCACACCAGGTCACGGCGGACATCAAAACAACAGCAATTAAAAGGTGGATCTTCAAATCCTGCAGTCTCAATTCGATCAGAAGACTTACTGCCGTTTATGGTTATCGTCATACTCAGGACAAAAGCAGTATATATATATATATATATATATATATATATATATATATATATATCAGCTGCTGCACAATTCAATGAGAATCCTTCCCTTGACATTCAAATATATATATATATATATATATATATATATATATATATATGAAATTTCTCAGAGTTAACCTGAGAAAAACAATATTTATTCTGCTTTGAGAAAGTCCAATTTTGGACGAAACGCGTCAGCAATAACTACAGTTTTCCTGTTGTCATATATATATATATATATATATATATATATATATATATATATATATATATATATACACATCACATATATATATAATTATCTATTTAAAATATGATTCCATCGCTACATAAGTTCTCCTGTTTCAAAAAAGATCCGAAAAACTTCAATATAATTATTTGAATTAAATTGAATTAAAGTACCAAGCTCCATTAAATCTTCAAGCGAAATTTTTTTTTGAATAACTAATTCTTGAAATTTACGCGTTTTATAAGCATATTCATTATTAAAATTAAAATTACTATGGTAACGGCTAGAGCAATTATTTTAAAAAAGGTGGGGGCGTAAGGGTTAACAATTTGTATGAAATAATTTGTATCAAATGTATATATATATGATTAATACAAATATAAAATTTATTACCAAGCTGATTAATATTATAGAGGTTTGTAGACGAAACTTTGTTTTAATCGTTCCGTCCACTCGTCAGGAGGTATCAGCAATTGAGTGTTGATTTTCACATTTTAGTTATTTTCATATTAAGGTAAATATAAAAAATTAATTTAAGCACTTTTTATTTGTGTTAAGTTGATTTTTTTTCTTCTTTGTGTCATGTGTATGTGTGTGTGTGCGTGTGTGT
>CAHIKZ030001614.1:247500-367500 GCA_903632075.3 Acanthosepion pharaonis | reverse complement strand
ATTAAGAATCAAATTCAAGAAAGAAAGAAAGAAGCAAATGCATAACAAGAAAGAATAAACGAAGAATAAATTGCATAATAAGAAAGAAAAAAAGAAAGAACGAAGAATATAATGCATAACAAGAAAGAAAGAAAGAAAGAAAGAAAGAGAAAAGAAAGAAAGAAAGAAAGAAAGAATCATATGCATAGCAAGATATCACAAAGAATGAAAAATTAAATACATAGAAAGAAAGTAAAGAAAAAAGAAAGAAAGAATCAAATAGATATCAAAAAAGAAAGAAACAAGAATAAAATGCATAGAAAGAAAGAAAGAAAGATATAAAGAAAGAAGAAAGGAAGGAAAGATCATATGCATAACAAGATAACAAGAAAGGACAAAAAATACATAGAAAGTAAAAAAAAGAAAGAAAGAAAAAAAGAATCAAATACATAACAAGAAAGAAAGAAAAGAAAAAAGAAAGAAAGAAAGAATCATATGCATAGCAAGATAGCAAGAAAGAACGAAAAATTAAATACATAGAAAGAAAGTAAAGAAAAAAGAAAGGAAGGATCAAATGGATATCAAAAAAGAAAGAAAGAAGAATAAAATGCATAGAAAGAAAAAAAAGAAAGAAAGATCATATGGATAACAAGAAAGAGCGAAAAATTAAATACATATAAAGAAAGAAAGAAGAAGCATAAGAAGATAGAATGAATGAAGAATAAATTACATAAGAATGAAATAAAGAAAGAAAGAAAGAACGAAGAATCAAATATATAACAAGAAAGAAAGAAAATTCAAATACCTAACATGAACAAAGAAATAAAAAAATGGATGAACAGAAGAATCAAATGCATAAAAAGAAATGGAATAAAAAAGATAGAAAGAAAAAAGAAAAATGTTATAAAAAGAAAGAATCCAAAACGTAATAAAAAAGAAACAAAAGATAAAAAACTGAATACGAAAGAAAGAAAAAAGGTACATAATAAGAAAGAAGCGTAGACATAAAAATAAAGAAAAAATAATAACAAATGTAATAAGAAATAATAACAAATGTAATAAGGAAGAAAGATTAAAAATGTAAAAAGAAAGAAAGAATAAAAAAAATATAAGAAGCATTGAATCAAAAACGTAAGAAAGAAAGAAAGAAAGAAATAATAAAATGTAATAAGAAAGAAAAAAATCAAGAAACGTAATAAGAAAGAACAAAAGGATCCAAAGGATAATAAACAGTGAAAGAAAGAATAAGCAATGAATAAGAAAGACAAAATGAAAAAGGTAATAACAAAGAAAGAATAAAGACCGTAATAAGAAAGAAAGAATAAAAAACCTAATAAGAAATAAATAAAAATGTAATAAAGAATAAAGAAAAAAATTATAAGAAAATTAGAATAAAAAATGTAATAATAAAGAATCAAAAGCGTAATACGATGGAAAGACTGAATAAAAGATATAATAAGAAAGAATGAATCAAAAACAACAAAGCAATGAAATAACAAAAGGGTAATAAAAAACAATGCATCAAAAGCGTTATAAGAAAGAAAGAATAAAAAACTTAACAAGACAAAACAGAAAGAATAAAAGTATAAGAAAGATAGAATCAAAAACTTAATAAGAAAGAATAAAACTATAAGAAAGAAAATATAAAAAACATAATAAGATCAAAAGAATGAATAAAAATGTAATAAGAATGAAACAATAAAAGAAAGAATAAAATATGTAATGAGAAAGAAAGAAGAAAAAATGTAATAAGAAAAAATCTAAAAAGTAATAAGAAATAAAGAAAGAATAAATAATGTAATAAGAATAAAAAAAATAAAGATAGAAAGAAAGAATAAAAATGTAATAACAACGAAAGAATCAAAAACGTAATTAGAAGGAAAGAATAAAAAATGTAATATGAATCATAAACATAATAATAGAGAGAGAAAGATTAAAAAATGTAATACGAATCATAAACGTAATAATAGAAAGAGAAAGAAAAATGTAATATGAATCATAAACGTAATAATAGAAAGAGAAGAAAAATGTAATATGAATCATAAACGTAATAATAGAAAGAGAAAGAAAAATGTAATATGAATCATAAACGTACTAATATAGAGAGAAAGGATAAAAAATGTAATATGAATCATAAACGTAATAATAGAAAGAGAAAGAAAAAAATGTATTATGTATCATAAACGTAATAATAGAGAGAGAAAGTATAAAAAATGTTATAAGAAAGAATCAAAAACGTAATAATAAATAAAAAGTAAAAAATGTATTTGACAAGAAAGAGTCCAAAACATAATAAGTAATAAAGAAAGAATAGAAAATTTAATAAGATTCAAAAACAAATAAAGATAGAAAAAAAGGATAAAAAATGTCATAAGAAAGAATGAATCGAAAGAGTAATACGATAGAAAGAATGAATAAAAGATGTAATACGAAAGAATGAATTAAAAACAACAAAAGAAGAAAAAATGTAATAAGAAAAAATAGTATAATCAGAAAGATAGAATCGAAAACTTAATAAGAAAGAAAGAATAAAAGTATAAGAAATTATGAAAAACGTAATAAGCAAGAAAGAATCAATAACGTAATAAGAAAAATTAAGAAGAAAATTAAGAAGAAAGAAAGAATAAAAAACGTAATAAGAAAGAATAAAAAAATTAATAAGAAAAATGAAAAACGTAATAAGAAAGAAAAAACAAAAAATGTAATACATAATGGAAGAATAAAAAATGCAATAAGAAAGAATAAAAAACTTAATAAGAAGGAAAAAAGAAGAAAATGTTTTATAAGAAAGAAAGAATAAAAAACGTAATAAGAAAGAATAAAAAAAAGGGACAAGAAAGAAAAATAAAAAAAACGGACAATAAGAAAGAATAAAAAACGCAACAAGAAAGAAAGAATAAAAAACGTAATAAGAAAGAATAAAAAACGCAACAAGAAAGAAAGAATAAAAAACGTAATAAGAAAGAATAAAAAACGCAACAAGAAAGAAAGAATAAAAAAATTAAAAAAACGCAACAAGAAAGAAAGAATAAAAAAAAGCATAAAAAAAAAGCAAGAAAGAAAGAATAAAAAAAAATAAGAAAGAATGAAAAAACAAGAAAGAAAGAATAAAAACGCAACAAGAAAGAAAAAAATAAAAAAAAGAAAGAATAAAAAAAGAATGAAAAAGCAAAAAAACGGAGAAGAAAGAAAGAATAAAAACGTAATAAATGAAAGAATAAAAAAAATCAACAAGAAAGAAAAAAAAACTCAATAAAAGGAAAAAAGAAAATATGTAATAAGAAAAAAGAATAAAAAACGCAACAAGAAAGAAAGAATAAAAAACGTAATATATAATGAAAGAATAAAAAATGCAATAAGAAAGAATAAAAAACTCAATAAGAAGGAAAAAGAAGAAAATATGTAATAAGAAAGAAAGAATAAAAAACGTAATAAGAAAGAATAAAAAAATAAAAGAAAGAAAAAAACTCAAAAGAAAAAAAGAAGAAAATATATAATGAAAGAATAAAAAATGCAAAAAAAAAAGAATAAAAAGAATAAAAAACGTAAATAAAAAATTAAAAAAAGAGAAAGAAAGAAGAAATTTAAAATATGTAATAAGAAAAAAAGAATAAAAAAAAACTCAAAAAAAAAAAAAGAAAATAAATATGAATAAAAACATAAGAAAAAAAAAAATAAAAAAAAAAAATAAAAAACGAAAAAAAAAAAAAAACGCAACAAGAAAGAAAGAATAAAAAACGTAATACATAATAAAAGAATAAAAAATGCAATATGAAAGGAAGAATCTAAAAAGTAATAAGTAAAGAAAGAATTTAAAAAATGATAAGAAACAAAGTATCAAAATATAATAATAAAGAAAGAATCAAAAACTTTACAAGAAAGAAGCAAACATTTAGATGTGAAGAAAGAATCTGCTCAAATCATTCGCTCCTCTACGCAATCTTTGGAGCATGCAAATCTCTATTAAGGAAATTTGGCTCAGCCTGGCACAAGGACACAAATTACTTGCAATGCCCCAGTGTTTCTAAGCGGTCACTTGTCTAAGTACTAATCAAGTTCAGGGACCTGGGCAAATCAACAGAATATCCCCAGTACCACACCGTACCAACATCCACATACTTCAAACAGCGTAATACTAAGACGAGAAACCCGTTCCATTTCCACAACTAAACACTCACACACACAATATAACATAATTTACGATCGAAGTCTCGAACGACGAGAGTTGGCCGGATGCCAACATGGCGCTCATGACGTACACCCTACCACCTCTGTTAAGCAGCAGATGTATTTGCTCGAGCACAACGATACAACGGGACGGGGCGGGTCCATTTACATGAGCGAAAGGAATTGGGTCTTTTTATGGCACCTGGAGAAATAAAAACGAAAATAAACGCGTGAAAATATAAGTAATTTTGGAAGAATATACAAAAGCCCTGAGGCCGGGACGGGCTATATTGGCATCGCTTAACGATAATATCTTAAATCTTCGGGACAGCAGTTACATATTCAGAAGGCGGGAAAAGTATCCTAATTTACATGAGATGGGCGCTCGACCTTTAAGGAAGATATGCGCACTTATGGAAATGCGAGTATTTCTTGAGAGTCATTTACATTGCAGTGGTCCTGGGTATGACGATAAACTACACCCGGCAGCAAAGCCTCTGATATCACGAGTTTACTAACATATTCTCATATATAGCCTGGTCTTGGGCATGACGATAAACTACACCTGGCAGCAAGGTCTTTGATTCACTTGTTCACTCACTTTTTCTCATACATATCTTGATCCTGGGTATGTCGATAAACTACATCCGGCAACAAGACATCTGATCTTACATGTTCACTCACATATTCTCGTGTATATCCTTGTCTTGGATATGACGATAAACTACACCCAGATGCAAGGCCTCTGATCTCACTTGTTCACTCACATATTCTCATATATATTTTGCTCCTGGGCATGACGATAAACTACACCCGGCAGCAAGGCCTTTGATTCACTTGTTCACTCACATTTTCTCATGCATATCTTGATCCTGGGTATGACGATAAACTACACCCGGCAGTAAGGCTTCTGATCAGGAAACTTGAAATTTTGAGGAGCTACTACTGTTCCCAAGGCTCTCCTGACCCGACGTGATAGCAACTGTTAGATTCCCATCTATGGGTAAATATTGACCCCCCCTCCCAAATGAACAGTATATTTTTATAATAAAATTACGAACAATACATTTTTATAGTAAACTGGCAAGAAATACGTTTTTTAGCAAAATGACCAACAATACATTTTCATAGTAAAATGACCAGCAAAACATTTTTTCAGCAAAATGACCAACAATGCATTTTATTGTAGAATGGCCAAGAATACATTTTATAATAAAGTGACCAGCAATGCATTTTCATAGTAAAATGACAAACAATGCATTTTTGTCTATATATCTGAGATCAGGTATTATGTATATTATTTACATTATTCGGACTGTTGTCCTCATCTTTGTTGCCATATTTATTACAACGTTTCGGACATTGTACGCTCCGGCCTTCTTCAGGTGGTTGGAATGTCGAACTGAACCCTTTATTTCGCTCACTGGGGTAGACTGTTCTAGTTCCACGTGCCATATTTAATGGACGTCAGTTATCAGTTATCTCCTGTTAATTTCCCTCTGAAAGTTCTCCACTGCCTTAACCGGGTATTGAACTCACACTCTTTTGGTCCTATCATTGGATCTAACCAACGCCTTTATCCACTGTGCCATGTGCTCTTGGCATGTTTTATAATAAATATGCCGACAAAGGTGAGGACAATAGTCCGATTAATGTAAATAATGTACAATGCATTTTATTACAAAATAGACAATAAATACAATAAAAAACATAAAAGTACATTTTTATAGTAAAATTATGAGCAATGCCTTATTTATAAAGATTACCAACAATACATTTTTGTAGTGAAATTTCCAGCAATGCACTTTAAAAATTTACCAACAATCAATTTTATGATCTACAAACAATATGTCTAAAGACCATAACATTTAACCTGATATTATAAAATTATGTAGTAAATATCTGTAGTTGAAAGCATAAAATTATGTTCCAAATATTTAGATTTTGACATTAAATAACCCCTAGAGCAAGCATGGGCAACCTTTGTCGAATAGTGGACCACATGATCTATGGCTCCTCCCCACAAGACAGACCGCAATATTACAAAGATTCAAGGTAATTTTTCGTAGTAGGTACCTCAGCTATTTTTACAAAGACCATATGCGTAAGCATATGCCTTAAAATGATATGAAAAATATATTTTTTAGAAAATATTTTTTTTATAATTAAATAATTGAGTCTTCGTATAATATCATGACTAATGACAATGTGATTATCACATATCGCTGTGTTGGATTTATTTCTAATTCATTCATTTGAAAATTGAATCAATTCCCGCGTCCTGGATAAGACAATAAACAACATCTTCGCCCTGGGTAAGACAATAAACTGCATGCGCGTGCTGGGTAAGACGATAAACTACATCCGCGTCCTGGGTATGAGAATAAACTACATCCGCGTCCTGGGTAAGACAATAAACAGCATCTTTGCCCTGGGTAAGACAATAAACTGCATGTGCGTGCTGGGTAAGACGATAAACTATATCCGCGTCCTGGGTAAGACAATAAACAACATCTTCGCCGTGGGTAAGACAATAAACTGCATGCGCGTGCTGGGTAAGACGATAAACTACATCCGACAGCAAGACGGATGTAGTTTGTCAGGAGGTTTTGAGGAGCGTAGAACCATCTCTTAATTGCTGATGTTCCCAGGTCCACTCTGACCCGTGGTGGTGGAACCTGTTATGGTCCCAACTACGGACAAATACTTAACCCACAACCTGCGGTCAAAAGTCCGTTAAAGTGTAAAAATAAGTTTTAATAGCAGCAATACATTTTTTTGTAAAAAAATTCGATTACCAGTTAATTATTTGGGGGAAATTTTACCAGCAATACATTTTTTTGAAAACAGAATTATATTAGCAGCAATACATTTTTGAAAAAAATTATTACCAGCAATAAAAATTTTGTCGGCATTAAATAACCCATTGAAGTTGATAGGCCGTAAAACAAAACAAATCAAACCAAACCAAACCGGAAAACAATTCTTCATTAGAGAAAAGATTGTTATGGACAAGTTCTTTAGAACCACAAGAAAACCTGTTTTGGAAAGCAAAAGATGTTTACATGTATGATCTCCCTTAATAAAAATTGCCAATTGTTTTAAATACTGGCAACTTTAGTTCCTCAAAACTTTACACAGTTCAATAGACATTCTGCTTAATCATTATTCATGTCTGTGGTTATTTATGAGAGAGTCTGTGAGTGAACAAGGGAGAACGAATCAGAATAAAATTTTAAGAAATGTTATTGTGCATATGAAATTAAGCGTACTATTCAAAAAGACCAAATTGGCTGTAGGTAAGCAACAGACTGCAGTTTGTGCTTCAGTGACTTAGAGGTTGATATAACGCTAAAGACTCAGATCGAAAATTAAAGTGTGCATCTGATGGCAGAAATAAACATAAAGTTGGAAACAGTGCAGCAGATTCTAATAAAAGATTTGAGAATGGCAGAAACGAAGCCTTAAGAATTCAAGAATTCCTGAATTAATCCAACCGCCGTATTTACAATACTTATCTACCTGTAATTTTAAGCAATTTCGGAAACTGAAAAATATCTTTTTTTTTTTTTTATTACAACCGTTGACATCCAACGGTTTACGACTACATAAATAAAGGAAATGATTCCGGACGAGGAGTTCCAAGAATATTTCCAGCAATGACAGCATCATCTCACGAAGTGCATAGTATGACAAGAGGTGTGTTTTAAATAGTGTTTTCCTAACTTTTCTTTTTTGTGGGACATTTCTGGCCCATATAAGCACAAATAGAAATTTCATATAACAGGAAATACATTCTATTTCTTCGTCTTCTACACCCGGCAGCCAATCCTCTGATCAGGAGATTGGAGGTTTCGAAAAAAATTACCAACGATACATATTCATAGTAGAACTGCCAACATTAAATTTTATAACAAAATGACCATGAATACATTTTATCGCTAGTTGAATCCATAAAACTATGTTCAAAATATTTAGATTTCGGCACTAAATAACCCATAGAGATGTTGATATGCCGCTAAACAAAATGACCAACAATACATTTTATCTGTAGTTGAAGGCATACAATTGCGTTCAAAATATATTTAGTTGAAGCCATAAAATTGTGTTCAAAATATTTAGATTTCGGCATTAAATAACCCATAGAGATGTTGATATGCCGCTAAACAAAATGACCAACAATACATTTTATCTGTAGTTGAAGGCATACAATTGCGTTCAAAATATATTTAGTTGAAGCCATAAAATTGTGTTCAAAATATTTAGATTTCGGCATTAAATAACCCATAGAGATATTGATATGCCGCTAAACAAAATGACCAACAATACATTTTATCTGTAGTTGAAGGCATACAATTGCTTTCAAAATATATTTAATTGAAGCCATAAAACTGTGTTCCGAATATTTAGATTTCGGTAAGTATAAATAACCCATAGAGATGTTGATATGCCGCTAAACAAAAATGACCAACAAACATTTTATCTGTAGTTGAAGGCATGAATTGCGTTAAAATATATTTTAGTTGAAAGCCATAAAATTGTGTTCAAAATATTTAGATTTCGGCATTAAATAAATATATAGAGATATTGATATGCCGCTAAACAAAATTTACAACAATACATTTTTATATATCCATATTTCAAGGATATTGCTTCAAAATATATTTATATGATATCCCATTTAATTTTTGAAAATTTAATCATTGATATTTTGTAAACAAAATGATATAACAATACATTTTAATAGTAAATGCAAAAAAAATTATTTAGTTGAAAACAAATTGTATCAAAATATTTAGATTTTATTAAATATATATATAAGCGATATAAGCCAATTTAAAAAATGATTAACAATTATTGTTTTATAAAAGTTTGTAAATTTTTTTCAAAAAATAAAATTAAGCCTTTCTTGTTCATATTTAGAATTATTAAAAGTAATAAAATTTGATATTCCAAAAAATATAAAAATCTAAATTGAATAAATTGTGTTAAAAATATAAAAATTATTTTAAAAATTGTCTTAAATTATTAAAAATTTATATAATTGACAGATTAAAAAAAATTTTGTCTTTAATTTTAAATCTATATATATATATAATTTCTTGAAAAATCACATTGCCATTTTTTTCAACGATTCAAAAAAAATTCAATAAGATATATTTATAAAATGTTAAATAAAGGGTATATTATAAAAATAAATAATTTATAAAAAAAGTAACTAAAATTATATTCAAATAAAAAAGTCCCCAATAAACAAAGTTATCAAATAAAAAATAATTACAATTATTCTTTATAACAACAATTCAAAAAACTTTGTTGTTCTGTCCGAAATCTGAAATTCAAATAATAAAAAAGAAATTCAAATGTTATGAAAGTTACTATAATTACAAATTCAATCAAAATTATTTTCCTGATTATCTATTATGTTATTCCTTTCATCTATTAACAAAAATATATCAAAACAATCCCAACAGTTCTGTCCGAATTTTGAATAAAGAAAACAAGTGACCAAATGTTACATTTAATTACAAATTCAATCAACAATGTATTTTCCCTGATTATCTATGACTTTTCCATCTATTAACAAACTATATCAGGTCATCCCATAAGTTCTGTCCGAATTTGAATAAAAAAAAAACAAGTGGCCAAATGTTACATTTAATTACAGATTCAATCAACAATGTATTTTCCTGATTATCTATGACTTCCTTCCATCTATTAACAAACTAACTATCAGGTCATCCCAAAAGTTCTGTCCGAATTTTGAATAAAGAAAACAAGTGACCAAATGTTACATTTAATTACAGATTCAATCAACAATGTATTTTCCCTGATTATCTATGACTTCCTTCCATCTATTAACAAACTTATAAATTCCATTATCAGGTCATTTGAATATATATAAAAAAAGTTCCAAATTTTTTTATATAAAAGGGTCTGTAAAATTTTGAAAAAACTTCCTTCCATCTAAACAAGCTTGACATTGTTACATTTAATTACAGATTCAATCAACAATGTATTTTCCCTGTTATATATATATTATCCTGATTATTATTAACAACTTACTGCTTTTTTCTATTATTCTTTCAGATTCGAAGAACTCATCAGGTCATCCCATAAGTTCTGTCCGAATTTTGAATAAAGAAAACAAGTGACCAAATGTTACATTTAATTACAGATTCAATCAACAATGTATTTTCCCTGATTATCTATGACTTCCTTCCATCTATTAACAAACTTACTAATTCCATTACTGTAAAATTCTTTTGGCTTTGATTCGAAGAACTCACAAATGTCAGTTTTAACCTCTTCCTGTGTTACAAAAGCTGTTTCTTCTAAATGATTCTGTAAGCTACGAAACAATTTGTAGCCTGAATGAGCAAGATCGGGAGAATAAGGTGGATGAGGAATTTTCTCCCAACCAAGTTCTTTGATCTTTTGTGATGTGGTTCTTGCTGTGTGGGGTCGTGCATTGTCCTGATGAAACATCACCTCTTTTTTATTCACTAGAGCAGGTCTTTTTTTCCTCAAAGCTTTGTTCATGAGCTCTAATTGCTGAAAGTATATTTGAGCATTAATTGTTGCATTAGGTGGTAAGAATTCAAAGTGGATTATTCCTTGCCGATCTCACCAGACGGAAAGAAGAATCTTTTGCCCATGAAGTTCCCTTCTCGGCTGTGGCTGGGGTCCTTCCCTTTACCAAGCCACTGTCTACGACGCTTAACATTTCGATAAAAGATCCATTTTTCGTCGCCAGTCACAAGTCTATCCAAAAAAAAGGTGAAACAAGTTGGCGAGAATGGAGAGAAGAGCAGATGTCAACTCGGGATTTGAGGTTGTTTTCAGACAATTCATGAGGCACCCATTTTCCAAGTTTAGGAACTTTTCCAAGTTGTTGAAGATGACGATGAACAGTTGTATGGTTTGAACTGAGAACCACTGCCAATTCCTCAACTGATAAAGCAGGATTTTCTTCAAGGGCTGCTTCAAGAAGCTTTTCATCAAACTCAACTGGACGTCCGGTTCGATCTTCATCTTCAAGGGTGAAATCTCCACCTCTGAATTTTGCAAACCATCTTCTGCAAGTTCTTTCATTCACACATTCCTCTCCATAAACTGAGTGAATGTTTCTAGCCGCTTCGGCTGCTGAGTTTCCTTTCTTGAACTCATAAAGCATTATGTGCCTCAAATGATTCTTGGGTACTTCCATGTTAGCAGGGTTTTAATCAAACAAAATTTAATTTTATTGTTCTCTGAAATAAAATTTGATCAGTTTAAATGCATCTAAACATAAAAAAAAATGTTCAGCTCCATTAGACATTATAAAATACTCTTTAAATTTCGTTCATTTTAACAAAAAGTTAAAATTCGGACAGAACTTATGGGATGACCTGATATATATATATATATATATATTTATATATATATATATATATATTAATAATAATATATTAAACTTTATTTGGTCCTTTTGGATAAAATTATCCTTCGTCCATTAAAGGGCTTTTTTTTTTATTTTTAAAATAATAAGAGGCTTTCATAAACTCTGCGTTTGTTTATTCAAAAATCCTTTTTTTTATTCATCTATGTGTTTATTCCTTTGGACAATAAGCGTTTCTTAACCTATTGAAGAGGATTATAAACTTCAAATTTTAAAAAAACTGAAAAAAAATATAAAAAATAATTTTTTAATTCATTATTATTTTTTTTTAAAACACTTTCCTTAAATATAAAATTACGCCTGAAAAAGAAATAAAAAATAGAAGATGCCGCCTTCGGAACTTCGTTCCTTTCATTTTTTAAAAATATTTTTCCTTTTACACACGCCGATTTTTTTTTGTGCTCTGTTCTAAATTTAATTTTTTAGCTTCTTGCCTATCTCGGTAAATTAATAATTTCTAAAAAAATAAAAAAAATTAAATCTGTTTCTGTGGGAACATTAAAAAATGAACACAAAACTTATCCGAGTAAAAAATACTCGTAACTGAAAAATCCCAAAAATCTTCTTCTTTCAAATAAAAATCCAAAGGGTGAATGCCGCAACAGTTGAGTTTTTTTTTAGCGATTTTTTTGAAGAAAGTGCCAGCAGATTTAAATGGTTTCTGGACGAATGGATAATTTTTTTTTTGTTTATAATGCCCATTAAATTCATAGACAGATGTCCTCAACTATAACATTAATCTTCCTGTGTATATAGGCGTTATAATATTGTCACCTCCAGTGAAAATATAAACCAAAAAATGCAGTAGAAGTTTTAAAAAATCAATTAAATCACTATCGATGGGAGTTGGGAAAAAAATCGGAGTCATAACTGATAACTGAACATCCATCAAACATTTAAATAAATATCGAACTAAACAGTATGCTAAATTTTATTTTATAAAGGGTTTTAACCTTTCTTCGACATTCCTTGGATAAACGAAAAGGTAATTAGTATTTGTCAATAAATCAAAATTATCAAAAAATAAATTCTAAAAAAATCCGGATCAAATTTTTTAATAAATTCCTCCATAAATATTAAAAAATTATATCGATAAATACGATTTGTGAATTCATTGAAATGAATTTCAGATAAATATAGATTTTTTTAAAAATAAATTTCTTGTAACCAAATATCTATAGAACTTGTTGAAATTGAACTTCCGATGAAAAGAAATAGTCCAGGAAGTGTTAAAACGTTCAGAAAAAGAAAATATTATACAAATAAAAACAAAAAAACATTCATCAATACAGTTATTAAAACTTTTCTTTGTTTGTTATCTATTATAAAAACAGACAGTGAAATTCAACGATGAATTACCTTTAACCCAAAATTTATTTTGAAACGGCCGTCAATCAACAAAAGTTGCCAACAGAAAACTTCCAATACTTAATGGAGCGTCAATCAAGAACCTGTTTCGGATGTCAGTTATTTTCAAAAATATATCCTTGTTGAATTGTCAGGGATTAACACATTTTATCCAATGCACAGAAATTGAAAAGTTGGTCGATCATTTTCCATAATATCAACAGCCCATCAGTTTATACCAGATATGATCGCAAGATTCGACCTCCTGATAGATTTTCATATTAGAAAACTTTTATCAAAAAAATCATTATTGATGGAGTAATCAACGGTTATCTCCAAAAAAAAATGGAATCTTGCTTTAAATATATAAATTATTGATGAATGAAGAAAATATATGAATTTAAAAATTATATTTCTTGTAATTGCCCATCGGCACGGAGATGCCACGTTAAACCGGCCTTGTGCCAATGAAAAAAATTTAAGGGATATTCAAATACCGTTTTAAATTCTATGCATTAACGAGTTTGGACGTTAAACAAACAATTAAATAAATCATTTCTCTTTCGATTTTAATCTTTGTAAAATAATATTTAAATCTTACGCTACAACATTTAATAAAATGATTTATATATATATATATATATATATATAAATTAAATATATATATATAATTTATATAGATAATTTAATTATCGAAATATAGAATGTAAAACAAAAATACAATTCAATTTTATTTAAAAATTTAACTTTAATTTCGATTTTTTAACCATAATTAAAACATTAAAATTAATTTCTTACGTTATATATCATATTTTTTTTTTTTTTTTTTATATATCACGCATACTGTGACGTATTCGAAATATTAATAAATCGGGTTTTTAATGACTTTTAAGATAACTTAAAATGGGATTAAAATGTTGATTTTAAAAGAAATTTTTAAAATAAATATAAATTTTCCTTCTGTATATGAAGAAAAGATTATATTTAATGTCGAATAAAAACAAAATAATTGTATTAAAAAAAACACCTTATAACTTTCACGTTCATAATTTATTACAAAGGTAAAAATCCGAAATATAAATATATATATAAAGGAATTAAAACAAGATAGACGGCATGTACTAAAAAAAGAACTAAAAGAAATTTCCCTAAAGCATGAAAACTGGAGCGAGAACAATCTAATTTTCAGTGATTAAATAATGTTCATTTGAAAAAATTTCATGAATAAGAATATAATGAATGTTAAAAACGGCGGGAAATGCTGTTAAAAAAAATAGTGAAATCAAGACACTAGTCCGCCTCTAAATACAGGAGTTAGTTGTTCGTATTTTACACATGTAGATAATTAATCGAAAACAAAAAGAATATTCTTAAATTTATTTTTTTTTTTTAATTGAAACATAGCCCTTTAAAAAACATGTTAGTTTACTAATATTTGTAAATCCGCCTTTGTTTTCAGAATTTTTTTGATGCGATTCGGCATGAAATCCATTAATTTGGAATATTTCCTTATGATTTTGGTTTCACGGTACCACACGTTTAACGGCCGTCATGATCTTATTTATCGTTCATGCTGTCCATTATCTTCTATTAGTTTACGATAAATATTCGTGCACCGTTACAATTTTCGTAAACTTCCTTTGAGTAACGTTGATCGCAGACAAATAACCTAGGACAACTAATTGATTGTCGAGACAATAGTGATATATATATATAAAAATCTGAAAAAATCACGGATGACGCAATATTTTTCAAAGGCCAAACAAATTTTTTCATAATTATAATTCAAAATGTAGATTCATATTACTGCACAATTGCAAATGATCTAATTTGAGGACAAAACAGAAATCGATTACACCCTGTCATTGTTATATGGGTCTTAAATAACCGTATATATAATGATATAAATTAAAATTAAAAAAAATTTTTTTTTAAATTAATTTCCTTAAAGTGCATATGTTTTTTATCCAGTTTAATTATTATTCATTCCTTAAGATTGTTCTTCAGAAGGTTATTATTATTTTTGCAGTTGTATAATTTGTATGGTTTTTTTCTTAACAATGATGGTGAAATAATGTGGATATAAGAGAAACATTTTGAAAAAAATTGACCAAAAAAAGAAAACCATAAAAAATAAAAAAAACTTTTTAAATAAAATTCAAGTATGTTTAATCGGAAAAATATTTAACTAAACAAAGTCAATTTTTAAGTTTTGACATATGTCTATCTATCTATCTATCTGTATATATATATATATATATATATATAAATTTTTTTAAAAATATGATTACATTGTTACATAAAGTTCTCATGTTTTAAAAAAGAAACAAAAATATTCAATATAATTATTAGAATTAAATTGAATTAAAGTATTTTATCTGTTCCATATAAATTTTCTAAATTTTTATCGAGCAATGTTTTTTTAAAATAATAAAAAAAATACTAAAGAACTTTGGATTATTTATAAATAGTTATTTCATTTATCATATATTTTCATATAATATTGACACACACACACACACACACATATATATATATATATATATATATATATATATATATATATATATATAGAGGTTTATTTGAAAATGGCCTTTAGAAAAGAAAAAAAATATAATAAAATTCAAAAAATCATCAAATCAAATTCAGAATGTTTATATCGGAAGAATATGGAAAATAAACAAAATTTTTTTTTCTGATGAATCTCCCGATGATGGCCATTCCACCTGAAACTAGTCGAGGAATCTAAATGAAATAATAATAAAAAAAACGAAAAAAATATTAATATACAACCCAGTGTGTCTGAAGATTTTAATTTTTTAATATTTTTTTATTGTTCAAAATATATATATATATATATATATATATATATATATATATATTTGTGTATGTGTGTGTGTGTGTGTGTGTGTCTGTGTGTGTGTGTGTGTGTGTGTGTTTTTCTTTATAATGTTTATAATAAGACATGTTTATTTTATAGATTAGATATGTTCTTCCTATATATTTTTATAAGATCCTTTCATAGTCACTTTTTGGTGTCATTCAAAAAAAATTTATTGTTGAAAAAAAACTATACTTTTTAACGAAAATGACACCAAAAAGCTTATTCAGGAGTATGAAAGGATTTTGTCGAAAATAAGTATAAAACTATACAATGAAACATTTCCTTATATATATATATATATATATAGTAAAGACATTTTTTATGTTTAACGTTGTTATTTTATAGATACAAGTATTTAAGTAAATGCTCTGTTTATGATAAACAGTATTAAATAACATTTACCGGCCTGAATGTCCGAGAAATTTTCATATTCGTTTCTTTGACAGGATTCGAACCTGCATCCTATACGGAAAAATATATTTACGCTGACGTGCCTTACCTCTGTCCATAAAGAACCTTTTCGGTAGACAAGGTCGAATCCTGTCAAAGAACGAATATTTTCTATGAAAATTTCTCGGACATTCAGACCGGTAAATGTTATTTAATACTGTTTATCATAAACAGAGCATTTGCTTAAATACTTGTATCTATAAATAACAACGTTAAACATAAAAATGTCTTTAATCAATAAATTGTCGGACCTTGTCCATTTCTTAATATATATATATATATATATATATATATATATATATATATATATATATATATATATCGTAAAGAAACAATTTCTACAAATAAGTAATTAGCAATGTTAATGTGATTAATGGCGAAATCACTTCGCTTTACAAGTATTAATGAGACATTAACTTACTATTAAATCATTGATTAATAAGATCATTATATTCGAACTGTTGTCAGATAGAAGAGACATGCCAAGTACTTTCGACAATTTCAAATTGTCATCATCAGGGTGCAATTTTCCCATAGCAAAGAGGAAAAATTATGCCGACTAAAAGATGTTTTTTCTTTTTTAAAATTATGTTATTTATTGTCCGTTAAATATATGTTTAAAGCATGCGAAGCCGTGATGCTAGGGTTTTTGTCCAAATAGATCAAGTTAGGATTTTCTTTTGATTTTTGAAAAGTTATAAATCCACGAAATTTTCTTGTTATATGTATTTATCATTTAAAGTGAAATGGGCTTACGTATAATCCAGGTTGTAGAATATATATATATATATATATATATATATATATATATATATATATATATATATATATATATATTTATCATTTACAGAACTACATTCCTAATATATATATATATATATATATATATATATATACAATGAGGATATTGGAGGTTTTTTGAAAATGGCCTTTAGAAAAGAAAAGCATCGAATAAAATATCATCAAATCAAATTCAGAATGTTTAATCGGAAAAATATGGAAAATAAACCAAGATTCTATTAAAGTTTTGACATATACGTAACAGTCCTGTACTCTTCTTTGTTTCTGTTGCTTCAAGTCTCTTCTTCATCTGTGAGGAGATTGTCCAGCATTCACTGCCATATAGGAGGACTGATATTACATAACAGTTCAGTACTCTTTTCTTTGTTTCTGTTGCTTTAAGTCTCTTCTTCATCTGTGAGGAGATTGTCCAGCATTCACTGCCATATACGAGGACTGATATTACATAACAGTTCAGTACTCTTTTCTTTGTTTCTATTGCTTCAAGTCTCTTCTTCATCTGTGAAGAGATTGTCCAGCATTCACTGCCATATACGAGGACTGATATTACGTAACACTTCAGTAATATTTTCTTTGTTTCTATTGCTTCAAGTCTCTTCTTCATCTGTGAAGAGATTGCCCAGCATTCCGTGCCATAGAGAACTGATATGACGTAACAGTTCAATAGTCTTTCCTTTGTTTCTAACGAAATTTTTCTGTTTCTTAATACTTTGTTTAGCTTCTAGAAGGCATCTTTCGCTCTCTTAACGCGCTTCCTGATTTCAGCGTTGCACTCTTCGTCCTCTCCATTTCTCAAAATGAGATTCTATTTCTTTTTTCTTCATTGCAAACACGAGCATCAATCATCCCCATAGGACCCCTTCTATCTGACGCGGTTATGGATAGATTCTTGTTTTTTTTTTTTTCATATATAGTTTATAGTGCTTTTACGCGTCTTCTTAGTAATGTTGTTTCATTTTCTATTGTTGTTTGTTTTTAAAGAAGCGGTTGCAACCCCCCTTGTATGAAATGCTTCCCGAGGGTTGTGTCATGTTGTCTATGATTCAATTACTCTGACGATGATACATTGAAAATGCCATGATCTATGTGTCTACAGAACTTGATATACGACCGGGTTAGTTCAGTTTATCAACTCTTCCTATCAGTACTGAAACAATGTGTGTTATGTGAACCTTAAAATAAGATTAATATATAATAAAAAAAAACGGTGGAGTAATGGATAGCGGCTCGGATTGAGGAATCGGAGAGCCGAGTTCGAATTCCAGTCCAATCTATTACATTCACTTAAGTACTAATACCCTTGGAAAAGGTATGAATCCTTCTTCTTCTCCTCCCCCCCCCAGCATTGGGTAAATAGCAGCACAGACAAGGTTCTATAATCTTGGATAATGACTGAAGAAATAAAATGGCAACCTACTGCGAATAAAATCTGCCTCATCAGTCGTGTATCGAAAGGTACGTGATCGTCTAAGCGTGTGTCACACTTGGCACATAACTGACTGACTACAACAGTATAATCCCAGTCAAATCCATTACATTCCTTTACGTGCTAATACCCTTGGGAAAGGTATGAATCCTAATCTTCTCCCCCCCCAGCTATGGGTAACTAGCAGGACAGACCGGCTTCTATAGCCTTGGATGGATTTGGTCTACCGCAGAAAGAAATGGCAAACTACTGCGGGAATAAAATCTGCCTCGTCAGTCATGTATCGAAAGGTACGTGATTGAATAAGCGTGTATCACGCATGGCACAAAACATACTGAATGAATAAATAAATAAATAAAAGTAAAATACGAGATTAAACTAATTTGAATCGATTTTCTATAACAAAACTGAATAATGACGCTTATGCAGGGTGCTATTTTCTAGATAAAAAGGATTTTTCTAAATGCGCAGGACCATAGGCGAAACATATCAAATATATATCTTCTAAATTTTTATATATATATATATATATATAAATTTATAAATATATATATATATATATATATATATATATATATATATATATATATATATATATATATATTTTTCTAAATTATATATATATATATATATATATATATATATATAGTGCATTTAAATAAATTCTTTTAGTCTGATTATGTCTGATTGAATAAATTACAGATATTATGTCTGCTTATTTTTAACAAAATCTATAATACTCACGAATAATCTTCCGTGTATTCATAATAAAGGATGAGAGAAATGTGTTATAACTGTTTAAATTTCTTTTATTCTCATTTCCCAAGTACTTTCGATCTTTTTCCAAGATCATCTTCAGGGGTGCAAGTAGTACAAAATTTAAAAGCATGATGAAAAAATTACGGTAATGGATAACAACGTACAACTTTGTATAAATACATGTACTAATTAACAACATATATATATATATATATATATATATATATATATATATATATATATATATATATATATATGTATTTCGGCAGCAATCCTTCTTTCATGCAAGTTTCATTAAATATGAGAAACAATGTGCTTTGATTAGGTTTTTTTTATATTTTCTTATGTGATCTTATAATTTTTTTCTGTAGATAATTTATATAAAATCTGTCCAAATGATTTTTCCGAGCGCTTTCGGCTATACATTTAGCCATTTTCAAGGTTGAAATATGTTAACTAGAAATAGATTTTTGCATATATATATTTATATAATAGTGGAAGCCTTATTAATAAAAACAAAAAAAAACAACACTCAATAATATCAACGATGAACATAGAATATTTTGACCGTGTTTTGAAAATGAAGTATTATATCATTTCAGCACTAAAGGGCTGAATTTTGACCAGACAGGGCGCTATCTTTATCTCGCGAGATAAAAGGATGTCTAATATATATATATATATATATATATATATATATATATATAATGAATCCTTTTTTACCTCATATGAGGAATAGACTATTCCGGCAGATGACAAAATTATATATATATATATATATATATATATATATATATATATATATATATATAGATATAAGACTTGCCCTACATACACACAGTAAGTTGAAGCTTCAGATATTGGAGGCAATTTACATTAAAAATAAAGCAACCTACACTCAACAAAAGCACATTTGAAACTAGTCAGAACACATTACATTGCATCTAGACATATGGTTCTGTTGTTAATATTTCGGTCTCTCACGTCGTATGAATTTACGACATCATGAATTTACGACCTGCGTCTGCTATTCCGCGACCGTTATCGTCGTATAGCAATCTTCTATGTCAACATTACAAAATATTATCTTCAATGGTGAATATCTTTGTTAAAATATCCGTATCTGAAGATGGCTCATATGATCCGAAAGTTTAGATCAACGGCCAACTTAATAAAAATATATCCAAATTTTGGATAATTTTTTTCTTTAATTTTCACCCGGAATTAAAACAAACACAGCAAACTTTAAACGGCTCATGATCAGATATAATAGACAGTCACTGTCTGTTATACTTAACAATGTTTAAAATGTTTAAATAATGATCTGCTGCCCCTACACACGCACACACACACACACACACATATATATATATATATATATATATATATGTATGTATGTATGTTTCTAAAATAACAGGTTCCATTTGTGAATAAGTCCTGAAAGTTTGATGAAAATACGACAAATATTTGATTTTTGCAAGAATTTCCAAATCAATTTTTTCAGCGCCAAAAAGACGCTAAAATTTGCTGTACTAATTTATGGTCACCAGCTGATCGGAGAAAAATAACTTTAACGAAACTTTCGAAAGTCCTAAGAAAGCTTAAAACTATAATTTAATAATCAAAAAATCCTTTGGTCTTTTCTCTCATTATTAAGAAAATTATTTTAACAAGGAATCCATAACAATAAAACGTTGTTTTTTTGTTTTTTTTTTCCTTTTTTCATTATGTTTGGTCATTTTATGAATCTTTGGGAATAAAATATATATATATATATATATATATATATATATATATATATATATATAAATACAGAGAGAGAGAGAGAGAGAGAGAGAGAGAGAAATGTGTCCTAAGTCGAGTTTACCATCGCCTTAGGAGACACATTTGTATTGTTGAAACATAATTGCTATTGTGTAGCGATTTTTGACATGTTTTTCTTATAATATCATAAATAAAGTAACATTTAGCTCAACTCTGTATGGAGCTCTCTTTTAAATTAAATATTACGAACAGTAAAATTATACTCCATTTTTTCTCATTTTACCTTATATATATATATATATATATATATATATATATATGTGTGTGTGTGTGTGTGTGTGTGTGTGTGTGTGTGTTTTTGTTTTCATTAAACACGATAGACAAGTTACTACTATTAAGTTTTTTATTTAATTTTTCTTGTGTTCGAACAAGTGTTTTCTTTTTTGGACACAGAGTGTACAGAAACTGTCCAAATGTTCTGTAATTCCGAGCGCTTTCGGCTATACCTTTAGCCATTATCAAGGATAATATTGTTTTTGCTTTCTAAATGGGTGCATAAGTTCTGTGTATACTTCTAGATTTATAGGGAGGTTTTATTTTCCGAACACAGTACATTGTGGCCGGGATCGTATTTAATATTATTAAGCGTAGGCTTTTTTTCTTTTTTCTTAATAAGGCTCCCTTGTTTTATATATTTTTTTTTTTTTACATATGGATTAGGTTATTATGTTTGTATTTTCTACTGGTAAGTTTATATATATATATATACACATTAAATGCATAATAAGACATATTCCTACATACACATAACTATTTTTATGTATCCTTACTGTATACGCATAGTATGTATTAACTTTCCATTTTAGATCTGTTGTAATTCTACAACGTTTTCGTTGAATTTCTGGTTTCAGCTTCGGAATAATGCCATTAATCACTTACCCATGATTTGTCTCGTGATTTTCCTCTTGAAATCGTAGGAATTGTCTTTGTTTTTTGGGGTTTTTTTTTCTTTCCAGTTCTTTCTGTTTTATGTTCAGCTTAGATACACACCTCCCATCCTGTCTCCAAAGCGACAATTTTCAAAGAATCGAAAAAAAAAACAATAAAAAAACTTCTATTATTCCATTTTTAAATGACAAACTTTTGTATCGTATTTAGGAATTATTTTTTTTCTTCGTATTCTTTCTAAAACCATAAAGAAACAAACAAAGAATTGACAGAACACTGATTATCTTTTTTGACACAAATGGACATTTTTCTTTGTCAATGTCATGTCTTCTTCTTCTTCTTCTTCTTTTTTTTTTGAAACATTGCTTTCTTAGCCTTGATATCAGTGATTGATAAACTCGACCCAGGGACAATAAATCTCTGTCGTATTCCTAAACTGTGCGCGCCTGAATATACGACACCTCGCACGCATTTACTGGATAATGTAAAATGTTCGTTCGCTTTATTAAGCAGAAATAGAAGACAATTTTTATTCTATTTTCAGTGTTAGCATTATAGAACACTAGCAGTAGAGTCCGGCGTTGCCCGGGGATGTAACAGTAAGAGATAGATCAAGTATCGACTATCATAAAGACTGAAAAATAAAATTGACAAAGATTATTGTTTAAGGTTGACGGACACGCATGTCTTAATTTGTTTTTGTTTTTTGTTTTTTTTACGAATTGGTCAAACCCAAACTCAAAAAAAACATTGTTTTCAATCATTATGAGTCTACCGATGAATAGAATTTTATTATAAACAATTGTCTTGTAAATGGAATTTTTAAAGCATTCTGAATGTAAAAATAAAGAAAAAAGTGTGCAAGACAATAAGAAACACTACCTGCCAAAAAAAAGTGAAGTTTTGTTGAAATCGGTTGAAAAATGTAGGAAATCCGATCCCATATATAAACGAACACAGACACACACACACAAACAACCTGGGTTTTATAATAAGTATAACTCGATATAAGTTGTCCCCCTTTCATTCTGGCGACAGAATCGTTTTTTATCGTGTTTTCAAATTGATTTCGTGCAAAAACAATTATGTTTTTCCAATTTTTGGCGCTTTCAGAACCACCGCAAGGTAATTTTATGCAGTCCTGTGAAGTTTTGTTGAAATCGGTTGAATAAGTATGATTTAGTTTCAATATATATTACCATATTGCAAGTAACTTCTTAACCACAACACTAAAAGAAATTGTTAATTTTATAATGTTTTTTCTTTTTTTAAGCGGGGAACTGATCATGATTTCTTTCGCATTTATGCAGTGACGATTTCCATTTTATTTCAACATTAACTTTATTGAATATTACATTCGCCATTTTGTTGAGCTAGATTTTAGCATCTTGCAAGAAACTTTCTAGTTCAAGCTAGTTCATTTTTTTTAGCTCAGGACTGCTTCAGATACGCATTACAGATATCCTGTGACAATTTTTAAGTTTTTTTTTTTTTTAACATTAGATTTATTTAAGACTGTATTCGCCATTTTGTTACACTATATTTTGTCATTTTACAAGCAATTTCATAATTCCATCCTGCTAGAATTGTTTTTGTTTTTTTTGTGTGTGTGTTTTGTTTTTTTTATTATTATTTTGTTTTGTTTTGTTTTCTCAGAACTGATCTATATGCCTTTCAGATTTTTCTAGGGTTTTGCCTGATCATCAATATGGTGATTTCCTTTCGTCTTTCGATGATAATGTTATTAAGCTTATCAGACAATATGAAAGGAACTTACTTAAAATAAATCGACAAAATGTGTCTATATTATTTAATGAAACATGCATCAATATATATATATATATATATATATATATATATATATATATATATAATATATATATATATATATATAATATTATAAATTATGAAAATATGCATTCGTCAGTATATTTTGATTTTCATATAATGAAACAGAAAGGTCGAATTATCTTGTTGACTTTTATGTTCACTTTTATATTTTACAATTTTTATCTCTGATATTGAGCACTTTATATTTATAAATATAGCACACCTTAAGACTATATTTCTTCATATATATATATATATATATATGTGTTGTGTGTGTGTGTGTGTGTGTGTGAAAAATAGTTTTAAAGGATGCTAATATTTATTATTTTTTAATGTAATCAATATCAAAAAATATATCCAATATAATCTAAATATAAAAGTGAACATTTTGATTTTCAATTTCTTTGTTTTCACTTTAGACGCAAATTAGCATGAAACAGCCTGTCACCTCTTTGTTGAATTCATGTTTTTTATATATTTATATATATATATGTGAAAATGTGTGTGTGTGTGTATATGTGTAGAATGCGATGGATGAATTGCCGTCTAAATTACGCAAAAATGAAAATAACACTGATATCTCATTTTAACAGATATATATTACCAAAATTGCACAAAAATATCTTGAAATACTAAAGAGCAAATTTATTCAATAAAATCGCCATTGGCTTTATCCTGGCTTCCAGACGACATTTAGGGAATCTCCTGCAACTCTTCTGGACGGTCTCTTTTAAATTAAATATTAGTGAATTTAATGCCATATTTTTAAATATTCTTATTTTTTTGTTGGTCTGTCGCTTTTGTTCTTGTTTTTTATATAAATAATCAAGGAAAAAAGTACAAGGGCAGTTAGGAAGGCCAGATATAATGGGTGATGTGGTTAAACAGAAATTGACTGACAGCCATGAAAAAATTTTCTCCTGAATTTTTGTGAAATTGTGCAGATTCCTGTTTTAGTCATAGGTTCTTCCAGCATTCACCCCTCTTGACGCAGATTTTTTATCCTTGTTTTCTTGGATTGATGTAAGCCTTATATTTTGGAGATGAATAGATTTATAACGTCGCCATCAGAGATCACTCCAAACACCATGATTTTGATTGGATATATCATCCAACTCTTTCCGAATCGTCTGCACCGTACTCAAATTGACACCCAAATCATCTGAAATGTTCATATTGGAGCTTCCGGTGCGAATTGCAATCAGTACAGTATGACGTTTCTAAATTTCTGGCAAAGTAAATTGCGTCATGGTGCTCTTTTTCTCACAGACGGTGAAAAATTTTACAATATTGGGTTCGACACAAATTAAAAAAAAAAAATAAATAAACAACGCAAATTTCATCAATTAAAACTATGAAATGGCGACAATTTACCTATCGCACCTTGTCATTTATGGGTTCATAGGTTTTTTTTTTTCGTTCTTTTTTTTTTTTTTTTTTTTTTTGGTTTCATAATTTGCTTTCTTTCTCAAAAACCTAATGAAATTTCTATAATCCCCATATTTGGTGTGTCTGTGTTCGTCCATCATGTTTCCTGGCCGCGCGTGCCAATAATCAAATCTCCAAGAATCTCAAGAAGTATCTTCTTCATTTCAGTATGAGTAAACGTTTACCGGGGCTTGTCTATGGATGGCACTGATCAACAGAACGTGACAAAAGACCCAAATCAACACAAACATTTATCATTTACATCTCATTCTTTCCGAACAGTCTTCCTCCCTTTCTAGTCATTCTTTCTTTCTTTCTTTCTTTTCTTCTTTTCTTTTCTTTTCTTTCTTTCCTTCTTTCTTTTTTTCCTTTCTTTCTTACTTTTCATATTATTTCTTCCTATTTTTCATGCTATTAAGTCTTTCTTTTTAGCATTTCTTTCTCTATTCATTTCTTTCCTCGTTTTCTTTCTTACGTTCATTTCTTTCCATGTTTTCTTTTTTCCTTTCTCTTCCTCATTTCGTACTTCTTTTTTTCCAATGTCTTCATTCTTTCTTTATTTCTTCTTTTCTTTCTTATTTTTTTTTGTTTCTTACCTATGTTCCTTTTATTTTGTTTTTCCTTCTTCCTTTTTTTTCCTTTCATTCTTTAATTCTTTTCTTTTTATTCTTTTCGTTTTTTTCTTTCCTTCATTATTCATTTATTTTCTTTCTTTATTCATTTCTTTCGCTTTTTAAATTCTTCCTTTTTTCTTCGCTTCGTCTTTTTTTTTCCCAATTTTTTTCTTCCTTTCCTTTCCTTTCTTTCTTTTCTTTCTTTCTTGTTTTTTTTCTTTCTTTTCTGCATTCCTGTTTTCTTTCTGTCCTTCTTTTTTTTTCTTTTTTACTTTCTTTATTTTTTCTTTCTATAACTTATCTCTCATTCTTGTAATTCTTTTATTTTTAAATCTTTCATTTCTTTCTACCTTTCTTTCGCAGTTTTTTCTTGTTTTCTTTCATCCTTACTTTTTCTCCTTTCTTCTCTTTCTTCCTTCTGTTATTTCCTGCCTTTGCTTCTTCCTTTCTTTCTTCCTCTTTTTTATTGTTTCCCTGTATTTCTTTCATTTGTTCTTTCGTCTTTAATTCTTTCTTTCTTTCTTTTTGTTTGTTTCTTTCTTTCTTTCTTTTGTTCCTCTCGCTCGATCATTTACTTTATTTTCAGTCTCTCTTTGTTTATCCTTCATTTTCTTTCTTTCTTTTTTTCTTTTCTTTCTTTTCTTAATTACCTTCAATGTTTGTCTGTTTTTATTCCACTCATTATCCTTCATGTTTTAATTCATTTTCTTTATTTTCCTTTCTTTTCTTTTCTGATTTTCATTCTTCTTTTCTTTAGTGACGTATTCTTCTTTCTTTATTTATTTATTTAGGTTGTTTATTTCCGTTTTTTTTTTCTTTTATTCTTTTTCTATCTTTCTTCTTCTTTAATTTCTCACTTTCTATTCTCTTTCTTTCTTGCCTTAATTTCATTCTTTTCCTTCTTCATTTCTATTCTTTCTTTCTTTTAATTCTTCCTTTATTTCCAACCTTTCTTTCTTTCTTTTTCATTTTGTTTTTTCTTTCTTTCTCTCTTTCTTTTTCCTATATTCTTTTGTTCTTTCTTCTTTGTTTCCCTTTCGTTCGTTCTTTTTTTCTTCTCTTTGATTTCCTGCATTCCCACTCTTTTATTTTCTTTTCTTCTTTCTTTCTTTCTTTTTCATTTTATTTCTTTATTCGTGCCTAATTACTTTCTTTATTTCCCTTCTTTCGTTCCTTTTATTTTTCCTTCTTTCTCTTTCTTTTCTTTTTCTCTGTTTCTTTTGTCGCCTTTTCTTGTTCTTTCTTCATTTCTTTAAACTTATTCTTTCTTACTTTTTTATTTATTTCTTTTTCAATCTTTCTGTCTTTACTTCCATTCTTCCTTTATTCTTGTCTTCATTTCTTTTCTTGAATTCTTTCTTTTATTACTTCCTTCTTTTCTTTCTTTTCTTCTTTCTCTTTTATACCTTCTTTCTTTTCTCTCTTTCTTTACTTCTCACTTCTTTTCTTTCTTATCTTCTTTTCTTTCCGGTTTCTTTATTTTCGTTTCTTTTTTCTTTTCTCTTGTTCACGTCCAAGCTTTTTCCTCTTTTTTTTCCACTTTTCTTCTGATATTTCACGTCTTTATTCTCTCACCTCCTGTTATTTCTTTCTTTTATTCTATTTCCTTTTGTCTTTCTTTTTAATCTCATGCCTAATTTCTTTACATACCTCTTCTTTCTTCTTCTCCTTTATTTTCCTTTCCCTTTTCTTTCTACTCGTCTGCCTAATTGTTATGGGACCTTACCCACAATAACAAATGGAGTATTGCATACGTAATAAATACTGCGCCTCAAGAGGAAGCAGGGTGTTCAGTCCGAAATCGGACGACCGGCTGATCGGTTGAACTCTCTGCCTTCGTGCGGGGGAACCCGAAGGAGGCTACGCCGAAGGAAAGTCTCTTTCGGGGAGGTAAACCGAACCCTGAACCCGTTTATATGGGTTCAATGGCATATTTTTTGGCCGAGCCCACGGGCTTCAAAGATCCACGTTAAAAAAAAAACCTTGTGCCACATGATGCCCTCGTGGTTCCATCCGGGTGACTGAATATCGTCAGTGAGTTGGTCAATCCGAAGTCTGAAGACCGGGCGACCGGCTGATCGGTTGAACTCTCTGCCTTCGGGCGGGAGGAACCTGAACAGGCTACGCCGAAGGGCGGATTCTCTTTCGGGGAGGTAAACCGACCCTGAACCCGTTTATACGGGTTCAAAGGGCATATTTTTTGCCGAGCCCACGGGCCCGAGATCCCACGTTAAACCGGCCTTGTGCCACATGATGCCCTCGTGGGGGGGGGTGACTAAATACTGTTCAGTCTGATGTCTGGAGGAGGTCCGTAAGGAGTCTGTCAGTCGAGTCAAGAGTCGAGTCAGAGGCAGTCCGAAACAGAGTCGCGTTCAGACAATTACTGCAAGACATTGGAATAGTGATACTGGTCAAGACTACATTGTTCTCTCTACTAAACCTGATTGTTCATACTAACACTTCTACTTCTCTGTATATATTCCTGTTTGTAATATATCTGTGTTATTCCATATCCGTGTTCGAGTTCTTCTTTATTGGTTCTACCTGGGACTATCACCCGGGGTACAAGGAACCGGACCATAACACTAATTCATTTCCAGCTTTCTCCTCTTCTTGTCCACTGTTTTCTTTCTATTCTTCTTTTGTTTTTGTTTTTGTTTTCTTTCTTTTCTCTCATTCCTGGTTCGTTTTTATATATTTTTTGTTTCATTTTCTTTTACACTTTCTTTTCTTTCTTTTTGTCTTTCTTTCTATCTTTTCTTATTTCTTTTCTCCATTCCTTTTCCTTATTTTCATATTCGCTTTTACTTTTATTGCTTTAGTTTTCATTTTCTTCTTCTTTCTTTCTTCTTTCCTACATCTTCAATCACTTATGTACCTCGCATGATAAACGCTTAAACATCTTTTGATACACCACTGACGAGGCACATTTTTACACGCAAGGCTATAGAACCTAATTTTTTTTTTCCATCCAAAAATCAGAACCCGATCTTTGTCCTGCTATTTACCCATAGCTGGGGGATAAGAAAAGATTCATACCTTTCCGAATTGCATTATAAATGTCGTTATTTAATGTAACGGATTCTATTTCTTTTTACTTTTTTTGAATTTTAAATTGCCTTTCTTCAAAATAAATAATGACTGTATTCTTAGGCAAATCTTTTTCTCGCAGTTGATTGGCGATCTATTTTCTTTTCTGCGCTAGAATCATTGCCATCCAAGTTTATATAGAACGAATTCTGTCCTGCTATTTACCCATAGCTAGAGGGAGGAGAAGAAGAGAAGAATACCTATCCCAGTCGTATTATTTTGTAAGTGAATGTAAATGGATTCAAGTGAAATTTTATTGTATTTTTGTTTTAGAACAGTTATGTGTCATTCGTGATACATGACTGACGAGGCAGATTTTTTCCCCAGTAGGTTGGCATTTTCAAACCGGTAGACCATAAGCCATCCAAGGCTATAGAACCCGGTCTGTCCTGGTATCTATCCATAGCTGGAGGGAGAAGAAGAGGATTTACACCTTTTTCAGGGATTTAGACGGAAGTGAATGTAATGGATTCGACTGGAATTCGAACTCGGCTCTCCGATTCCTTAACCGAGCCGCGGTCCATTACTCCACCGTCACTTCATCGTACTTTTTTCTTTAAGAATTTTTCTGCTTCTTTTTCTAATTCCTCTTTTCTTCTCTTCCATTTGCCTTTCTTCTTCGCTTTTCCTTTTATTCGTTTTATTTTTCTTTTTATTTTCTTTTTTTTAAATATATACATTTTTTAAAATCTCTCATTAATAGAAAAATTTTTATATTTTTCTTCTTCTCCTTTTTCATTCCTCCTACTTCTTCCTTTTCTCTTTTATTCGCCTTTCTCTTTCTTAATGCTTTCCCTTCATTATCTTCCTCCTCTGCTTTGTTTTCCTTTTTGCAAAAAATTATCTCTCTCTCTCTTCTTTCTTTTAGAAATATATAAACTTTCTATTCTTCATCAAAAAATATCTTTAACTTTCTTTTTTTTTGTTTTTTTTGGGAATTATTAGCTTTTTATCCCATTCGTTTTTATTCATCGATTTACTAACTACACCTGTGTAAATCAAGCTGACTCACTGAATCAAAGACGTTCGGCCACAGGCAAAAATGCCTGTAGTAACAAGATTCTAACGAGATGCGATCAGAAGCCGGCGAATTTATTTACACCTGATCAAGCTCAGGAGAAGATGAGATCAACTTGAGCCGGCTGATTTGACCAACAGACCAAAAGACAATACAACATTGAACGGACTAGATCTGGTCAAGGAGTTAAGTTGATAAAGAAATCAAGTTTACGAGAGAGACAAATGGGAAAATCAAGTTGCAAATTGCCTCAAAGGGTCACAATACGAAGTCATTACCATCGACACTAGTCATACTGCTCCAGGACTAATTAAAATGGTTTATTCGGCTCTGCCTAATTTTCATCTCCAAACGAAGTCAATTATCGATTCAATGAAGGACAAAAGGGTTTCCTTCTTCAGTTGAAGAATCATAAACTTGCTGGTGTAAACTTTTTCGAAGAAACTAAAAGTTTGGCACTATCTTCGAATTCTTTAGGCAGATTTAAACAAAATATACCAGTAATTAATCATCAAATCAAACAAAACTGCCAGTAACTGTGGCAAATCTTTTTAACTTTAAGTTATTTACAAGTTTAGTTTCGTTTGGTTTTTGTTTTACGACATATCAACCTCAATGGGTTATTTAATGTCGACAAAATTTTTATCGCTGGTAATATGTTTTTCTTCAAAAATCTATTTTTGGGAATATTTTTCCTTGAAGAAATCGAAAGCTGGTCATATTTTTTTTTCCAAAGAATGTATAACTGTTTGTATTGTTGGTATTTTTTTTAAAGTATTGCTGATAATAATTTTTCCTTCAAAAATTATTGCTGGTAATAATTTTTTATTAAAAAGTATTTCTGGTATTAAAACCTATTTTTACACAAGTTTGGGTGTTAACAATTTGCCCATAGCTGGGACCCTAACAGGTGCTACCACCCTGGGTCAGGGTGAACCTGGGAACACCAGCAATTAAAAGGTGGTTCCACGCTCCTCAGAACCTACTGATAAGAGACCTTGCTGTTGGACGTAGTTTATCATCTTACCCAGGCCGCGGATGTAGTTTATCGTCATACCCAGGATGCGGATATAGTTTAACGTCTTACCCAAGATGCGGATGTAGTTTATCGTCTTACCCAGGACGCGGATGTAGTTTATCATCTTACCCAGGACGCGGATGTAGCTTATCGTCATACCGAAGACGCATTTACGAGTTTACAACAACGTATCTGTATGTAAAGACAATATGTAGTTGTGCTCTTTCACAATGTTTAACATACAACAGGACAATCGACCCAGCCTTCCACTGGTTGGCCAATGTGTACCACACGTTGCGGCTCTGTTCACGTCCGCGTCGATGTGCATCAAAAACTGAGAAAGACCCAATCCATGTTCACAAGTTAGCGAAAAAAAAATGAAAACAAACGCTAAGACGAGAGATGAGAACTCGAACTCTCTTTCTAATAATGTTGTGGATTCCGTGAATAGAATCCTGCACAAATAAATAAACAACGCCAGTAATTGAGATAGAAAAAAAAGTGTATTAAACGTAAGAATACAGACTTGAAGTGAAGATTAGTAGTCCATTTTAATGCGGGTTAGTAGAAAGTATATGTATAAGAATCTCTGTTAAAAATATGTTCTCTCTCTCTCTCTCTCTCTCTCTGTCTCTCTTGCAAAGAGCAGACCTCAACTTTCTCGATCCTGTGACTGTTAATATAGACTAGCAACCGGAAAACCTTTAATGTCCGGCTTTGTTTTCACTCGATCCCATTTTTTTTTTTTTTTACTTATTTGATCTTTTGTTTTTGTTCGTTCAAGTGTGTGCCGCTTAGAAGAATCGACATCAAAGACCCCACCCGCCGGCCATAAAATAACAAACTCTTAAGATAAAAAACACTTTATTCTACTCTATGGATGTACCAATAACATTGTCGCAATAACAAACAGTCGCATTATTTCAAATGTTCATAGAAATTCAGATATTGTCGGATGTAGAGCAAGTTCATACAGTTTAGTAAACGTCATTACAATTTACCGGAGAAAAAATTACAAGCTAAATTTGGATTTGGCATGTATTTTTAGTTACCAACATATATTTTGACTTCAATCCGATTTGCTTGCCTCTTTTGGCACAGATATATGCAGCTGAACTGTATTTTTGACCTGACTGACTACAACCTGTTGCAAAGTTTCACTTTTATCCTTTTACAAGGGATACAAACAGGGATTTGTTTTCAATTCTCTGAAATCAACAATTTCACGTTGTTTACGTCGTGTTTTCTATTTTCCTGAATAAAAAGAAATTTTTAATCTTATTTAATACTTTGTGTTTGATAAACGGATTTTACCTGAAACATGTTGTTCTGATAGGCGTCTGAAATATTTACATGATGGACCAGAGGGAAAGACAGAAAACAAAAGAGGAAAAGGGAATAAGATGGAAGAAATAAAAGGAGAGATTTCAAAGAAAAATTTTAAGAAAAGCAATGAAATGAAAATTTTCAAATGAAAACGCGAGTAAAATTTAAAGGGTACTTTTTTTTTCTTTTGTTTTACAAAAAGTTGTAAAATCATGAACGGGAATAAAAAAAAAATGAAAACTTCAAGGACAAAGAAAAGGAAATAAATAGGTGAACCTGAAGGGAAAGAAAGGGAATAAAAAGAAAATTCGAAAAAAATATGGAAGAAAAAAATTCAAAGAACAAAAAGAAAAGGGAAAAAATTAAACCGTGAAAGAAAAAGAATTTTATTTTTAAAAAAAATGGAAAGAAGAAAGGACAACAAAAGAAATAATATGCAGGTAAAAAGATTAATTTTAAAGAAAATGAAGGAAAAGAGGAAAAACACAGAAGTAAAGAAAGAAAGAATAAATGGAAGAAAGTCAGTGAGAAACGGAAGAAAGACTTAGTAAGTGAAAAGAAAGAAAAAAGGAAAATTAAAGAGTCAACGAGAATCTAAATACAAAAGAAAAATCATTGAAAAGAAAGAAAGTCAGTGAAAAAAAACAGTAAGAAAAGAAAGAAAAAAGTCAGTGAAAAACTAAACGACAAAAGAAAGAAAAAGAAAACTCATTAAGAAAGAACGAAAGAAAAAAGCCAGTGACAAAAGAAAGAAAGAAAGAAAGTGTCAGTGAGAAAAGATAGAAAGAGAAAGAAAGAAAGAAAGAAAGAAAGAAAGAAAGTGAGAAAAAAGAGTCCGTGAAAAAAGAAAGAAAGAAAAAAGAAGGAGTCGATGAGAAAGAAAGAAAAAAGGTGAAAAGAAATAGTCAGCGAGAAGCTAAAGAACGAAATAGAAAAATGAAAGAAAGAAAGAAAGAAAGAAAGAAAGAAAGAAAGAAAGAAAGAAATCAGTGAGAAAAAAGAGTCAGTAAAAAAAGAAAGAAAAAAAGAGTCAGAGAGAAAAGTTACAAAGAGTCAGTGAGAAAGAAAGAAAGAAAGAAAGAAAGAAAAAGAGTCAGCTAGAAACTAAAGAGCGAAAGGAAGAAAAGGTCATTAAGGAAGAAAGAAACAAAAAATGAAAGTACGTGACAAAACAAAAAATTGTCAATGAGAAAAGAGTCAGTGAGAAAGAAAGAAACAATCGGTTTGAAAATAAAGAAAGAAAAAATGTAAGAAAGAATAAATGAATGAAAGAAACAAAGACAGAATGAAAGAAAAAATAATCGATGAGAAAAAAAGAGCCAGTGAAAAAAAAGAAAGAAAAAAGGAAAATAGAGGCAGAGAGAAAAGTTACAGTCAGTGAAAAAAGAAAGTAAGTGCGAAAGAAAGAAAAAGAAAAAAAAGAGTTATTTAAAAAGAAAGAAAGACCATATTACCGAGTCCATTCTCTCTAGAATCCTTTACGCTTGCATAAAGTGGTGTGAGCAGTGATATTTATAGCCACATATGTCACCTTCGGGTCATCATCGCATTAATGCTTCGTTAGTTTCTCCTGCAAAAAAAAAAGCAAATCATTTAACCAAACGGATGCTGCAGGTCAAAGAGAATATTCTGAGTAATGCACCACCACCAGATGATTTCATTTTTTAAACAGCAGTAAAATAAGCAATATATATATATATATATATATATATATATATATATATAAAACATAAAATGTTCTATATATATATATATATAAATATATAAAAAAATAAAAATGTCTAAATATATATATATATAAACATAAAAATGTCTAAATATATATATATATATATATATTTTTTTTTTTTGTTTTTATATATATATATATATATATAAAACAAAAATGTCTAAATATATATATATATATAACAATGTATAAACATAAAATGTCTAAATATATATACATATATATATAAAGAATGTATAAACATAAATATATATATATAAAGATAAAAAAATGTCTATATATATATATAAAAAATAAAAATGTCTAAAATATATATACATATATATATATATATAAAGAATGTATAAACATAAAAATGTCTATATATATATATATATATTTATAAACAATGTATAAACATAAAAATGTCTCAATATATATTTTAAGACATTTTTATGTTTATACATTCATTTTAGCGATACAAGTATTTAAGTAAATGCTCTGTTTATAATAAACAGTATTAAACAACATTTACCGGCCTGAATGTCCTAGAAATTTTCACAGAAAATATTCGTCCTCCGACAGGATTGCGAACCTGTATCCGATACGGAAACGTCATTTAGCTTGACGTGCCTTTACCGATTTGGCCACGGAGTATCGCTCGGTTAGCAAGGTCGAATTTACTGTATTTAAACTTCTCGGACATTCAAGCTGGTAAATGTGCAGTCGAGAACTGGTTTATTTAATTCCAACTATGTCTATTAATACAAGCCTGGGACCGGACATCAACGATGTCCGGTTTTGTTGTCACTTGACCCTGAAGAAATTTTAATTTATTTATTTTATACTTCTGTTCCTCTTCGGTCAAGTGGGTGCCGCTTAGAAAACCCAAATTCAAAGACTTTAACACCGGCCATAAAACAGGAAAAACTTGTGATCGAGAAAAAAATCATGCACCATTCTTCTCTATCCGGATATCCCATTCATAGTGATGCAAGAGTATTAAGAAAAACCCATGCCTGTCAAATTTTGGCTGTCTGAAAGAGCATGTCTCCACAGTGGGTTGTCGTTCGAAAAGGTCTCCTCGTTCCATCAAGAAAATCTTGGTAGAGGCGTAAGAATCGAAAGGTCGCGAGGGGTCTGTATTTGTGATAGATGTGCATGAGGCGCGCTTAGCGAATAGTTGTTAATCATTCAGCAGGGGTTGGGACTTTTTTGGTTCCTAACAAATAAATTTTAACAAACACCGGCAATGTTTCTTCAAAATTAGAATAAAGGCAATTTTAAAAGGAACTTAGGAATGGCGGTCGGTGAGAGGCGATAACGAGACGAAGGTTCTGCACTTTTGCAAATGGCCAGCCCGACCTTTCGCAAGATTTATATGGGGGCGTGTCACCAGCTCTCTCTCTCTCTCTCTCTCTCTATATATATATATATATATATATATATATATATATATATTCTCGCTCTCTGTCACTCATTCTCTGAAAATTTTTTCTTTTTCGCAAGAATTCCCTGACTTATTTGGAGGATAATTTTCCTCTTATCCCTCTTTTCTAAAAACTCGATTTACCTAATATATTTCTCATTTCTCTCTCTCTCTCTCTTCTCTCTCTCTTACTCACTTTGACTCACTCTTTAATATCAGATAACGTAAATTGGGTAGATCTGTTGCGAGGGAGGGAGAGAGAGAAGAAGAGGGAGAGAAGAAAAGGGAGAGAGGCAGACTGATGAAGAGAGAAAGAAATGATTATCACTTTACAGTGGAGTTGTAAAATAGCACAGTGACCATAAAAATATTTCTATAAATTAAGAACCCTAGAAAGTTAAGCATATCAGAGACGCAAACAAGTTATAAGAGTAACCAGAGGGTCCAGTTTTCTATGTAAATTCATTGAAAACTGATCCCCCTACGGAAGCCAAAACAAAATTTGGAGTGATTATATTCGATTACGCACTCCAGATTACGAGATTTAAAAAAAAATAATTTAAAAAATCAGATGGCATGAGCATATCTTGTTTTGGCTTCCGTAGCGGTATCAAATTATAATGAATTTATATAGAAAACTGGACCCATTATAAGTTCTACAAATTATTTTTCAATATTCTTGATTTGGTGTATTCAATATTGTTATGGTCCAAAGGTCCTTGTACCCCGGGTGATAGTCCAAGGTAGAACCAATAAAGAAGAACTCGAACACGGATATGGAATAACACAGATATATTACAAACAGGAATATATACAGAGAAGTAGAAAGTGTTAGCACGAACAATCAGGTTTAGTAGAGAGAACAATGCAATTCCGGCCAGTATCACAATTCCAATGTCTTGTAATTGACTCGACTCTTGACTCGACTTGAACTACTGACGATATTCAGTCACCCACTACGAGGGTGTCAAAAACACGAGGCCTTTTTAACGTGGGCATTTCGAGCCCGTGGGCTCGGCCAAAAATATGCCCGTTTGAAACCGCCTAAACGGGTTCAGGGCCGGTTTTACCTCACCGAAGCAGACCCCGCCCTTCGGCGTAGCCTCCTTCTGGTTCCTCTCCGTCCGTAGACAGCGAGTTGAACCGAACAGTCGCCCAGAAAGTACTGACTCGACTGACGATATTGAGTCTCCCCCCGCCCAATGGGACAACATGTGACACAAGGTCGGTTTTTATTGTTGGTTTTCCCGAGCCCATGGGCGCGGCACAAAATATGCCCATTTGAACCCGCCTAAACGGGTTCAGGGCCGGTTTTTACCTCCACGAAGGAGACTCCGCCCTTCGGCGTAGCCTCCTTCGGGTTCCTCTCCGCCCTTCGGTGTAGAGTCCTTCGGATTCGAACCGCCCGTAGGAAGAGAGTTAAACCGAACAGTCAGAAAGTACTGACTGTTTATGACGATATTCAGTCACCCCCACACGAGGGTGTCAAACATGAGGCCTTTTTAACGTGGGCATTCCGAGCCATTAGGCTCGGCCAAAAAATAGCCCATTTGAACCCGTATAAACGGGTTCAGGGCCGGTTTTACCTGCCCGAAGGAGACTCCGCCCTTCAGCGTAGCCTCCTTCGGGTTCCTCCCGCCCGTAGGAAGAGAGTTTAACCGAACAGTCGGTTCAGAGTTGAACGACTGACGATATTCAGTCACCCCCCCAACGAGGGTGTCATGTGGCACAAGGCCTTTTTAACGTGGGCATTCCTGAGCCATTAGGCTCGGCCAAAAATAGCCCATTTGAACCCGTATAAACGGGTTCTGGGCCGAGTTACCTCCCCGAAGGAGACTCCGCCCTTCGGCGTAGCCTCCTTCGGGTTCCTCCCGCCCGTAGGAAGAGAGTTTAACCGAACAGTCGCTCAGAAAGTGAGCGACTGACGATATTCAGTCACCCCCCCCACGAGGGTGTCATGTGGCACAAGGCCTTTTTAACGTGGGCATTCCCGAGCCATTAGGCTCGGCCAAAAAATAGCCCATTTGAACCCGTATAAACGGGTTCAGGGCCGGTTTTACCTCCCCCCGAAGGAGACTCCGCCCTTCGGCGTAGCCTCCTTCGGGTTCCTCCCGCCCGTAGGAAGAGAGTTGAACCGAACAGTCGGTTCAGAAAGTGAACGACTGACGATATTCAGTCACCCCCACGAGGGTGTCATGTGGCACAAGGCCTTTTAACGTGGGCATTCCCGAGCCATTAGGCTCGGCCAAAAAATAGCCCATTTGAACCCGTATAAACGGGTTCTGGGCCGAGTTTTACCTCCCGAAGGAGACTCCGCCCTTCGGCGTAGCCTCCTTCGGGTTCCTCCCGCCCGTAGGAAGAGAGTTTAACCGAACAGTCGCTCAGAAAGTGAACGACTGACGATATTCAGTCACCCCCCCACGAGGGGTGTCATGTGGCACAAGGCCTTTTTAACGTGGGCATTCCCGAGCCATTAGGCTCGGCCAAAAAATAGCCCATTTGAACCCGTATAAACGGGTTCAGGGCCGATTTTACCCCCGAAGGAGACTCCGCCCTTCGGCGTAGCCTCCTTCGGGTTCCTCCCGCCCGTAGGAAGAGAGTTGAACCGAACAGTCGCTCAGAAAGTGAGCGACTGACGATATTCAGTCACCCCCACCACGAGGGTGTCATGTGGCACAAGGCCTTTTTAACGTGGGCATTCCCGAGCCATTAGGCTCGGCCAAAAAATAGCCCATTTGAACCCGTATAAACGGGTTCAGGGCCGGTTTTACCTCCCCCCCGAAGGAGACTCCGCCCTTCGGCGTAGCCTCCTTCGGGTTCCTCCCGCCCGTAGGAAGAGAGTTTAACCGAACAGTCGGTTCAGAAAGTGAACGACTGACGATATTCAGTCACCCCCCCACGAGGGTGTCATGTGGCACAAGGCCTTTTTAACGTGGGCATTCCCGAGCCATTAGGCTCGGCCAAAAAAATAGCCCATTTGAACCCGTATAAACGGGTTCTGGGCCGAGTTTACCTCCCCGAAGGAGACTCCGCCCTTCGGCGTAGCCTCCTTCGGGTTCCTCCCGCCCGTAGGAAGAGAGTTAAACCGAACAGTCGCTTCAGAAAGTGAACGACTGACGATATTCAGTCACCCCCACGAGGGTGTCATGTGGCACAAGGCCTTTTTAACGTGGGCATTCCCGAGCCATTAGGCTCGGCCAAAAAATAGCCCATTTGAACCCGTATAAACGGGTTCAGGGCCGAGTTTTACCTCCCGAAGGAGACTCCGCCCTTCGGCGTAGCCTCCTTCGGGTTCCTCCCGCCCGTAGGAAGAGAGTTTAAACCGAACAGTCGGTTCAAAAGTGAACGACTGACGATATTCAGTCACCCCCCCACGGGGTGTCATGTGGCACAAGGCCTTTTTAACGTGGGCATTCCCGAGCCATTAGGCTCGGCCAAAAATAGCCCATTTGAACCCGTATAAACGGGTTCTGGGCCGGTTTTACCTCCCGAAGGAGACTCCGCCCTTCGGCGTAGCCTCCTTCGGGTTCCTCCCGCCCGTAGGAAGAGAGTTTAACCGAACAGTCGCTCCAGAAAGTGAACGACTGACAATATTCAGTCACCCCCCCACGAGGGTGTCATGTGGCACAAGGCCTTTTTAACGTGGGCATTCCCGAGCCATTAGGCTCGGCCAAAAAATAGCCCATTTGAACCCGTATAAACGGGTTCTGGGCCGGTTTTACCTCCCCGAAGGAGACTCCGCCCTTCGGCGTAGCCTCCTTCGGGTTCCTCCCGCCCGTAGGAAGAGAGTTAAACCGAACAGTCGCTCAGAAAGTGAACGACTGACGATATTCAGTCACCCCCCACGAGGGTGTCATGTGGCACAAGGCCTTTTTAACGTGGGCATTCCCGAGCCATTAGGCTCGGCCAAAAAATAGCCCATTTGAACCCGTATAAACGGGTTCAGGGCCGGTTTTACCTCCCCGAAGGAGACTCCGCCCTTCGGCGTAGCCTCCTTCGGGTTCCTCCCGCCCGTAGGAAGAGAGTTGAACCGAACAGTCGGTTCAAAAGTGAACGACTGACGATATTCAGTCACCCCCCCACGAGGGTGTCATGTGGCACAAGGCCTTTTTAACGTGGGCATTCCCGAGCCATTAGGCTCGGCCAAAAAATAGCCCATTTGAACCCGTATAAACGGGTTCAGGGCCGGTTTTACCTCCCCGAAGGAGACTCCGCCCTTCGGCGTAGCCTCCTTCGGGTTCCTCCCGCCCGTAGGAAGAGAGTTTAACCGAACAGTCGCTCAGAAAGTGAACGACTGACGATATTCAGTCACCCCCCACGAGGGTGTCATGTGGCACAAGGCCTTTTTAACGTGGGCATTCCCGAGCCATTAGGCTCGGCCAAAAAAAATAGCCCATTTGAACCCGTATAAACGGGTTCAGGGCCGAGCACTTTCCCCGAAGGAGACTCCGCCCTTCGGCGTAGCCTCCTTCGGGTTCCTCCCGCCCGTAGGAAGAGAGTTTAACCGAACAGTCGGTTCAGAAAGTGAACGACTGACGATATTCAGTCACCCCCCACGAGGGTGTCATGTGGCACAAGGCCTTTTTAACGTGGGCATTCCAGAGCCATTAGGCTCGGCCAAAAAAATAGCCCATTTGAACCCGTATAAACGGGTTCAGGGCCGAGTTTACCCCCTGAAGGAGACTCCGCCCTTCGGCGTAGCCTCCTTTCGGGTTCCTCCCGCCCGTAGGAAGAGAGTTTAACCGAACAGTCGCGCAGAAAGTGAACGACTGACGATATTCAGTCACCCTCACCACGAGGGTGTCATGTGGCACAAGGCCTTTTTAACGTGGGCATTCCCGAGCCATTAGGCTCGGCCAAAAAATAGCCCATTTGAACCCGTATAAACGGGTTCAGGGCCGGTTTTACCTTCCCGAAGGAGACTCCGCCCTTCGGCGTAGCCTCCTTCGGGTTCCTCCCGCCCGTAGGAAGAGAGTTAAACCGAACAGTCACTCAGAAAAAAATGAACGACTGACGATATTCAGTCACCCCCCCACGAGGGTGTCATGTGGCACAAGGCCTTTTTAACGTGGGCATTCCAGAGCCATTAGGCTCGGCCAAAAATAGCCCATTTGAACCCGTATAAACGGGTTCAGGGCCGGTTTTTACCCCCGAAGGAGACTCCGCCCTTCGGCGTAGCCTCCTTCGGGTTCCTCCCGCCCGTAGGAAGAGAGTTCAAACCGAACAGTCGGTTCAAAATGTGAACCACTGATGATATTCAGTCACCCCCCACGAGGGTGTGTCATGTGGCACAAGGCCTTTTTAACGTGGGCGTTCCCGAGCCATTAGGCTCGGCCAAAAAATAGCCCATTTGAACCCGTATAAACGGGTTCTGGGCCGGTTTTAATCCCCGAAGGAGACTCCGCCCTTCGGCGTAGCCTCCCTTCGGGTTCCTCCCGCCCGTAGGAAGAGAGTTTAACCGAACAGTCGCGCAGAAAGTGAACGACTGACGATATTCAGTCACCCCCCCCACGAGGGTGTCATGTGGCACAAGGCCTTTTTAACGTGGGCATTCCCGAGCCATTAGGCTCGGCCAAAAATAGTTTGAACCCCCGTATAAACGGGTTCAGGGCCGAGGATTTACCTCCCCATTAGGAGACTCCGCCCTTCGGCGTAGCCTCCTTCGGGTTCCTCCCCATTCCGTAGGAAGAGAGTTTTCCGAACAGTCACTTCAGAAAGTGAACGACTGACGATATTCAGTCACCCCCACCACGAGGGTGTCATGTGGCACAAGGCCTTTTTTTACGTGGGCATTCCCGAGCCATTAGGCTCGGCCAAAAATAGCCCATTTGAACCCGTATAAACGGGTTCAGGGCCCATTTTACCTCCCCCCGAAGGAGACTCCGCCCTTCGGCGTAGCCTCCTTCGGGTTCCTCCCGCCCGTAGGAAGAGAGTTGAAACCGAACAGTCGGTTCAAATGTGAACGACTGATGATATTCAGTCACCCCCACGAGGGTGTCATGTTTGCATAAAGGCCTTTTTAATGGGCATTCCTGAGCCATTAGGCTCGGCCAAAAAATAGCCCATTTGAACACGTATAAACGGGTTCTATAAAATTGTTTATTTTTCCCGAAGGAGACTCCGCCCTTCGGCGTAGCCTCCTTCGGGTTCCTCCCGCCCGTAGGAAGAGAGTTTAACCGAACAGTCGCTTCAGAAAGTGAACGACTGACGATATTCAGTCACCCCCCCACGAGGGTGTCAGTGTGGCACAAGGCCTTTTTAACGTGGGGCACATCCGGAGCCATTATGGGCTTATATTTAAATATAGCCCATTTGAACCCGTATAAACGGGTTCTGGGCCGAGACCATTTTGTTCCCTAGGAGATTATCCGCCCTTCGGCGTAGCCTCCTTCGGGTTCCCTTATCCGTAGTAATGAAGAGAGTTTAACCGAACAGTCGCTCAAAAAAGTGAACGACTGACGATATTCAGTCAAAACCCACGAGGGTGCCATGGCACAAGGCCGTTTTCACGTGGGCATTCCCGAGCCATTAGGCTCGGCCAAAAAAATAGCCCCATTTGAACCCGTATAAACGGGTTCAGGGCCGGTTTTACCTGAAAAGGAGACTCCGCCCTTCGGCGTAGCCTCCTTTCGGGTTCCTCCTGCCTGTAAATTTTATAAGAGTTTAACCGAACAGTCGCTCAGAAAGTGAACGACACGATATTCAGTCACCCCCACACCAGGGTTTCATGTGGCACAAAGGCGTTTTTAACGTTATTATTCCCGAGCCATTAGGCTCGGCCAAAAAAAGTAACCAACTGAACCCGTATAAACGGGTTCAGGCCGATATTTTTATCTACCTAAGGAGACTCCGCCCTTCGGCGTAGCCTCCTTCGGGTTCCTCCCGCCCGTAGGAAGAGAACAACAACCGTGCAGTCGGTTCAGATTTGAATGTGAATGAAAATATTCAGTCACCCCCCAAAAAAACTGTCATTCACACAAGGCCTTTTTAACGTGGGCATTTATTTTACGAAAATCTGCTTTGAATTGTAAACTAAAAAATGCCGGATAACAGTCCGAATAATGTAAATAATCCAAGTAACCATAATAGCTCATCTCAGAGATATAGACAGATATGTTTTTGGCAAATATCTTTTAATGTATTGCTTACTAGAGTTTGTATCTGTATCAATACACCTGCGAGACACGAATTCCTTCAACATTTGTCCATTTTGGGATTATTTCCTTTAAGAACGATATGAATGATGAAGATCCAGTTGTTTGATGTAAAAATCGTAGGAAGATATTTTCTTTGTACCATTTCATTTGGTTCACAAGACCAGACTTATCCTACGAATACTTTTCATTCGTTTTTGAAGAATTTGAAGAATCGTTTCTGCCAGTTTTCTTGTCATAATTCACCATCATCCGGTTCTGAATAAGTAATACTGACATTATCACTTTCGTTATCATCTTCAGAAAAAGAAATAACACCGATTTAAAAAGAACGATAGTCTTATTTAATTAACAATTTCAATCATGGATTTAATGAGCCCACTTGGTAATAGAAATCACCTACCAAAATTTTAATTTTGCACGGATTACTTTCAACGAGTTTTGACAGGCATGGTTTTCGCAAATATGACAGGCAGTTTGCGTTTTTTTATCCATTTTATTTCAACATAAAAATTATTTTTTTTTTTTTTTCTTTCTCTCATTTTCTTGGTTCCTAAGGCGGTGTATTCCTCATTAGAGTTTGTATTTGTATCAATACCTTCATGATTCGAATTCTTTGAGTATTTGTCTAATTTCGGATCATTTCCAGATTTAGCTTCATTATAATATATATGAAAGAGCTGAATCACAAGATCTCCTTGCAAAACGTAAATGTCCAGGGTTTTTGATACAAAACTCTGTAGGAAGTCGTCTTCTTTGTGCCATTTCACTTGGTTTACAAGACCAAATTTCAGACTTATCTCACGAATAATACTTTTCATTCATCATTGAAGAGTTTGAAGAATTATTTCTGTCACCTTTCTTGTCATATCATCACCTGATTCTGCATAAGTAATGCTTTTTAAAATATTTAAAAAAAAATTTTTCAAGCATTTCACACCAAATAAAAAAAAGCCAAATAGTATTTTTTATGCCGAAATTTTAGAGAAGATTTGGAGCGATAGCATTTAGGATTGATAGAAAAAGGATGAATGAAAGGATAGTGGATAGATCAAAAAGGCACCTGAGATGTCGATTGACATTACATTTGAATAGCTGGAGATTATAGCTCTCAGGGAAACAGGAATAGGAAAAGGAGTTCCACAGGCGAGAATGCGAGACATGAAGCTATTGGAGTCAACTAGAGATGGCTACATTTGAGTAAAATCGACAAAAAAAGAAAGGATGCCAGTCTTGTAGGGCGCTTAAATTCATGAAGTACCAGTATAGATTTTTATAAATTAAAAAATATTTCCAATGCAATAGATTTTTTAAAAAAAATGATATTATCAAATATTAGATTTTGAAAAAATAATTACTAATGCTCCAAAAAAATTAATTTTCAGCATTAAATGAAAATCAGGAGTTGATATGCCATAAAATTACCAGCAATAATATTTTTGAATTCTATGGAAAAAAAAATTTTTTTTAAGCTTTTCACCCCAAGCAAGGCGGGAAGCCACTAGGACGCAAAAACGGTTACAGAAGATTTGGAGCAAGATCAGATAGGACTGATAGAGGAAAGGATGAGGAGAAGGATAGTGGATAGATCAAGACAACTGAGATGTCGATTGACATTACATTTGACTTAATAGTTGGAGATTATAGCTATCAGGGAAACAGGAATAGGGAAGGGAGTTCCACAGGTGAGAGGTGTGAGATATGAAGCTATTGGAATAGAAGAGACGGCTACATTTAATAGTTTCAACAGTGAAAGGGTGAGAGCGGGATGCCAGCCTCGTAGGGCGCTTGAATTCATGAAGTCTGGGAACCAGTGAAAGCAACTCATCGGAGCAGTTACCGTGAAAGTATTTTAAAAAATAGATAGAGGCGACGATATTCACGTCTGTGAGAGAGCGACTGCAGGCGAGATGCCAGAAATAGGGACAATTACATTGCATATCCGTCTCTAGATCTTATCAAGAACCCCGAGGCAAACAGAGGGCTCTCCAGACCATATATGGTATCAATACTACATGCAAGGGCGAATGGTTGATTTGTAGATTTGAAGGATCGATTCCAGGGAGAAAAATTACCTGACACCTATTCAGATTGGACGATATTTTTTATTTAATTAAAAATTTGAAATATGGGTTCAATGGACCAACTTGGTAATAAGAAGAGAAGTCACTCTCCAAAATTTAATTTTTGATCATTTTTTTTTTTTTAAGCATTTCACCCCAAGCAAGACGGGAGTGCCACCAGCACGCAAGGGATGAAGAGGCATATTTGAAGAAAGGATAAAGTGAAGGCCGGGGAACAAGCTCAGGGCATCAGAAGATGTCGATTGACATTATATTTGAATATTTAAAGATTATAGTTATTAGGGGAGCCAGTAAGAGGAAGTGAGTTCCATAGACGGGAAGTGCGAGATAAGAAGTGTAGAAGACACAGCTACATTTAACCATTTCGAGATGAAAGAGTGCGACCTAGATGCCAACCTAGTAGCACGCTTAAATTCATGCAATTTGGTAACCAGTGAAAGTAGCTCCTCGGAGTAGTTGCCGAGAAAATATTTGTACAAAACACAGAGGGAACACACGACACATCTGTGAGAAAGTGATTGTAGACGAGATGCCAGCTGAATTTATTTCCTTTATGTAGATGATAGATAACGAAGACAAAATAAAAGACACAAAAATAATTCGGATTTTGAAAAAGAAAAGTATGGGTCTATTGGTAGATCAATAGTTAAAAACATGTCTCAAATTTTTAGGTTAGTATTTGGGTTAGGTAGTAACGTGCGGTATTATGCGAAACTATCCCTAACACAACCCACTGTTTAGAATTTACTAATTCCACATCCTGTGTTTTCATGATGGATTCGGTGCTATTCCAATTCCAGGTGATTTGGAAAGGTTTAACTCGAGTATCTGTCTATATTTCTGAGATGAGTTATTATGTACACTATTTACATTATTCCGACTATTGTCCTCATCTTTGTTGCCATATTTATCCGATCCTTCAGTATCTGTCTATATTTCTGAGATGAGGTATTATGTACACTATTTACATTATTCGGACTATTGTCCTCATCTTTGTTGCCATATTTATCCGATCCTTCAGTATCTGTCTATATTTCAGAGATGAGTTATTATAGACACTATTTACATTATTCGGACTATTGTCCTCATCTTTGTTGCCATAGTTATCCGATCCTTCAGTATCTGTCTATATTTCTGAGATGAGGTATTATGTACACTATTTACATTATTCGGACTATTGTCCTCATCTTTGTTGCCATATTTATCCGATCCTTCAGTATCTGTCTATATTTCTGAGATGAGGTATTATGTACACTATTTACATTATTCGGACTATTGTCCTCATCTTTGTTGCCATATTTATCCGATCCGTCAGTATCTGTCTATATTTCTGAGATGAAGTATTATGTACACTATTTATATTATTCGGACTATTGTCCTCATATTTGTTGCCATATTTATCCGATCCTTCAGTATCTGTCTATATTTCTGAGATGATGTATTATGTACACTATTTAAATTATTCCGACTATTGTCCTCATCTTTGTTGCCATATTTATCCGATCCTTCAGTATCTGTCTATATTTCTGAGATGAAGTATTATGTACACTATTTATATTATTCGGACTATTGTCCTCATCTTTGTTGCCATATTTATCCGATCCTTCAGTATCTGTCTATATTTCTGAGATGAAGTATTATGTACACTATTTATATTATTCGGACTATTGTCCTCATCTTTGTTGCCATATTTATCCGATCCTTCAATATCTGTCGATATTTCTGAGATGAGGTATTATGTACACTATTTACATTATTCGGACTATTGTCCTCATCTTTGTTGCCATCTTTATCCGATTCTTCAGTATTTGTCTATATTTCTGAGATGAGGTATTATGTACACTATTTACATTATTCCGACTATTGTTCCCATCTTTGTTACCATATTTATCCGATCCTTCAGTATCTGTCTATATTTCTGAGATGAGGTATTATGTACACTATTTACATTATTATGACTATTGTCCTCATCTTTGTTGCCATATTTATCCGATCCTTCAGTATCTGTCTATATTTCTGAGATGAAGTATTATGTACACTATTTATATTATTCGGACTATTGTCCTCATATTTGTTGCCATATTTATCTGATCCTTCAGTATCTGTCTATATTTCTGAGATGAGGTATTATGTACACTATTTACATTATTCGGACTATTGTCCTCATCTTTGTTGCCATATTTATCCGATCCTTCAGTATCTGTCTATATTTCTGAGATGAGGTATTATTTACACTATTTACATTATTCGGACTATTGTCCTCATCTTTGTTGCCATATTTATCCGATCCTTCAGTATCTGTCTATATTTCTGAGATGAAGTCTTATGTACACTATTTATATTATTCGGACTATTGTCCTCATCTTTGTTGCCATATTTATCCGATCCTTCAGTATCTGTCTATATTTCAGAGATGAGGTATTATGTACACTATTTAAATTATTCCGACTATTGTCCTCATCTTTGTTGCCATATTTATCCGATCCTTCAGTATCTGTCTATATTTCTGAGATGAGGTATTATGTACACTATTTACATTATTCGGACTATTGTCTCATTTTTGTCGCCATATTTATTACAACGGTTGGCAGAAGAGGGAACTCCAGGGACAATCAAAAGATAAACATTGATAAGAACGTTTCACTCACTGGGGTTGACTGTTCTAGTTCCACGTGCCATGTTTAATGGATGTCAGTTATCTGTTATCTCCTGTTAATTTCACTCTGAAAGTTCTCCACTGCCTTAGCCAGCTATTGAACTCGCACTCTTTGGGTCTTGTCACTGGATCTAAGTAACGCCTTCATCCACTTTGCCATGTGTCCTCAAGGACACATAGCACAGTGGAACTAGAACAGTCTACCCCAGTAAGCGAAATAAAAGGTTCAGTTCGACATTCCAACCACTTGAAGAAGGTCAGAGCGTACAACGGCCGAAACTTTGTAATAAATATGGCGACAAATATGAGGACAATAGTCCGAATAATGTAAATAATGTAATTTCTTGGAGTGATTGGTAGGAAATGTTGGTTCTTTGCTTAGAATATTGAATACTATAAGGTAGTCTTATTTTATCTTAGCGCTCCTTTCGGTCTAGCCTTGTGTCATACTAGCTGAGTATATTTCCAATCAATGTGCAGAAATAGGAAAACAAGTGGATAAAAAACGGCTAGACTTATGCTATTTGATTCCTGAACAAACAATCGAAGATTAAACAAAATAAATTTATTGACCAATGCATACTCGGTGTGTTTTATGCGCGAAAAAAGAAAAAATCGACGATGGAATTGCTGGCTGTTACTTTATTTTTTTTTTTTTTTTTCTAAGCATGCGAAGGTCTGAAAGGAATAAAAGACCAAATGGTAATAGAGAAAATGTTGTTGTTTGCCGAACTAAGTCAAACATATGTAAAGAATGAAAAACGTATTCGAGAAGGAAATAGAAAAAAAAAAGCTAAAAATACCAACGACATTTAACCTGAGTGTTTTTGTTTTGTTTTCTTTTTTTGTCTTTTTTTTTTTGTTGTTTTTTGTTGTTGTTGTTTTTGTTTTATTTTATTTTTTTTTATTTTATTTTATTTTTTTTTTTTTTGATATCTCGGCGTTTATTTGGGTTTTTGTTTTTTTTTCTTGAATAATTCAAATAAGAATTAAAAGAGAATATTTGTATAGAAATCGACAATCGTTAAAGCTAATGCAGATAAAGTGTACTCACAGGAAATGCTCTCTGAAAGAAGTAAGAGACGACGGAGAGAAGAATTCAAAGAAAGAAAGAAAGAAAAAGAAAAGAGAAGATATCAAACAAAAGAAATGAAGAATAAAGAAAAAAAGAAAAAGAAGAGAGAGAGAGCAAAACAAAGAAATCCGAAGGAAAAGAAATGAAATTAAATTGGAGGAAAAAAAGAAAGAAGAAAAACGGACAAAAAAGAAAGAAAGAAAGAAAGAAAGAAATAAAGAAAGAAAGAAAGAAAGAGCGTCACACAAAAAAGAAAGAATGAAAAATACACGAAAAAAAGTATAGAGAGAGAGAAAGAAATGTGAGCGAAGAAAGAAATATCATGTGAAAAAGGAAATGAAATCGAAGAAAAAAGAAGAATAAAAACGGAAAAAGAAAGCAAGAAAAATCAAGGAGAAAGAAAGAAAGAAAGAAAGAAAGAAAGAAAGAAAGAAAGAAAGAAAGAAAGAAAAGTCATCAAATAAAGAGATGAATGTAAAATGCATGAAAAAGAAAGAAAGAAAAGAAAGGGAGAAAGAAGAATGTGCGAAGAAAAAATATGTAAAAAGGAAATTAAATCGTAAAAAAGAAAGAAAAAAGAAAGAAAGAACAAAAACTGGCAAAGAAAGAAACAAACAACCAGCAACAAAAGAAAGAAAGAAAGAAAGAAAGAAAGAAAGAAAGAAAGAAAGAAAGAACGCACCTAAGGATAAAAAAGAAAGAAATATCGAACATAGAAGAAAGAAAGAAAGAAAGAAAGAAAGAAAGAAAGAAAACTGGCAATAGAATAAAGAAACAAACAACGAAAATAAAATAAAGCCGAAGAAAGAAAAAAATAGAAAGAAGAAAGAAAGAATCAACAAAAACAGTTAAAGAAAGAAACAAGCAAACAAACAACGCGCAACGAAAGAAAGAAAAAGCAAAGAAAGAAAGAAAGAAAGAAAGAAAGAAAGAAAGAAAGAAAGAAAGAAAAAAAGTGGGTCTTTAAAAAGATAAAAAAAACAACATAAAAAGAAAGACTGAACCTGGATCATTAAGAAAGAAAGAAAGAAAGAAAGAAAGAAAGAAAGAAAGAAAGGAAACCAATCAAAAGAAATAATGTAAAATACATGAAAAAAGGAAAAGAGGGAGAGAACGAAAACCAAACAGCGAAAGAAGTAAAAAAAGAAAATTAAATCGAAGAAAAAAAGAAAAAGAAAGAACAAAAACAGGGAAAGAAAGAGACAAAATCCAAAGAACGCACAAAGAAAGAAAGAAAGAAAGAAAGAAAGAAAGAAAGAATAGGCAGGTTGTGTTGAAAATTCCTGGTATATCTTAGGAATTAAAAATGTATTATCATGTAATAGAATAAGTAAAAAAAAAACTACTAATTACTCATATCGCCTTCGAAATAAGAACTTAATAAGTCTTTAACTTTAATAAGTCTCCATCTACCTGCATTAGATTACTTTTATGATGGTGTGTACTACTCTAGCTACTAGTACATCGACGAGCAGAACCTATCGAAAATCCATATCTTTGAGATTTACGAATGCAACCCAAACTAATTATTTATGTCTTAAACCAAAAAGACAAAAGCCGAATTATTTATTTTACATTTTTTAACTGTAACTTAAAAAAAATAGGCAATATTACGATTGCTTTGTCTTGTCGATCACAATCACAAGAACCGTAACCTTTTCGTGTCATTTAGTGTATGTGTCTACAGCAAGAGCCCATCCCTTTGCAGGCTGGTTTTGAAGCCAGAGATTCCCTTTATCCTGGACAAAACTAAAGAAAACTGTTTGGTTTATTATTTACGAGGGTTTCAATTTTTTCTCCTAGACTGGCTTCCAGCAAAGGCGAGAGAGCCCAGTTGGTATCATAAATGCCATTTCTAAAAAAAATCAGCTATCTATATATGATGATAATACACTTATTTAATACCGTCTTAAATAGACCAAGAGGTAGTAGATCTGTCGAACTAAATAAACTTACATTGTTTTCTTATCTCCGTCCACGACCCTCCCGATATCATCCGTTCCCAACAAGGTATATATGCTTATGCCGCACCTATTTACTCCTGTTTTAATAGCAAGTCTGATGATGGGTTCGACAAAGTAAATTTTGGCAGCTGCTCATGAAAATGACTTCCAGGCAGTGGTTAACCGGGGCAAGCAACAGCTTGCAACTCTTAAAGCCTCCAAAACGATCTGCTATCATCTTTCCGACAAATATTTTCACGGCAACTGCTCTGACGATCTTTTATTCCTTGCTGTCTGAACTTAATTGTGCTATTAGATTGGTATGTTTCGGTTAGATCCAGTGACAAGACACAAAGACTTGTGAGTTCAATACCAGGCTACAGCAGTGGTGAACCAAACATCTTAAAGTTAAAGGGAAATACCTGAGACATCATAAAGGGTTCGGTTCCAAATTCCAATCATCTGAAGAAGACCGGAGTGTACAACGACCGAAACGTTGTGAATAGGGCAATGAAGATGAGAATAACAGTCCGAATCATATAAATAATGTAAATATGCATAATACCTTATTTCAAAGATATAGAGAGACTTCTATATACTAGTGAATCATTTTTTCTTTTTTCAATAGGAGTAGATAGGCTCGCCTATCGCCCGGTTCACACCCCTCCTCCGTTTTTTGAACAGCAACAGAAGCTTATCCCTTGTTTCATGTTTACGATTGAGTTTCCAGATGATTTTAAAGTCCACAATTCTGTACTTCTAACATTTCCGCCTAAATATTTTTTACCATTTTCCCCCACAACAGGAATACATAAGTTCGTCTATCGCCCGGTTCACACACCTCATACGTCTTTATGGCGGTTTATCCGTCGTTTCTTGTTTAGGAGTGGATTTCCGGTTCCTTCTATAGCCGTCTCCTTATTCAACACTCTGCCTCTAGTGGCACTTGGGACTTGCATGGGGTGAATATCATTGTAATTATTTTTTTTTTTGTGTGTGTGTGTGTGTGTGTGTGTGTGTGTGTGTGTGTTATATATCGTCAGCAGTTAAAGAAAGGAAGGAATTTCTCGCGAGATATCTCGTCTAGTCTTTTTTATGTCCCGAGCAAGAGAAAGGTCTTGTACAGAAAATGGTAAATGCTTAACTTGTCTGTTTCCGGAGCTTTGGATCAGTAACAAAGCAGCCACGTACGTACAAGTTCAACCAATTGGTGTTCATTTTTCTTTTCTTATTCTTTCTTTACTTATTCTTTGTTAGAAAAGAAAAAAAAAAAGATGCCTGTAATATAGAAAACCCCTTGGAAAAAGCCAATTCTTCTATGTCGTGTATTGTTCTCGTTAAGTTCTTGCTACGCTGGTCGACGACAACTGCACCAGCTCGGGTCACTGTATTATGAATGTAATTTATTTTACAATGGCGTGGAGATTTTGCGACAGTTGGTGTGGAATTGTCAATAAAAGAGCGTAAAAATCGAACAATACTGCAAAAGAGAAGCAAATTGATAATATATTCTTTTACTGGTAATGGTTTGTCCTAATGACATGCATGGGTATTAGTAGGTATTCAAGCATTTATAGTGAAAAAATTATATATATATATATATATATATATATATATATATATATATATATATATGTAATGAAATATATGTACATATGCATATATGCATATATATGCATAAATATATATATATATATATATATATATATATATATATATATATATATATATATACAATGCATATATATATATCTAATTATTTATTCGAAAAATTATAACATAAATACAAAAATATATATATACATATATATATATATATATATATATATATATCTATTGTATTTTGTAAACATATTTATGTTATAATATTTTAATAAATAATTATATATATATATATATATATATATATATATATATATATATATATTATAATTACGTTCTAAAATATGATTCTATCGCTTTAAAAGCTCCTTAAATTTCAAGATTAGTTATTCCAAAATTCGCTTGAGGATGAAATAGAGCTTTTACTTAGCTTCTTTTTAATGAAACATGAGATCTCTTATGTAGCGATGGAAACATATTTTTAAAAAGTAATTATAATTTAGGCTCTTATTAAAAATAAAAACGCAAAAAGAAATTATTCACCTAACGGTTCTTTCCTATTTTTCTATATTTACTCTCACACACACACACACACATGTGTGTGTGTGTGTGTGTGTGTGTGTGTGTGTGTGTGTGTGTGTGTGTGTGTGTGTGTGTGTGTGTGTATATATATATATATATTGTAGAATAACAATAATAAACAGCACTTACCGGTGTAAAGGTCCCAGCTAGCGTCCAGCTGGCAGACAAAAATAAAGCAGGTTGTAACTTAATACAAACCCTGCAAACTAACAGATAAATCAAGCTGGTATTTATATAGAAATACCTCCACTCAGGTACCAGCAGCCAATCACAGCCCAAGCAATGGACTATCCCACTTTAGCACAATGAGATGCTCTATGGCAACATAAATAGCTCTCTTTCTAAAGGTTGAATTATTGTTCACTTAGCTTGCTCCACAACTAAGTGTTTATCTCTACCACGTGATTTTTCTACATATATATATATATATAGTGGGGGAAAAATTGTATGACAAAATGGAGAAAGGTTTGTTTGTGACGCGTTTCGTTCTTCAGGTCTTCATCAGGACTAAATTTTTTATGTTGATAGAACTACACATGCGTACTACAGAAGGATGCTGGGGTTTTTAGAATTTTTTTAATTATTTTATATCTGGCTGAATTCATTTCGGGTCTTTTTTTCTTTTTACTTCCATCACTTTCTCACACTGTGATAACAGAAGATCTGCCAGGAATGATGAAATGTTGCACGACCCAGGGCGCCAATTTACTGTAGATGGCCTTGTCATCAAGGCACTCTCTAGACATTTATATCGTAGTGATTTTTTTTTCCTTTGACCAGAGAAGCATCTTTTATGTCAAAATTCTACTTAGTCCCCTTACGGTGGTTAACCAAAGAATTTGATGGATTGTTTTGTAGATATCCTTTTTGTGTGCATATAATCTTCTATTTAGGTTCCTTGAGGTTTCTCCTATGTATTTTTGTGACATTCATTACAGGTGATGGAGTAAACTCCTCCTTCAGGTTTTAGCTGATTGTTTTGTTTTAGTGTTGACTCCAGAGCGACCCCTATTGGAAAGAAATATATTTGGACAGTGTGAAAAGAAGATACGAGGAACATAATGGAAATAGAAACTCAAAATAGGACGCAGTAAGAGACGCTTTCGTGACATCAGCAAACGATGTCATTCGAAAGGAGAATGGCCGTTCAATGCTTTTCTACAGTCTGTTGAAGATTCTAAGTCTAGACATGATGAATTATTATGATATATATATATATATATATATATATATATATATATATATATTCTTTAGTATGCCATATCTTTTCAGGATATGGTTGATCATAGTCCTCCACAACGTCCTGCCTTTTGTAGTTGTAAGCAAAATTTGGCTATTTAGCATCAGTCGTTTCTCCGTTCTGACACACATTGTTACTTATCATTTTGCTTCTCCCCATCATGTCCATTTTGTTTTTTTAATCGTTTTCTCCGAGCTAATAGATAATGCCACGAAGAACAAACGGGTCACTAGGGTTGGAAGAAAATGAGAAGACTTTAATGAGAAGAAAGGGCAATAAAAATAGGGGGTTCAAAAAGACATAGAATGGCATTTGACAATTCACTGAAATACGTGAATATCATTACAGTACAAGAAAACAAGAAATACGTGAATGTCAGAATACAAGAAAGCAAGAAATATGTGAATATCGTTAGAAGACAAAAAAGCAAGAAACATGCAAATATCATTACAGTACAGGAAAGCAAGAAAGACGTGAATATCATTACAGTACAGGAAAGCAAAAAAATACTTGAATATCATTACAGTACAGGAAAGCAAGGAACACGTGAATATCATTACAGTACAGGAAAGCAAGGAACACGTGAATATCATTACAGTACAGAAAAGCAAGAAATACGTGAATATCATTACAGTATAAAAAGTGAAATATATTTGAATATTATTACATTAGAAAAATGCAAGAAATACCTGCATATCGTTACAGTACAAACAAAAGAAATAAGAAACGCCTGAATATCATTAGATTACAAAAATATAAGAAAGATGGTAATAAGACCCAGGTCGCAAATCTACTTTTGATGACATTGCAATGAATGCACTATTTAGGCATTTACGTCGTAGTGAATTATATTTTCCTTTGATTAGGTTAGCATCTTTTATGTGAAAATTCTAATCGTTTCGATGGATTAATAAATATCATTACGGTAAAAAAAGCAAGAAATACGTGAATATCATTACAACACAGAATGCAAGAAATACATGCATATCATTACGCTACACAAAAAGCAAGAAATACGTTATATCTTTACAGTACAAGCAAGTAGAAAACTGAGAAAACATTATTGAGATTTGGGATTTGTTTTTCATGGCTTGTCAAACTTATGAGGGTATTTAAGCCGAAACAGTGTTTGCCAGTTAATATTACGTTATTATTTTTCGAAACTCACAATAATATTTCCAGATGCGAGTACGACTAATTAATCCATATATCTGTAGAAGAGACAATTTCATAGCTTTCCCAAGAGTATTTGCGTATAAATGAATGAAACATAAGCGGCTTTTTTTTTAAATAAAATTGTCCATAATCATTTTTAGTTCTCACCAGTCAAGACGCACATAATGCATCGAAACAGAAAAAAAGAATACCCGCTCGGCCCGGTGGATAGGATCAAAGTGTAGTATCTGTGAGCTGCCGGGTCGGGTGTCTGTCGAACTCTTTGCTTGCAGAGAGGAACCCGGACGAAGCTCTGCCGAAGGGTGGGGTTTCGTTGGGGGAGGTTGACGGAACTAGCCCGCTTGGACGGGTTTAGATGGGTTTTATTTTTGGCTGGGCCTACGGGCTCAGACATACCCACATTAAAAAGGCCTTGTGCCACATTCGATCCCCGTGGGTGGATTGATAAACACCACCCACTAACGAGAATTGAAACCCTGACAGTTACGTTGCCACGCAAACGTCATACCAATTGTTCTAGACTCGATGAATTACATGACCAAAATTATCAAATCCTCCTAATAATTTCTATCACTTGTATATCATTACTTGAACCGGCTTCTAATGCTCTGGTGAGAACGGCTTGGTGATAGTATCGGTAAAGGAACTTGTAATATGTGAGTGAGCGGCGCTATATCGAGTCTGGTTCGCTACTTCTTTGTCACCGAGGCATGTTGGAACAGTAATGATACCAACATTCATACTCTGGCTTCCATAAATTTATTACCTGTCCATACCTCCATAAATTTATTATTACCTGTCCATACCTCCATAAATTTTTTATTAACTGCCCATACATACATAAATTTATTATTACCTGTCCATACCTCCATAAATTTATTATTACCTGTCCATACATACATAAATTTATTATTAACTGTCCATACATCCATAAATTTATTATTACCTTTCCATACCTCCATAAATTTATTATCACCTGACCATAAATACATAAATTTATTATTATCTGTCCATAAATCCATAAATTTATTATTACCTGTCCATACCTCCATAAATTTATTGTTAACTGTCCATACATCCATAAATTTATTATTACCTATCCATACCTCCATAAATTTATTATTACCTGTCCATAAATCCATAAATGTATCATTAACTGTCTATACCTCCATAAATTTATTATTACCTTTCCATACATCCATAAATTTATTATTACCTGTCCATACATCCATAAATTTATTATTACCTGTCCATAAATCCATAAATGTATCATTAACTGTCCATACCTCCATAAATTTATTATTACCTTTCCATACCTCCATAAATTTATTATTACCTGTTCATACCTCCATAAATTTATTATTACCTGTCCATGCCTCCATAAATTTATTATTAACTGTCCATACATACAAAAATTTACTAAATATATTATTTACTAAATTTATTATTACCTTTCCATACATTCAGGTATAAGAAGTGTTTAGACTTTATTAATTCCACATTCGAAATTTTTATGGTGAAGACAGGGGAGGTGGTGTCACGGTTACTTCTTTTCATTCTAATTGCAGATCATAGTTTCTGTCCTTGAAATGCTTAATAGACAAATATGCAAATACTTACATAATCGCACACACACACATATAGATGTGTGTGTAGTTTTCCCTTACCACATGATGATTGCTTCAAGGTTGCGCTCCCAGTGAGGAAAAATATCTATCTATCTATCTATCTATCTATCTATCTATCTATCTATCTATCTATCTATCTCCCTCTTTCTCTCTCTCTCTCTCTATATATATATATATATTATATATATATATTATTTATATATATATATATATTTGTTTATATATATATATATATATTATATATATATTATTTATATATATATATTTGTTTATATATATATATATATATTATTATTATTATCAACATACATTTCAGCTGTTATTATACATCGATCACTATTCTATTACCACTAGCACTCAATGTATTATATATATATATATATATATATATATATAAATTCCATCACTATGAATGCTTGAATACCTACTAATACCCATGCATGTCATTAGGATAAACCATTACCAGTAAAAGAATCTATTATTGCTTGCTTCTCTTTTGCAGTATTGTTCGATTTTACGCTCTTTTATTGACAATTCCACACCAACTGTCGCAAAATCTCCACGCCATTGTAAAATAAATTACATTCATAGTACAGTGACCCGAGCTGGTGCAGTTGTCGTCGACCAGCGTAGCAAGAACTTAACGAGAACAATACACGACATAGAAGAATTGGCTTTTTCCAAGGGGTTTTCTATATTACAGGCATCTTTTTTTTTCTTTTCTAACAAAGAATAAGTAAAGAAAGAATAAGAAAAGAAAAATGAACACCAATTGGTTGAACTTGTACGTACGTGGCTGCTTTGTTACTGATCCAAAGCTCCGGAAACAGACAAGTTAAGCATTTACCATTTTCTGTACAAGACCTTTCTCTTGCTCGGGACATAAAAAAACTAGACGAGATATCTCGCGTGAAATTCCTTCATTTCTTTACCTGTTGACGATCTATATAAAAAAAAATAGTTATTGCTTTTGGCTATGATATTCACCCTGTACAAGGCCCAAAAACCACTACAGGCAGAGTATTACATAAGGAGACGAATTTGGAAGGAACATGAAAACCAATCTTAAAAAGAAACAAGGGATAAACTTCTACCCTTGTTCAAAAGGAGAAGTGTCAAACGGACTACAGGCAAACGTGTATCCCACTATTGAGCAAAAAAATAATTATATTGTAAATAAAATTTCAGAGTTTAGGTTGAGACGTCGGAAGTATAGAGTTGAAAAAGACTTTAGAAGGAACCTGAAACCCAGTCTTAAAAGGAAACAAAGGATAAACCTCTACTCTTGTTCAAAAGACGGGAGAGGAGTGTGAACCGGACGACAGATGAATCTGTTTCCCCCTATTGAGCAAAAAACTAAATAAATAGTGAATAAAATTTCAGAGTTTTGGCGGAGACGTTAGAAGTATAAAGTTGAAGAAGACTTAAGAGTAACCTGAAACCCAGTCTTAAAAAGAAACAAGGTATAAACCTCTACTCCTGTCCAAAATACCAGAGAGGAACATGAACCGGGCGGTAAGCGAAACCTATCTACTCCTGTTGAGAAAAGAAAATGTCAGTAGTAAATAAGCGTTTGGACTCTTAGTTTTAGTCTAAATGCAATCCTAAATAGTATTTATCTTAAAAAGTTTGGATTCAAAGCAATTCATAGATGGCGATAAAAGCAGTGAACGCAAAGATTAGATTATCATAGAGCAGCTCATGAGATATAACAGCTAATATCTCAAGTAGATTATCGTATATTAATTCTTTTTAAGTAAGCTGCATTGTAATCTTTTTTCTTTTTCTTCTTCTTAATTTTAATTTCAAATTTTATCGTATAATACTTATTAGAATAAATTCTATTTTAGTCTAACCCCAACATTAAAGCATTAAATAATTATTATAACCTTAGTCCGTTGTCAATTTTTTTTTTTTGAATTCACATATACTTGTATTTTGATTGGTCATTCCAGCTTACGTAACAGCGTTTTCCCTAGCAAGGGGTGTCTGTTTAATTTGAAGCTTTTCAAACCTTTTATTCTACATTCAACACCATCACTTGATAAGACACTGAAGTGTTGAAACAAAATGGCTACTTTTGTAGTGATTTTATAACATATTTATGTTATAATTTTCGAATAGATAATTATATATATGTATATATATATATATATATATATACTCTTAAGGTATGCTATATTTATGGGATAAAGTGCTCAATATCAGAGATAGAGCGTGAAACATGATCTTGCTACATGTTCTACATAGATAGATAGATAGATAGATAGATAGATAGATAGATGTTGAAAGGGAAAAGTGAACATTAAAGTCAACACTTAGAGGCGACAGGCTGTTTCACGCTAGACGCAATCGTCAGGCCATATATATATATAACTGAATATTGAAGTCAACACTTACAAGCTAGAGACTGTTTTATGCTAAACACAATCATCAGGCCCATTTCGTGCCTTCAAAATTGGTTCCTTTGATAATTCACTTGAGCTTCGGGAAAAGGAAAAAGTCACATGGAGCATGATCAGGTGAATAGGTGTTGTATATTGCTGCTAGTCACAATTAAGGTGACAAACACATATACAAAAATATGTAAATATCTTTATTGTTTCAGTTGCGGCGAATGGGTAGAATGCGTGAGAACAAAAGAGGTTAGGATTGCACACACAGGATTTGACAGAGACAAATCTTTGGTGAACCTCTAATCAGCATCTCTGTCCAGATCAAGAATCGGACTGGTTAAATAACATTTGAACACCTACAGCTTCTTACGTTATGTCGCCTATGCAACTTTTTGTGGCTACGCCTCTTCCGACATGCGCCCACGTAAGCACACATTTCTTTCTGCTCAGGATACCTGTGCGCCCTGTTTATTCTCGGCTCAGGATACACCTGTGCACCCGGCTCATTTTAGCCACCGGATGCATTCCCGGTTTATGCTATCGCCAGTTCCGATTTCAGCTCACACACTGATGCAGTAGAAGTAAGGCCAAAGGTCTTTCCCAACTAATATCTAACACGGAGATAGTTCGTTGTGAGCAGATGCTTCGTCGTGCTGAAGCAGCCGCGAATTTTTCCTGGCACAACTCTCGTCTCTTCTCGCGCACTGAGCGAAGCAGACGCTCAGATTACAATTATATACTCCCAACATATCATGTTAGATGACAACACTACCCCCTTATCCCTCTTTCGCCCATAGATCACACCGCACACTCATCCCAGTTACTTTTCAGATAAATCCCGTATGGAAGGCAAGAGGGACAGAGGAAAACGAGCTTGTGTGGATGGATAACAGAACAGGGATTAGGAGAGACAACAAAAAGACAGAGAGATAAAAAGGAGAGGAATTTAGGGAGAGCCATTATCGCCAATGTTCTCAACAGACACAGCACATAGAGGAAAAAGAATATAGGTCATTATGTTATTCAAATATAATTTCTATGTCCTATATTTTTGGATTTAATCATAAGTAAAACCATGAATGCTATTGCCCTTGGTTTTTATAATAAAACACGACACCCCTAAAGCAAGTGTTACTAATTGGGTAAGATACTAGATGTTGAGATTCGTGGGATATGTTATTCATATAAACAGAATTATAGCCTCTAGAATTTATCAAGAGCAGATGTTCAATACAGATTTTGTTCAGAAATCAATGACTTGCATAATAAAATCTGAGCATAGATAGATAGATAGATAGATAGATAGATAGATAGATAGATAGATAAGAAGAGACCAAGATAGATAGATAGATAGATAGATAGATAGATAGATATTGCAAGGGAAAGAGAGAGATATGAATAGACTAAGATAGATAGATAGATAGATAGATAGATGTTGGAAGAGAAAGAGATATATGAATAGACTGGGATAGATAGATAGATAGATAGATAGATAGATAGATAGATAGATAGATAGATATTGCAAGGGAGAGATATATGAATAGACTAAGATAGATTGATAGATGTCGAAAGAGAAAGAGATAGATAGATAGATAGATATGAACTGTGAAAGAGATAGATAGATAGATAGATAGATAGATAGATAGATACTGAAGGATACTGGCAGGTCTACCTTAGTCAAATATCGCAGTACTGGGTATCATCCTGAACATATAGAAAATAAATGTGTCTATATTTCGGAGATGAAGTATTATATACATTATTTACATTATTTGGACTATTGTCATCATCTCTGCCGCCATATTTATTACAACGTTTCGGCCGTTGTACGATCCGTCCTTCTTCAGGGGTTGGAATATCGAACTGAACCTTTTATTTCGCTCGCTGTAGTAGACTTTTCTAGTTCCACGTGCCATGTATAATGGATGTCAGTTATCAGTTATCTCCTGTTCATTTTCCCTCTGAAAATTCTCCACTGCCAGGACCCAAAAGAGTGTGAGTTCAATACCCGATTAATCTAAATATTGAAATAAATATTTGAATGTTGAAGTCGGATGAGTTCGAGGCGAAGGGAGAGGCTATTAAAAGAGTTGTAAGTAAACATTTCCTCGTACTTAGAGATTCGTCCCCAGCTGTGCTGGTCAAACTCTCTGCCTCTGGGCAGATAGGATCCCCAAACGATAATGGGTATGTCACCATTCACGTAAAAACAGTAAGTAAATGCTGTATGTTGGTCTGCAGTTAGAGATTAATCCCCAGCTGTGCTAGTCAAACTTGTCGGCCTGGACCGGGCGAAATTTTCCCCAAACGAGTCTATGTCGAAAGGCAGAGTTTCGTCTCGAAAATTTACCCGACCCCGTTTCATTTACATATCTACAAGTAATTTTTTTGAACCTTCGGGCACGGTTGCCCCACAATAAATTCGGCCTTGGCCCAAATGTTGACCGCGTGAGGCGGTTGGTAGATATCCTACAGATTCGTCCCAGCTTAATTTTCAAAAAAAAATGCCTCTGGGCAGAGAGGATCCCCAGACAATAATGGGTATGTCACCATTCACGTAAATACAGTAGTAAATGCTGTATGTTGGTCTGCAGTTAGAGATTCGTCCCCAGCTGTGCTAAGTCAAACTCTCGGCCTCAGGGCAGAGAGGATCCCCAGACAATAATGGGTATGTCACCATTCACGTAAATACAGTAGTAAATGCTGTATGTTGGTCTGCAGTTAGAGATTCGTCACCAGCTGTGCTGGTCAATCTCTCGGCCTCCGGGCGGGGAGCATCCCCAAACGAGTCTATGTCGAAGGGCAGAGTCTCGTCTCATAAAAAAAAGCTACCCGACCCGTTTTTTACAATGTTACGGGGTATTTTTGGCTGAACCTACGGGCACGGTTGCCCCACATTAAATTCGGCCTTGTCCCACATGTGACCGCGTGGGGCGGTTGGTAGATATCCTACAGCTGGAGATTTGTCTCCAGCTCTGCTGGTCAAACTCGCTGCCTCCGGGCAGAGAGTATCCCCAGACGTAGCTATATCGAAGGGCAAAGTCTCGTCTCGTCTCGGGAAACAGCAACCCGACCCCGTTTTATATTTTAAAACATATAATTTTTGCCGATAAAATATATTTGCTCGGATTGTCCCATATTAAATTCGGCCTTGTGCCACATCTGACCGTGTCGGGTAGTTGCAGTTGGAGAGTCATTGTGGAATTCACTTGACTCACTTCTAGCAGTTAACTACTTCGTCTACGCACCACTGGCGAATCTTATATGTGTTGTCCTTGTCCTAGGTATTATTATACATTACCAACCTTTGTGTGATTATTCTATTCAGTAACCTTCCCTAGGTTGCAACAAAGACTGTTTTTTTTATTACATACCAATTACATCACAAAATATAGTTTTGTGATTTAATGCGTAAATCTTTCAATAAAAATATTTCTTTCGTTTCAAAAGTAGCGAGCCACCAAAGAAGAGATTTTTAAAAATTACATTTATCAACTCTAAAGCGACACACTGGTCAAATTTGATTAACCACTCACAAAATAGAATTTGCAAACCTATGCCTGCCGAAGGTTTTTCAAATAATGAACTGCAAGAGGTTATAATGAATTGAACGATTTTATATTTACAGAACTTAGCTGCACATTCGCAAAGTGTGGAAAGAACAATTAATTTAACTACTGAAGCTTCACAGATTGCATATGAAAAAAAAATATGTTTTCCATTCAATGTATCTAATACAAAAAATATCAATTTAATTTGGATTTATTCTTGAAATAGCAAAATATTGAATTCAGTTTGTAAGCAAAACCTGACGAAATTAGGTATTTCTGTACGGTGTTTTTTTTTTTTTTTTTTTTCAGGCGATATTTAAAACTAAATGCTCAAAAGTTGGTAAAGGCGATACATCTATATTTTGGCGTTAGTATTTATATCATCAAACGCCAGCTTTTGGATTGAGTGCAATGTTGATTTTCTGAGAAAAAATAAAAAATAAACCTCCTCTACTTTTCGACCTCGGTAAAATATTCTGGCATTTTTTCTCGTATTTAAAACACCACGTTTCGTGACCCCGTCACACCACTATGCTTTATTGAAAACGATCGATGAAACACGAAGCCGAAGATCATCAGTAATAATTCAAAGCACCATCTCTGAGGAAATCTTCTGTTACAATCTGCTATATTGGTTCCCCAATTCATGTTCAATTCCTCTTTCAGTCTCACTCGTGATCGTCGATCTAATTGCGCCCAGGTCCTTTCCTCTGACCAGATCCTCGAAACCCTTTATTCTATAAAGTGTTAAGGGAACATTGCGTCTGTTTCTTGTCTGGTAACCACTACGTGCGTCACCACACACATCTACTCACCCTTTCTTGGACCGCCGCTGTCACTCAAAAGCATCCCATTTCCCCGTAATATAGTTCAACATAAGCCGTTTTTCACTAGGAATTCACACGAACACCTTTATGCTAGTCTGCTGTACCGGATACATTACACTTATATTCTGCCAGTAGGATAACAAGTACACATACAACTTCTTCTACTGCTCGGTAACGGAGAGACTCATCTGCTAATCTGCATCGCAAGAAATCGGAAGTTACTACATGTCCGAAAGTGCTCGAATATCAATGTTCACCCAGTGGCATGCTGTGACATTCCTAGAATTAAATTGTCAGAATATATATATATATATATATATATATATATATATATATATATATATAAACGTGCAATCAATTTACAAATTCATGAATTATTCATACAAAAACAAATGCAAAGGTTAATGATTTAATTGGCGAGAAATCCATCATCGCAAACAATTCAAATAATATACAAAAAACTCCGAACCTGTTATGAATGAAAAGATCCTTGTTTCTATAAATTTCTGTCGTATTAGTTCTTATTTTTTACTACAAGCTTTCGTCTGTTCCTACAGACATCTTCAGGTATGGAATAGATGTTGTTCTTGTTTTTTCTCTCAGTAATAAGAGGACAACGAAATATATGTTTGTTGTATCCGAAAAATGCTATTGAAAATGAGTTATTGTTTTTGGAGCGTGCAGTAAATAACGCTGAGTTTGATTTTAAATTTTAAAGTTGTGCGTTCTTGTACAAATATGGTGATAAGCGAATTTTTTACTGGTAAATTTTCTGTCGAAGTGGCATGAACTATATTGTTCAATAATTACAGTAATGCCGCACTTATTATCCAAAAGTCGCACTTGGATCGGTTGTTTTAATTTCGATAAACGTGCAATCAATTTACAAATTCATTTTTCGGATACAACAATACATATATTTTCGTTGTCCTCTTATTACTGAGAGAAAAAACAAGAACAACATCTATTCCATACCTGAAGATGTCTGTAGGAACAGACGAAAGCTTGTAGTAAAAATAAGAACTAATGCAGCAGAAATTTATAGAAACAAGGATCTTTTCATTCATAACGGATTTGGAGGTTTTTGTATATTATTTGAATTGTTTGCGACGATGGATTTCTCGCCAATTAAAACATTAACCTTTGCATTTGTTTTTGTATGAATAATTCATGAATATATATATATATATATATATATAGTGGTACTCGTTTGGAAAAATCTCGGATAGCTCAACTTGCAGTAGAACAAATCGATAGCTGAGGAAAAATAGGAAATAAAAAAAGAAAGAACCAAGAATATTAAAACAAGGCGAAAACAATCGTCCTGTGCTTAAGTTCAAAGTTCAAAGAAAAGAAAAAAATAAAATAAAAAGACAACTTATAAAAGTGCTCAATACACAAAGTAGAACGAAAAACTAAGATAATCCTAAGGAGCCAGGCAAATTTAATGATAGGTAAAATTCACCTAAACGGATCTTTAGGGTAAAGTCGACTGAAAAAAGGAAAATTAAGGAATTGTATTTATTGCTAAGACTATATCTATATATATATATATATATATATTATGAAATGGAGTAAGTCTGATAATTATTTTAATATATACGTTATTTTTATAGATACAAATATGTAAGTAAATGCTCTGTTTATAATAAACAGCATTGACAACATTTACGGGCCTGAATGTCGGAGAAATTTCATAGAAAATATATGTCCTCCGTCAGGAATCGAACCTGTAGTTTTTTAAAGCACTATTTAGCTACAGAGGAGGCGTCTGGTTAGCAAGGGCAAATCAAGGGAAATTTATAGTTTAGTAATTTGACCAAACGCTTCCTCTGTAGCTAAATGGCATAGCACGTCAGGCTATATGACGGTTCCATGTAGAATACGAATTTTATTCCTGAAATTTATATGAACTTTCTTGGACATTCAGGCCGATAAATATTTATTAATACTGTTTATTATAAACAGGGCATTTACTTAAATATTTGTATCAATAAAAAACGAATAAATAGAATATATATATATATATATATATATATATATATATATATATATATATATATATATATAGATAGATAGATAGATAGATATAATAAATACTTATGGGATGAGGTGTTATTACTTTTACTATTTACATTCGGACTATTGTCCTCATCCTTGTTGTTGTGGCTATTACAACGTCTCAGCCTTTGTGATATCCGCTATTCGTTAGGTGACCGAAGACCGAGTGGCAAAACGCCTAAAACTTTGTGATGCCAACACCAAAGATGCGGAAAATAGTCCGAATATAAATAATGCTATATTTTTTACATATATATATATATATATATATATATATATATATATATATTAATTTCAATTAAAGGTGCAAATTATAATTTATAAATTCATGAATCATTCACAAAAAAAAAGCCTACGGACATCCTCAGACGAAATCTTGTAAAAATTAAAAGACCTTATGCAACTGGAATTTATGAACAGGGATCATATCATTCATATCCAGGTTTGGGGTTGATGTATCTCATTTATATTGTTTGCGAAGAGGTATTCTCGCCATTTAAATCATTAACCTCTATATTTGTTTTTTTGTGCGAATGATTCATGAATATATATACATATATATATATATATATATATATATATATATATATATATATGTGTGTGTGTGTGTGTGTGTGTGTATATATATATATATATGTACGCTATATATATTCGCATTATATATATATATATATATATATATATATATATATATATATTCGTTTAATCGTGTTCATATTTAAAATATGCGTGACAGAAGAAGAAAAAATGATATATATGGCATATATTGTATATAAACTATGTGCGCTCTTATGTATATACCATAATTCTCCATGTATAATACGCATTATTTTTTTCTAAAAATAATAAGCAAAATCTGTGGTGCGTATTATGCACGGCTACAAAAAAATTGCTGTAAAATAAAATAAGAATTATCATAAAACTAAATTAGAATAATATTTTATGTTTAAAACCATTTTTTTTAAATAAGAGTAGAAAACGCTAGCCGTAATGAAATTGGAGAGGTCCAATTTATAGGGTTTGATTACAAAACAAGGGGTGCGTATTATGCGTGAGTAGAGGCATTTTCCCACACTTTCAGCATAATTTTAGGGATGCGTATTATGGATGAAGGCTTATTATAAATGGGGAATTACGGTATATATATATATATATATATATATATATATATATATATGTATGTATGTATGTATGTATGTATATATTTTCGTTTAACGTGTTCATATTTAAGTGTGCGCATGACAGAAGAAGCATGAAAGCTCTAAGGACAATAATTCTGAATAATGTAAATTATTTTCGCCTACATATGCGACAATAAACAGTAAACAATACAAAAGAAATTACATCTAACGTCAACAACAAAAGAAATACCCTTTCATAAATAAATCATAAGCGCTTAAAGCGGCAATTTAAAAGACATAAACAAATAAAGAACTAGTTCGACGTTTACAACTGCATTAAACATTTGTTACAATTCGAACAAAGAACGCATCGTTTAAGAAAAAAAAGAAAAAAAAAAAAAATATATATATATATATATATATATATATATATATATATATATACGACTGCTAATGAAGCGAACGATAATGAACGGACCGAGAGAAGAGGAAAATAAAGACGCTGTCAAGACAATGGATAATAGTAAGTTAAGTATAAAATCAAAATGGCGGAAGATAGAAATCGCCTGCTTGGCCGCCATGTTGAATTTTCTACTTTTTTTGGCTTCTTCTCAATCGTATTAGTTTTGCCTCATTGAATTTTAACTCTGACTGCTTTCTTTACGTTCGTTACTTGCATGAATTTTTGATTCATTCCTTTGTATTTTCAATTTGTTGAAATTGTTTTTTATTTCGTTTTTGATAATCGTTTGGGAATGTTTAATTACATTTATTCAGCATAATCCACTGCTACTTCTTGTTTTTTTACATCCATGTTTGTTTTACATGATTTTATCAATTTTGCAACATTTACGAACGGTCCACCGTGAAAAGCATCTGGGAAATTCAGTAATCAAACGGAAAAGCTTCTTTCTGTTGCAATTTTTCTCTGACGACGGTTTTCGTTTTATTAGGCTAAGTAATTTCCGCTTTGAGAAACCAGTTGTAATGACAAATGTATCATTCTAACTACTAATCATAGCCGGATGCATTGGTTCTTGGATATTCCGAGACATGGACAGCTAAACGAGAATTATCTACGTTACAGGTTGAATAAAGTGTTCAATTCGATATTCCCAGGAGGTTTGCTTTAATTTTTAATTATGTTGAATCAACATGATCCATAACATATTAATGTTTTCTCCCAGGATAGTTTTTCATGATTTTATCATTTTTTCTGGGATCGGGGTAACATCTATCTGGGAAATTCTGCATCTGCGAGATTCAGTAATCTAACGAAAATGCTTCTGTGTGTCACAATTTCCTCTAAGGACAGTTTCGTATTATTATACCGAGAAATAAGTAATTTTCGTTTTTAGAAACCAGTTTTGATTGATTTGTCTGTTTAACGGTATATCAACTCCTTATGGATCGTTTAATACCGAAATTTAATTTTCTTGTGATAAAGAGGTGGTTTCACGCTCTTCAAAACATCCAATCTTGCGATCATAGGCTTTGCTGCCGGACGTAGTTTATCGTCATACCCAATAAACCAGTTTTAGCGATAAGTAATAAAAATATATGTGATTCTGATTTCACAATTAAATACATGGTAGATGATACTCAGCTTGGGTGTATAGCGATTTTCTAAGTGTAGCTAAGATGTGGCACAAGGCCGAAAGTAAGGGGCACCCAGTTAGGATCGGAATCACTGATCAGTCGTAATTGTTCTAGCAAGACAAGCTTGCTAACCATTACGCCGCCTCGAGGTGCCCAAGCTTGTGTCTATATACATGTTTGTGTGGACATAATTACTAGAGGCGGTAATATGTGTTTTATGTCGTAGTTTTGTTGAAGTTGTACAGTGGGGTTTAATAAGTTATCGTACAGCAAACAAATGCTTGCTAACCTCACTTATAGCGAATGAAAACCTCGAATAACAATGTTATATATGTATTTGGGGGCATAGAATCAGAATCTGCAATTTAAAATTAGAAATCCCTCGATAAGTGATAGTTATGCAATTTTTTATATTTCGAATAGTGGAAAAAAGTGTTCGTACAGTATCAATTTTTGCATTATAATACGGTAGATTTTGGTTGTACTTCAAAGTAGAAGATTCTAAACTGTTCTTGAATATTCTCAGTAACTCTATTGCAACATTCAGTTCAAAATTGGATCATTCTGCAGTCACTGTTCACTGATGACGGTTCTGATAATGGCTAGACGTAAGGAAATGACTTTTGCTCAAAAAGAGCTAATTATCAAGCTATGGAACAATGGAAAAAGTTACAGAAACATCTCCAGTGACACGAACATAACTTTTTCAACAATTGGTTCATTTATTGCAACATTTAAAAGACGTAATACTATTAAGAACACAGGCAGACCCGGTGATTCCAGGAAGATTACGAAGAAAGTTGATGCGACAGGTCCAAAAAAAACCCAATGGCCATCAGACAAGACCTTCAGAATGATCTGAGTTTGTCAGGAGTTAACGTAAGCAAACAATTAGTAATGAACTACGCAGAGACGGCGTAAAGTCGCGCTCCTCAAGAAAGACACCACTCCTTCTGAAACGGCATAGAGATGCCAGGTTGAAATTTGCGACAGAGCATAAAGATAATGAAAATTCTTATTTGGAAAGAGTTCTTTGGACAGATGACAGTAAAATTGAGTTGCTCGGTCGCAATTCCCTGAATCATGTATGGCGGAAAGACGGCGCAGCATACGCACCCAAAAACACCATACCAACTGTCAAATTTGGTGGGGGGTAGTATCATGGTTTGGGGCTGCTTTTCGATGCGAGGTGTTGGCAAACTAGCAATTATAGACGGTAGAATGAACGCAGAAAAATATCAACAAATCTTAAACGAAAATTTATTGATTTCTGTAGAGAATCTTGGGCTTCCTCCTGATTGGATCTTCCAGAAGGACAATGATCCCAAGCATACTGCTAAGAGTACGAAGAATTGGCTTGATAATAATAACGTTAATATCTTACAATGGCCCAGTCAGTTACTGGATTTGAATCCAATAGAGAATTTATGGCGGTTTTTGAAAAATAAGATCCTTGATAAAGGTCCAACAAACATCAAAAACCTGAAGACAATTACTCAGGAAGAATGGGACAAAATACCTACTAAAGTATGCGAATCGTTAATTAAAGACTACAGGAAGAGATTGGTTGCTGTTGAACTTAATAAAGGCTTTGCTACAAAATATTAAATGGAGAAAACATGTTTTTGTTCTGCTGTACGTTCATCTTTTAAACCCCTAAAAATTTAAATATTGCTATATTTTCTTAACCATGAAATATTATTTAGTTTTATATGCATACATTTTTAGTATGCAATCTGACAGGGTAGATATATTTATTAATTTAATATGTTACAAATAAATATATGAAATATTTTCATGGGTACGATCACTTATTTAACTCCACTGTATATTGATATATAGTTTGTTTTTTGTTTCATAAATTTTCGGATATTATATGGATTAATGGCATGAAAGTGTTCATGTTTGTTTGGTAGCATTTTAAACGAATTACAGTTACTACTATCTGCGTATTGCTGGTAATTTTACTATAAATAAGTACCTATTCATTTTTATATAGAGATGTATTGCTGGTATTTAGTGTTTTTTTGGGGGGGTGTTCGGTACATCGCTGGAACTCTGAGACCGGTGCTACCTCTCCCGGTGAGGGTGGAGCTGGGAACAGCAGCAATAAAGAGGTGGTTCCACGCTCTTCAAAACATCCAATCTGGCGATCATAGGCTTCGCTGCCGGACGTAATTTATCGTCATGCCCAATAAACCAATTTTAGTGATAAATGTATCATCCTAACTACTACGCTTAGCCGGGTGGATCAATGCATTGATTCGTGGATTTACTGTCATCGTAATTGTGGATTAAAGCATCGGATAAGGGGATTTGCTGGCATGAAATGAATATATATAAATATAGTTACCTCCACTAATTCGGCATAAGTAACGTTTAAAACGATTTTTTTAAATGAAAAAGTTTTTTTGAAGCTTTCATTTAGCTTTAACTGAAAGCTAAAGGATTCAAAATTTACTCTTTCCAGTAAGCAAAATGATTTGTGGCGTATTTCAAACAGAAATTGACCTGAATCGATTTTTTAGTAAAATTGATAAAAACAGCCATTTTGACACATTTTTAAACAAAAGTTAATTCTAGTTTTTAAACACCTTGCAAAAATAAAATGTATATTTCTCAAACATTATTTGATGAAACTTAGCAAATTCAAAGTTAAATTAATCTGTTTTAAAACAAATATTACTTCCTTATAGCATGAAATCTTGTATACAAGCATTTCTTACCCACGGGATTTTTATTTTTCTGATGTGTTAATCGATTTATTGACAGTCGAATGACCACCGAATGTGTTCATAGTTAAGTATGGTGGAGCAGGGGATAAAGTTTATATGAGTTTTTTTTCACCGTAGATGGAGACAACCCTTAAAACACGTCAGCTTTTAATGATAATGTTATAGTTTGAACATCCATACTTATAAATTCTGAACGTATATACGCATACAAAAACAAATCGAAATTCTTTTAAAAACATTCGGGTCGTCAGATTGTAACACCCTTTACAACATATGATTAGTAAATATAGTTTTATTTAATAACAATATTTTCTAAGAGTCATCTCATTGAAACTGAATTTTAAAAGATTTAAAACTTTTTAAGTTTATTCAATTTGAAATTGTAAAAAATGAAAACAAATCTTGTAAAAATTAATTTTTCATTAATTTGTTTTCTTCAGACAATATTTGCTTTAATATAGATTATTCATAAAAGCAATTAAAAGCTTCTCTAATTAAATAATGTCTTAGTTTTATTGCGTTTTTTTTTTTTTTTTTTTACAGATTTTTAGTCAGACCTGGTCTGATTTTGCAAAAAAAAATTCGCTTATTTAAATTCTTCAAAGAATTCTGCTTTTCACTTATATGGTTACTAAAATTATTACGTTCAATTTCTCAAGTTTTCATAAAATTAAGTAAGGGAGTGAAACACATGTAAAAAAAAATATTTTTAACAAGATTTGCTAATAAAATATTCAGAAGTAAGTTTATTCATTTGTAAATAAGTCCTGAAAAATTCATTAAAATCTGACAATTATTTGATTTTTGTAAGAATTTCTAAATTAATGTGTCTTTCACCGCAAGAAGAGGTTAAAATTTGTTATGTTAAGTTGACGCAAGAAAAACAAGTTTTTAATGAAAATTTTGAATCATCTAAAAAAAAAAAGAGTCACTATTCTGGGCCCTACACTGTTTCTGATCTTCATTAACGATCTTCCTGATGTCTTCAGTTCCCAAGTAGGTATCTACGCAGACGACATTACTATTTACTCCTGCCTCAATAGCAAATCCGGCATCGCTGACAAAACTAACCTGGTCGTTGGATTAGAAAAGGACCTCCAATCTGTGGTTGACTGGGGCAGGAAAAGGCTGGTAAACTTTAATGCATCAAAAACAAAACTGCTCTCATTTACCCACCACATAGAACCCTTCCTGCCTCCCATTAGAATGTCTGATGCTGAAATCCACGAGAACGCCTCTCTGCGCCTGCTTGGTGTCACGCAGACCTAAGATGGAACAACTACATTGTTTCATTAACACCATCTATCGCAAGGAAATTTTCTTCTCTGTGTCGTGCCAGAAAGTTTTCTCGCCTGAGCGTATCCTTCAAATCTATAAATCAACCATTCGACCTTGCATGGAATACTGCTGTCATATATAGTCTGGAGACCCCTCTGTTCGTCTCAAGGTCCTCGACAAAATTCAGAGACGGATATGCAATGTGGTTGGTACTGGTCTGGCATCTCGGCTACAGTCACTTTCAGACAGACGTTCCGTCGCTTCCTTCTGTCTTTTCTAGAAGCACTTTCACGGTAACTGCTTCGACGAGCTATAGTTATAGCTATAGTCTTCAAATATTCAAATGCAATGTCAATCGACATCTTCTGAAGCATTGATCTAATTCCTCGTCCTTCTCTTTATCCTCTCCTCAATCACGTTTCTTACTCTTGCTCCCAATCTCTGTAACCCCTTGCGTGCTAGTGGCACTCCCGCCTTGCTTGGGGTGAAATGCTTTAAAAAAAATTAATTAAATATCCAAAAAATACTTTGATCCTTTCTCTTAATAATGACATAAAGATTTTTTTATGATAAAACTAAGTTTTTGTTATATGTAGGGTACGGTATGCTGAGTTTTTACCTATATAAATAAATTTTGAATCTCTCAGTATCGCCTGCCTGTATAGGTTGAATAAGTCCGGTGAGAAGACAAATCCTTGTCTTTCACCCCCCCCTATTTGTTTTGGTATATTTACCAGACTCATTTTCCATCCGTATGCAGGCAGTTTGATGTTCGTATAGGTTTTGGATTATTATTATATCCTTCGTAGACATGTCAAAATTACTTAGCATTTCCAACATAATACCAAATTAACAAACTAACTCATTGGCGACCCTAAGTCTATCTATGCATTATTCTCACAATTTAGTGCTGTGCCAGGAGTTGATTTTGACTACACATACGCTCATCAGTGGATGAAAGCTTTGCTACATCTATTTTGTGATATAGTAATTGTGAGTTCAAACCCTGGGCTGGGCAGTAGAAACTTAGATTCATTAGAAACAGGCACAGTAATAATTGAAAAATTACTAAAAAGTTCAAGATCAGATATTTTTCGACGTGGGCCGAGAACAATTTACACTTGAAAATTAAATAATAAAACGTTCCGTTCCAATTTACCTGAATGCTAGCCAGATCAACAGACACCTACAGAAGGATTTATTTAGAGCCCGCTTTCTGATTGGTTAGAAGTATTTATCCAGTTTCTGATTGGTTTCAGCTGCAGTGCATTCCAGACCGAAAATGGCTGAAACGCTAAGATAATATTAACAAAGATGAATACATTAGTAGAATGTAAAGAATGATAACTTCTTTTTAACCAATCAGAAAACAGAATCTAAATAAATATTTCTTACCAATCAGAAAACAGAACCTAAATAAATATTTTTAACCAATCAAAAAACAAAACCTAAATAAATATTTCTAACCAGCCAGAAAGCAGAATCTAAATAAATATTTCTAACCAATCAGAAAACAGAACTTAAATAAATATTTCTAACTAATCAGAAAACAGAATCCCAATACTTCTAAGCAATCAGAAAAAAAAGCTCTCAATAAATACTTCTAACCAGTCAGAAAGCTGATTCTAGACATTTATTTAAAATGTGTGTGTTAATGGTTAGATGTTTATTAGGATTCTGTTCTAAACATTAGGAAAACTGAATCTAAACAAATATTTCTAAACAACGAGAAAAAATATCAATAAATGTGTCTAGACAATCAAAAAACAGAAGCGAAATAAATTCTTCTAACCAATCAGAAAAAAGAATATAAATAAACGTTTCTAACCAGTCTTAAAACAGAATCCTTTCATCCAATCAGAAAAGCGAATCTAAAAATATTTCTAATCAATCAGAAAACAAAATCGAAATACTTATGAGTAATCAGAAAAAAAATTATCAATAAAGTTTTCTAATCAATCAGAAAAAAAAAGATTCGCAATAGATATTTCTGTCCAATCAGAAAACAGAATTGAAATAAATTCTTCTAACCAGTCAGCAAAGAGAATCTAAATAAATCCTTCCATAACATCAGAAAACAGAATCTATCCAATCATAAGAAAGGATCTAAATAAATATTTCTAACCAATAAGAAAAAGTATCTCAATAGATACTTCTAGCCAATTAGAAAACAGAACCTAAATATACACTTACAATCAATCAGAAAACGTAATTTAAACAAATACTTCTAACCAATTTAACAAAACTATCTCAATAAATCTTTCTAACCAATCAGAAAACAGAATCTAAATACTTCTAACCAATCGGAAAACAGAATCTCAATAACTACATCTAACCAATCAGAAAACAGAATCTAAATAAATACTTCTAACCGATCAGAAAAAAAAAAGAATCTATTTAAATGTTTCTATGCAATCAGAAAACAATCTAAATAATTAACTCTAACCAAGGCAAGGCGATAAAGCTACTAAGATGCAAGAGATTCCTACAGATTGAAGGAAATTAAGAAGACGTCGCTTACTAGAAAGGACAATAAAAAAAACAGATTTCAATGAGACAGATGACGACGATTGACGGTGGATTCGAATTTTGTAGATTGTAGTTGACATGAAAGCAAGAAGCTGAATGTATGTTACATAGGTAGGAAATGCGAAAGAAGGAACTATTAGAGTAGAACTCATGGTTACTACTGGCAATTTCAACGGTAAAATAATGAGACTTAGCTGCCAATCTAGTACTGCACTTAAATATCGTGAAGTCGAAGTGCCAAAGAGAAAAGCAATATTTATTTTGTACAGATTCAAATATGTGACACAAGGCCAAGAGGGGGATAGAGAAGACATGTCTTTTGCCTTATAATTAAACCAAGCTATCCATAATTACTGACCCAAACATTCCACGGTATTCCTTACACCAAGACAACATATTCTTACTTACCATTCTTACTACACCCACCATAGTACCTCAAGGTTTATGTAGCCCTGATTAGTACCCATATGTGCAATTTGTCTATTGTGGGGGGGATAAAAAATAAATACAATTTATATACAAGAAACTAAACAAAATAGTGTACAATTGAGGAAAGCGCATCAGAACAATATAAAAATGTTTACAGAAAAGGAATAGAAAAGATACGTTATGGCGGTGGAAAAGGAACTGAAACCGAGATGCCAGGTCAGGATCAATAACATTGCAAATTCTTATTTGGATTTTATCAAGAAGTACCAAAGAGACATGCTCATCAGAATTCTTGTCAAGAGAATATACTTGTAAAAAAAAAAAAAAAAAAATGGTGCAAGGCAGCTACGTTACTGTAGCTGGAAAATATTTGAAGCCGAGATACCAGGTTTCAACCGATAATATTGCTGATCCTTGTTTGGATTTTGTCCAGAATCTCAAGATACACATCCGATGAACCAGACCAGATGCGGCAACAATTTTCAATGCATCGCGGAATGGTAGACTTATAAAGCTGTAAAATAGATTTCAGTGAGAAAATTCTCTAACACAACGCAGTGTACCAATTTTCTTAGCAGCAAACTTAGTTATTCAGCATTCACATCAGTGGAAAACCTCAGACTGAGAAAGTGAAACGAGTTACTCTAATGAAAAAAATAGAAAAAAGCGTTCCTGTTTTTCTTTTAAGTTTACACTGCATGCATTGGAATCGATTTAGTCACTTTCACTTTCACTTTCGATAATTGGAAAGAGATATTTTTTCTTAGAATTTATGTCAGAATAAAAAATAGGGTTCTGTCGTCCACGACAAATCCACAATACTAACACACACACTGAGATTTCAACTCGATGCACCGTAAATTGAAAACGCCTAGAACCAATGTTTTTTATGCATAAGTCTGGCGCAAGGCTAGGTTTCTAAATCAGACAGAGAACTGAAATTGTGGCAGACAGAATTGTTTATTTCGTCTAAGCTTAAATTCGTTCCAAATATGGGCGCACAGATGGAAATAAATTTGATTTTGATTCACATAATCAAACCAATTAAAAAAGGTGTGGGCGGGAACATTCAACATTCAAATAAACCTTTTTCTTCAGCGTATAAACACACACACACACTCATATAATATATATATGTGTGTGTGTGTGTGTGTGTGTGTGTGTGTGTGTGTGCGTGCGTGTGTGATGGACTCTCCCGTTGAGTTCGGTGTATGAGGTTCCGACGACCACCTACTAATTATCTGCATGCCTATGACGGGCATGACTTTTGAGGCCGGCTCAAGAATTGCACAAAAGACCACAAACAGTCTAGGAGAAAGTATTGCATGCAAGGGCAGCAGGAACACTGTTAGCTGTTTTATTTCGCTTTCGTGTTTCACATAGTCGAATGATGCTTACTGATTGATGCTGCTTTATTCCTGCAGGGCAGCTGGAACGATATTCTGATGTCTTCATAGCTACCTCGTCAAAGTTCTTCAATGGAATGTTGACGCAAGAAAGGTTGATCTTCAATTTATCTTTATACTTGAGCCAAGGCATACCAACATTTCTATGACCACCGTGCAGTTGACTCTAGAAAAGAACTTTTCGTATACGACCATCACTCATCCTTGTCACATGGCCAGCCCAACGCAGTCGTGATTGTATTATGAAGATCTCGATGGTACCAATCTAGCATTTCTCGAAAGGTACGCTATTTGACACTCGATCATCAAATGTCAGGCCACAGATTGTACGTAAAACAGCCTTTATGGAAGATATCTAATCGAATAGTGTGCCATCTGTAAGGTGTTCAAGTGTCAGAGCCATACAAAAGAGACAACAGCATTGTAGACTTGGATTTTAGGCCAAAGCTTTATCCCCCTTTCATCCCACAACCTATGACGCAGCGAGCCAAAAGAAGCGCTGGCTTTCACAATGCGATTAACAATCTCGTCATCAACTGAGACACATGAATTTACTATGCTCCCGAGGTATTTGATATATATATATATATATATATATATATATATTTTTATATTTGTATATATATATATATATATATATATATATATATATATATATATATATATATATATATATATAGATGTGGACAGTGACCCTGTTCCGCTTTAGCGATCGTCAGTGTTCACGATCGCTAAAGCGTGAAACCCAGATCAAAAACCACATTTATCCATCCAAATATGTTAGCTCTATCTCTGATATTGAGCGCTTTCTAATAAGTACCGCGCATATAATATATAAATAATTATACATATATATATTTATTTATATTTACATACACTTTTCACATATATAATTAAAAAATATGATTACATCGCGACATAATATGATTCCATCGCTACATAAGAGTTCTCGTGTTTCAAAAACAGAAGCTAAAAACTTCAATCCAATTACAGAAATTAAATTAAATGAAATTAAAATACCTAGTTCTGTTTCATCCTCAAGCGAATTTTGGATTAACTAATTATGAAATTTACGGAGTTTTATAAGCATATACATTCGTAATATTAATTTCAATGGAAACGGAGAAAACCATTTTAGCGCCACTTATTAAAATTATTAAAATTATTGGTTTTTTCTGTATCCATAGAAATTAATATTACGAATGTCTCCCTGAATATTTAAATGATATTTAATTGAGCTTTAAATATTCATGGGGACCTACCGGACACTATTCGAAACATACTTGTTGACAACACTAATATAATAACACCATCTACATACAAAAAATAGCTAAAAATAATGGAAGCGTTTTTTATAAACTGTGTCTAGAGATTAAATGCAAAAGAGGTATTGTCATATATCTATCTATCTATCTATCTATCTATCTATCTATCTATCTATCTATCTATCTCGTTCAGCTCATTATCTCTCTATCTATCTATCTATCTATCTATCTATTTATCTATCTATCTATCATTGTTCTGCTCATTATCTATCTATCTATCTATACTAGTGGATGAAACCGCTGTGAATTAAATCCCTGGGCTGTATAATGTTTACTTTGACTCAGCGGAAACCGGGCGAGAACTAGATGATATATGAGTAGACATGGGAATTGGAACGAGAACAGTCTACCTCCGTGGATTAAATAAAGGGCCCGGTTATGAATTCTCTATAGGTTACCCAGTTCGGTATACACCTGATGAAGGCCGCAGTGCTCAGCAGCCGAAACGTTGTGATAGAAAAACAAAGATGAGGACAATAGTACGCATATTAAATAAGGGGAATAAGCATGGCTCCTCATCCCAGAAATTCAGACAGAAAAAAGCGTATGTGTTGATTTAAACTGCGTCTAGAGATTATATGCAAAAGAGGTATTGTCAAATATTTTATGTAAAATTCATAGATAAGTGTTATCCAATGAAATAATTTCTACTATTATGTATAGCGAGTAAGCATGAAAGCAATTAAGTCCCAATTTTTAATTTCAGATTGATATTTAGTATTTTTTCAGTAATTATAGCAATTTGCAGTGTCAAGAGATTATTTGCAAGAACTAGAATTTAGTATTATGGCTCGTAAAAAAGAACTTACAATGAATGAAAAGAAATATATAATCAAAGAAATTAGCAAAGGAAAGTCTTCGCTTCAGATTTCTAATGATTTGAAAAGGGATCATCGAACAATCAAGAAAATATGTCAAATGGGAATTCAACCAAGGAAAAAAAAGTCTCAGGCTGAATTCAGGAATTTAACAAAGTGAGATCTATCACATATCCGAAGAGAATTAATAAGAAACCCAAATGCGACAAGTGCGTTCATATTTGAGGCCGCTGGAGCTCCTATGGTGTCAAGGGAAATCAAGGTGTAAAGCATTAAGGAAGTTTGCTGATGTAAAAAGTCAAATAAAAAAAAACATTTTAACAAAAAAGCATAAGGAAAGAAGATTGCAGTGGGCAAAAAAATACATGAAAACTGATTTCAGTAAAGTGCTTTTTACAGACGAATCAAGGATCACCCTCGATGGGCCCGATGATTGGGCTCGAGGATGGGTTTGCAAGCAACATGACTCAAGAAATTTTTTTAAACGCCAACAAGGCGGCGTTGGGATCATGATATGGGCTGGGATTATTGGTAATGAGCTTGTGGGTCCATTTAAACTGAAAGACGGGGTTAAAATGAATTCCAAAAGTTACTGTGATTTTCTAGAGCAATATTTCTTTCAATGGCTTGATAACCAGTCTTTAGCCAAGCGTAGATCCATGATCTTTATGCAAGACAACGCACCAAGTCATGCATCAAAGTTTACTAAATCCTGGTTGAAAGAAAAGGGATTTGTTGAAGATTCTCTTATGGACTGGCCTTCAAATAGCTGTGACTTGAATCCCATTGAGAATCTGTGGGGCATCCCCAAGAGAGATATTTATTCGAATGGATGGCAATTCAACAGAAAGTGTGACTTCTGGGAAGCAGTTAAAGTTGCTGCAAACAACTTACCAGCTGCTAAAATTGCAAATCTAACATCAGATGTTGACAATAGGCTGCTAAGAGTTATTGAAAAGAAAGGAGCATTTGTGCAATAAATTTTAGGAAGTTCTTATTATTTTTTGTTAATATATCTTTTATTTTTAAAATAAAATGTTTTTTTTATGTTTTTCCTTTAATAAATTGACGAATTTATTCTAAAATCTTTTCATATTATTTTTTTACATTAGTTTTACAAGGTATAATAATGTAAAAGTATCAAAATAAATAGTTGTAAATAAACTACTGACATTCAAATTAGTCTGTTTTGTTAAATTTTTTTCCAACCAAAATCAATAGTTTTCTCTATCATTATATATACAAGTTAATAATATTGAATAGAATCTAAACAACATCATAATAGGACTTTTCACATTAAAGACGCAACTCTTTATACCAATTCATAACTTGCATATAATCTCTAGACGCAGTTTATTGTAGAAAAGGATACGACCTTTGTCGGGTTTATCGAGTCAATATGCGAACGATCTTAGCGGTGTAGTATGTGCTTCGACAGGGTTACATACAGTTTTGAATTCAGAATTTTCTTTTTCTACATCTAGCTCAGTCTGTAATAATTAATGCTCTATTATCAATTAAATCTATATAAATTCCTATATTGATTGAAAATATATAAAAATATAATATTAACTAAAGTTATAAATAAAACAATATTAATTAGAGCAATATAGAAATATATTATAAATTATAGCCTTCTACTGATAGCCCATGGACATTAAAATCTAAAGTTCGTTGTTTTAGAATGCATTCTATTTTCAGGAACATTTTTCACAAATTAATCTCAGTTTTGAAATCGTCCTGAGTTTCGCTGGAACCCTCGACCTGTTGCCACAAACATGCTACTCGATCGCTATAATCTTAATCTGTCCAAATCTAGGATTAATCGTTATTTTCCTCATATATTTTCTTAAACCGTGTCTCTTACTCTGTAATCCTCTACCACGTGTCGCTCTTTGGCCTTGTACAAGGAGAACATCATTGTAAAAGGAAAACTGTGATCGACAGATAGATATTTTATTATATACTTACTCTGTACTGAACATTGAGTTCTACATGGATTCTGTCCTCTTGAAATTTATATATATATATATATATATATATATATATATATATATATATATATATATATATATATATATATATATATATATCCTCTTGGAAATTCATTTATATTCATTTATATATATATATATATCGTTATCTTCCGCATATATTTTCTTAAACGGTGTCTCTTACTCTATAATCCTCTAAATAATATGACTTTTAACATTAAAGACGCAACTCTTTATAGCAATTCATAACTTGCATATAATCTCTAGACGCAGTTTATATATATATATATATATATATATATGTGTGTGTGTGTGTGTGTGTGTGTGTGTGTGTGTGTGTGTGTGTGTGTGTGTGTGAAATATATCAAGGTTTAATGTATGACAAAGTGGAAAAAGTTTAATTTTTAACTGATTTTTAATCTCGCCGATTGCATTTGATTCTTTCTATTTTCCTTTCTCTTTTTCTTTCCATCACTTTTATTAGTAATTATCCTAGACTCTGATAATAGAAGATTTGCTAGGAAGGGTGAAATGCCAGGGAGTAAATTTACTGTAGATGACCTTGCGATCAAAGCACTCTATACTTTGAAAAAAATAAAAAAAACAAATTACCTCATGGACGTCCGGACGTAAAAAGAATCACGTGGGGAAGCCATATTGTTGTTTTTATGCTGACGAACAATAGATTTGAGAAAATATAAATATGCAGTGTACGAAAGACGTAGAAAAAGAAGTTAGTCTACAAAAAAAAACAGACAATACGACAAGTACAACATCTACAAGCTATTTAAGTAGCTGTCGATATGGTGAAAATGTTCAGTGGCGAAGGCGATTTGATGCACTGGTTGGCGAAAGTGAATTTGGTAGCGAGACTGCAAAAAGTCCACGACCTAGCAAGCTTTATGTCCCTGTTTTTAGAAGGAGGTGCCCTGGACTTATGACTCCAGTTGACCGAAGAGAATTAACAGGACGCAAAGAAAATATAAGTTAAAAACAGTCTTTACGGACGGAGTTTTTTTTTCTGCATATGCAAAGCTAGGGAAGATGCGGTGGACCGGCGAAGCCGTTGATGTGTATGTAACGAAAATACAAAGACTGGCGGAAGTAGCAGGGTTTGAAGGAAGTAGACAAGAGGAACGGTTACCGGGGTACAGTCTCGCAACGATGTAGAGGTAAATGGTATGCCAAGACATGTTCTTGACCATAGAGTGATTCAGGAGAATTCAGAGAAGGATGGGGACAATGGGAGAAGTTCTCATGAGGCTCAGCCCCAAACACTGCGGAGATCGCAAAGAGAGCGACACCCAGCCAGATGGATGAATGACTGTGTAACATGAGATGTGATTATGAGATCAGGGTGGGGGCGTGTAGTTTGAAAAAGAAAAAAAACTTACCTCATGGACGTCTGTACGTAACAAGAATCTCGTGGGGAAGCCATATTGTTTTTATGCTGAGAAATTGACGCAAAATCACGGCGACCACGAGATTTGAGAAAATATGTACGAAAGGTTGGGGAAGAAAAGGAAGTTAGTCTGCAAAAGACCAGACAATACGACAAATATTACATTTACATACTCTTTACATGTTTTTGTAGTAGTGTATTATTTTCTCCTTTGATCAGAGTAGCATTGAAAGGAGAAAACATCAGAGCATCGAATATTCGTGCTACATCTGGTCTGGTGCTTCTGCTATATATCTAGAGATTCTTGACAAAATCGAACGATACATCTGCAACATTATTTGTCCTGACCTGGCATCTCGGCTTCAGCCACTTTACCACTGCCTCAACATAGCTCCCATATGCCTTTTCTATCTTTACGGTTTATCTCTTTACGGTAATAGTTCTAATGAGTTTTACTCGTCCTACAAACCCTTTCACCTGATGCTAACCTCCCAGGAGAGTAACAGAATGCCCCTTCCCGGTTGAATGTTTTCCACTGACATGAAGTGAGACGGAAATTGCTTAGCTGTTTCCAGATACACTTAAGAGGACGTCTGATAAGTTCAGTAACTTCCAATTGGCAGGTGGTCTTAGAAATTACCACCAATTTGTTAGTGACTGGGAAAACATTGTTTGTTAATCTTAATGTCCCTTTCCTAAACGAAAATTATTTTTTTAATCGTCTTAGAGAACTTATTTTTGCTTCCTATCCATATGGCTGATGCCAACCTCCAACGAGATTTCTCGTTCTAGTATTCCCCACTGACTTGAAGTGGGATGCTTTTATTGAATCAATTGCTAGATCTGCTGCTAGAAAAATTGGTTCACTGTGTCGTGCTAGACAAACTTGCGCTTTTATAATGAATTGTATATTGCTACCACATCTACACTGTTGCTTCTGCTATGTACAGTGTGTCCTCACTTCAAAATTATCAGCATTTAAAATGTGAATAACTGAGTAACTACATCTCCCAGGCAAACTAAATTAAATAGGCTTCATGTCAATGTGCGGACTTTTCACGTTGAGAATCTACCAGTAATATGGATGGGGCAATTCCAGTGATAATGACAATGTGCTGTTTTTTTGTTTTGTTTTTTTTTTTCTATGAGGCTATGTGAAGGAACAAGTCTATATCTTCCCTCGTCTTGCAAGCCTAGAGGAACTTAAGCAGGGAATCACTGAGGTGCTAGAGAATGTTACGCAAAACATGCTACAGCGTGTTTGACAGGAGCTGGACTGCCGACTTGACATGAGGTGCACATATTGAACATTTGTGAAGCTTTGTGAAATCGGTTATAAAATCTACATCCCTTTCAATAGCTTGTTCGAATTTGGATAAATAAATCTTTTATTGGTTAACATGAGACCCCTTTAATTTCGTTTCTCTGTGACATGTAGTTACCCAGATTTTAAATGATGTCATTTTTTGGGGGGGAGGGACACCTCGTATTTAAAGATCCTTAACAGAATCCATTTTTTTTTATTTTCTATCGATATTTTGCCCGTAATTGTCCTAACGAGCTGCCCTCGTTGTTACATCTCGACTTCACGAATTTGAGCGCAGTACTAGATTGGCAGTTAGGTCTCATAAGTTCATTGTTAAAAATGTGAATACAGTTTCAATCGCCTACTTGAATCCTTTTCAATATTGGCCTCTCCGTTTCTTTCTCTCTTCGTAATCCCCTTGCAGCTGTGCGACGTTTACTCAACTTACTTGGGGTGAAATAATTACAGTGTCATTTGACTTTTCTCACGCATGCGCAGATGGAGAGTTTGCGATGCAGAGACACATATTTGTTTGTATCTTGCATCCCATATAATCGGTAACGTTCATAATGGTGGACATCAGGCAAACAGCGAAGCTTTTAACCTTTCAACATCGCAAATAAAGGATGTGGTTGATTAAATAAATTCCCTTCTTAATTTTCTATTCCTGTATATTTTCGGATTGGAATTGTTCTACCCATAATTTTTAATATGGCCGCATCATTCCGCCCGGATGAAAGTCGGAGGCTGGACCAAATCTTGTTTTTTTTTTTTTTTTTTTGTCTTTGTCTTTACTGCTGGCTACTTTAACTCATCATATGAACTGCATGCAAATGAAAAATGTTTCATTGACCAAATATAATTGAATCAATATTGATGCCATTTATGTCCACGAGGTTCGCTGCGCATCTGGGCAACTGACCAGATCTTTCCATATGTCTGGATTGCGTCTCCAATATCTGAATCTCTGTGAAGGATCTTCAGTTCACTCAGTGACGTTGTCAGTCCATTTTTTTTTTTTTTTGTCCTCTTTCTGTCTCCTCTTCTTTTGTCTAAGCTGGTACCTTTCGGAATGGCAGTGGGAAGATTACCAGTTTCTATGATGTGCGCATATCATTACAACTTTCTCTTCCTAGGCGTGCATATGAGGTCTTCCAACAAGCATGTTTCTTCTTTGATGATGTCTTTGTGAATTTCTTTTTCTTTTTTTTTTTTTTTTTTTTTTTTTTTTTTGATGCGGTCTACAGAAGAGTTACCTAGAATTGTTCGACGGAATTTCATTTCTAATTCTTGCGGTCTTCGCTGTAATTCATTACAAAGATTGCCAGCTGTTATAACTTCCTTTTATAAGGTTATTTTTATAACACGCACTCGTCTTTGGTATAACGTAATTCGATAAAGTATTCATAATGCCTTACGCTATTGCCGTAATGGCTGTATAGTTAGTATGAAGACTGACGCCAATACGACTGGTATCTACTCAGTTCTCCGACTGAGATTAGATGTGACACAAGGTTCCGATTATTGTGAGGAAACCGAGAGTTTCTACCAGGGCCATTTGTCTTCTACCGTAAACCCTATTTGTGTCTGTGTTATTGCCTCTAGTATAAACCGGGTATATGTTTACTATTATAACTTCCTTTTATAAGGTTATTTTTATAACACACATTCGTCCTTGGTATAACGTAATTCTTTAAAGTATTCTCTATACATAATGCCTTAGGCTATTGCCGTAATGCTTGTATGGTTAGTATGAAGACTGACTCCAATACGAAGATAGAATAGAATTTTTTTTCTGTAAACGCCTGTTTTCAAATGGACAGTAACGGTCATCAGTTTGAATACAAACACTATTGGTAGAGAGAAGCAATTGTATCGCAAACCCCAAGAAACATCTCCCTTCGTTAATAGTTGACCACAGCTCATATTTTACTTTTTTTTTTTTTTTGGGGGGGTTATCGCAAACTTCATCTTCTAAGTATCCGAATAAAACGGTTCTAGTGATGTGAAGTTTGGTTAATTCAGAGGCTGTTGTGCTCAACCTCATCGTCCTATCCACCTGTTTGGCATAAAATTTCAGCTCCACTTTCAAATTTCCACCTCACGAGACGCCAAAGTCCTACAATATTTTTTTTTTTTTTGTTTCTTTTTAGAAGTTAAGGTCGCACCCGATGAGAAAACTCTTGGAACAAGACGGTAAGTAGACTCGTCCATATTTTTTTCTCTTCTCAATACTGCATTTCTATAGTTCAGAAAACAGAGGTCTTCTCACCCTCTAGTCGAAAACAGAGGTCTTGTCTGCTGCGAGACTGGCAGCGAACTTGCTGACTGCAATATGCGAGAGACAAGATCGGGGTTATAATTCCACCCAGCAATTTCCTGTCTTTGTAGCTCTTATTAACGTCTGTCTTTTGCCAACTCTTCTGGACGTTTACATTGCTACGTTGTCTCAACGGTAGAGTTTTCATTTGAATGATGCATCTAACATATCACAACATTTACAATACCCCTTGCATATTAGTGGATTTATTGCCTTCCTTGGGTTTTGATGATAATAAGAAAAAAAAAACAAAGAAAAGGAGCAGAATTATTGGTCTGCCAGAAGAAGGATTCAACCAGCAGAAAACCTTAAAACGTTTATTCCCCTTCCAGAATAAGAGTCCGTCTCTCATGCATGCGTATCTACAGACAACCAAATAAACGCCTTAAGGTAATTAAGACTCTGAAGGCAAAGGTCTTCTATTCGGCAGTTTTGTTAAAAGACAAAAGGATAAAATAAAACGAAATAAATATACATACAGCACTAGTTTAATGTGAATAACAAACAGAAAAATGTGTAACAAGGAATATGACAAAAGCAGCCAGAAGATAAATATAGAAGTGAGCAGCATTTGTCTAAATAAGTAAAGAAAGGTAGCGATTGTTTTGTTTACATGATTATGGGTAAAGTTTGCTACAGGAATACTTTTCAGTGTTGCATCGAGTTCACGGAAAGGCAGAAACTTACATGGAAATTACATTTAGGGGACAATATGTAAATAGTGAACACGGAGCGAAAATTATTCCAGATAAAGAACTAGAAACGTAAAATGAAAGTATAAAAGATAGCTACATTAAACAAATGTTCATGTAGTAATATGATAATTAACTAGACTAAATTAAAGAGAAATAAATTAAAAGTTACATACCGGCGATTGTAACATTGGAGATAAGATCGAGGGAATGAGAAAACTAAGAATTATAAGCTTGGCTCACGCTTTTACAGTGAGGATTCCAGTGATAACAATGGCTAACCTGAAATGGTTAAAAATGGTGACCAATATGCTTGAATAAGTTTTCGATGTTTACCAGCCGATGGCGCTCTCAGAATGTTTTCTTGGACCTCTCTCACGGATCTTATTTTTCAAAAACTGCCATAAATTCTATTTTGGATTCAAATTAGGCGATTGACTGGGCCACTGTAAGATGTTAACGTTGTTATTAGCAAGCCAATTCTTCGTACTCTTAGCAGTATGCTTCGGATCATTGTCCTTCTGGAAGATCAAATCAGTAGGAAGCCCAAGATTCTCTACAGAAATCAATAAATTTTCGCTTAGGATTTGTTGATATTTCTCTGCATTCATTCTATCGTCTATAATTGCTAGTTTGCCAACACCTCACATCGAAAAGCAGCCCCAAACCATGATATTACCCCTACCAAATTTGACAGTTGGTATGGTGTTCTTGGGTGCGTATACTTCGCCGTATTTCCACCATACATGATTCAGGGAATTGCGACCGAACAACTCAATTTTACTCTCATCTGTCCAAATAATTCTTTCCCAATAAAAAATTTCATTATCTTTATGCTCTGTCGCAAATTTCAACCTGGTATCTCTATGCCGTTTCAGAAGGAGTGGTGTCTTTCTTGAGGAGCGCGACTTTACGCCGTCTCTGCGTAGTTCATTACTAATTGTTTGCTTAGTTACGTTAACTCCTGACAAACTCAGATCATTCTGAAGGTCTTGTCTGATGGCCATTGTGTTATTTTGGACCTGTCGCATCAACTTTCTACGTAATCTGTGAGAGATCTTCCTGGGATCACCTGGTCTGCCTTTGTTCTCAACATTATTACGTCTTTTAAATCTTGCAATAAATGAACCAATTGTTGAAAAAGTTATGTTCGTGTCACTGGAGATGTTTCTGTAACTTTTTCCATTGTTCCATAGCTTGATAATTAGCTCTTTTTGAGTACAATCATTTCCTTACGTCTAGCCATTATTAGAACCATTATCAGTGAACAGTGACTGCAGAATGATCCAATTTTGAACTGAATGTTGCAATAGAGTTACTGAGAATATTCAAGAACAGTTTAGAATCTTCTACTTTGAAATACAACCAAAATCTACCGTATTATAATGCAAAAATTGATACTGTAGGAACACTTTTTCCACTATTCGAAATATAAAAATTTGCATAACTATCACTTATCGAGGGATTTCTAATTTTAAATTGCAGATTCTGATTCTATGCCCCCAAATACATATATAACATTGTTATTCGAGGTTTTCATGTACGATAACTTATTCAACCCCACTGTATCTATATTAAAAATTGAAACCAATCCTTAATAAAATTAATCATGAATACTGCACAAATGTTTCAAAATGTTTAAAGTAGATAATTTAAAATATCTAGGTTTTAGCTAATAGTTCTAAGTATATGTTTTCATTTAAAAACAAAACATTTTGACCTTTCATTACTTAGTTACGTCCCCTGACATTTACATCGTGAAATTCAAATCGTACATTACATAACCTTAGAGTTTTTCACTTCACAGGTATAAAATTTAACTTTCAGATGAATACAACAATTTTGTCTTAGAAAAATGATGAACAAAACAGTTTTTGTCTAAGAAAAAAAAACTGATGATGACATTACGCTAATGTCGAAAGTACTCAGAATAAGTGTATATGTATCACATGGTAATTTTTTTTTCTCGTCTTTCATAAGGATACTAAGAAGCTTGTCCGTGAATATGAGAGGATCCTATCGAAAATAAGTCGACAAAAATTTTCTAAATTATTCAGTGAAACGTGTCTTAATATATACATATTATAATATAGTGTATCAATTTACATGCCCGTCCAGAGATTGTATCTCTGATACTAATAATGAACCCACTACATACATTGGTTCTACTACAACCACGCTCTCCCGTAGACTTACTTGTCACCTTTCTGATCTTAGTTCTATTAAATGACATTTCTTCGAAAAAAACATAACCATATACATAATATTAGACAGATATTAGTTAATAACGCAACCATACTCCCACATATACACAGTAAAAAGAACCTTAAGATATTGGAGGCCATCTACATTAAAACAAAGCAACTCACACTCAACAAAATTACATATCAAATTAGTCACAATGCATTACATTGCATCTTGACTTATAGCTCTGTTGTTAATATTTCGGTCTCACGCGTGGTATGACGTCATAGAACCGCATCTTGAATTTACGACCTGCGTCTGCTATTCCACAACCGTTATCGTCGCATCGCAATCTTCTATGTCAACATAACAGAATATCATCTTTGATGGCGAATATCTTTGTTTAAATGAACGTATAACCACTCTGAAGATGGCTCATGTGGGTCGAAAGCTTAGATCAAGAAACAGATTAATAAAAAATAATCAAATGTTATACAATTTTTGTCCTTACTTTCACTCGAAATTAAAGCAATCATACGAAATTTAGAACGACTCATGATCAAACATAATAGACATTCATTGTCTGTTATATTGAACAACATATATATATATATATATATATATATATATATATATATATATATATATATATATATCTGATGAGGCTGTATCGACAATGAGGGTTGAATAGGTAAAGTCAGGTATCGAGCGTTCAGTCACCAGAACCTTTTATTTAATGCCGCAAACTTGATTCAGAAGGTAAGCATTAGTCTTGTTTATGCTTAAGACAAAGGACATGCATTGGTCAGCTTTGTGGCTAGTGCGTGGAAAGGTCAGCATTGACCCGGTTTATATTTAAGTCAAAAGTTTAATATTGATCCTGTTTTTACCTGATCCAAATATTAACGATTGGCGTAAGTCATACTTGAAACAAAACGTAAGAAGTGATCCGATTTCTATTTGAATCGAAAGGCTTGTGCCAGGCTTGTGTTAGGCTTGGCCTGGTTTATACATCAGTCAAAGAGTTAATATCGATCGTGTTTATACCTGAATCAGAAGGTAAATATTAGTCAGGTTCATAAAAAATGTAACTACTGGTCGATTTTATATCTGATTCCAAAAGATATATCTTCGCCTATTTTGCGTTTCTTTCTCAACTTAAAATTATTTCTCTCTTATTCTCTGTCAATCAATATTAAAGAATCCGATCTTCTCAGTGATTTAACTTTCAGTTATGAGGAGAAGAAATGAATTCGTGCTTTCCCCAAAGGCATTAGTAAACAGAATTGACTCGGCCGGAATACGAACGCGGTTCGTCGATTTCAAATTTCTTCAGCGATAACCGTAACACTAGCCGAACGTTGCCGAATTTATTTAAAGTTAGTCACAATACAACTGATTGGCTTCGTTTGTTGATTTCGACGCCAATTTGTTGAAATGGCGCGTATTTATCTAATGAAAAAAATGATAAGATTCATTGATTATGCGAGAGAATGGGGAAAAGAAAGAAGGGAAAACAGAGAGGAAGAGGGAGTATGGCGAATAGAGAGAAAGAAAGAAAGAAAGAAAGAAAGAAAGAAAGAAAGAAAGAACAGAAGACATAAGGAAAGAAGAAAAATGAACGAAAGCCAGGAAGGGGTAAAATAGAAAAGGGATTAAAGAAAGAAAGAAAGAAAGAAAGAAAGAAAGAAAGAACAGACGTTTGAAAAACTTCATCAGAATTTTTCGGAAAGAAAGAACAGAACAGAATAAACAGTGAGAGAGACAAGTAGAGAGAGAGAAAGTGAGAGAGTGGGAAAAAGAAAGAAAGAAAGAACAAAGTAAACAGTTGTTTGAGACATGTAGAGAAAGAAGGAAATAGAGAGACAAGAGAGGTTAAAAAAAAAAATAAATTCATTTCAGAAAAAAAAAAAAATGAGAGAGAGAGAGAGAGAGAGTGAGAGAATTTCTCTCACGTAAAACACGAGAAAGACAGATGATATCTATTAATGAAAGAACGGAGTCTTCCTCAAAGAAAAGAAAGAAAGAAAGAAAGAAAGAAAGAAAGGAAGGAAGACGAATGAGAGTGATAGAGGAAGAAAAAATCCAGAGGGAAAGAAAGAGAAAGAAAAGAAAGAGAGGGCAGTCAGTTAAAGAAGAAATGGATGAGAGAGAAGAAAGGAAAGACAAGTAGGGAAGGAAGAGGAGAATGAAAATTTGGAGAGAATAGAAAATTTTAAGAATGTAGGAAATCGCGAAAGAGAGTGAGAAGAAAAGAGTGAAGCAGGGAAAAGAGAGAGAGAGAGAGAGAGGACAGAGTGACAGAATAGAAAAGAAAGAAAATAAGAGACAGGGAGAGTAGGGTGGCGCATGGAAGAGGAAAAGAGAAAGAAAGAAAAAGAGAGAAAAGAGGAAGTTATGGAAAGATAGAAGAGAAAGAAGGAGTTGGAGGTAGAGGAAGAAAAGCGTGAAAGAAAAGGAAAGAAAGAAAGAAAGGTTGGGGAGGAAGAAGAGAGTAAAATAGAAAAAAGAGAGAGACGGATTTTTTTTTCCTTCATTTACTGGATGGAATGGGGAACGGACCTGATTCAACATGACGCATCTTCTATGTTATGTAAATCATTTAATGGACCTTTAGGATTCAAATCCCGGTAGATAAAGCCCTTTAACTGTGAGACTTGATGCGAGATCACGTTCCATGCGAGAAAACACGAGAATAAAATAAAAGGAAACAACACATGGAAACACAGTGACTTAAAAACCATCATGCGTCATCTCTCTCTCTCTCTCTCTCTCTCTCCCTCTGTGTGTGTGTATATATATATATATATATATATATATATATATATATATATATATATGCATGTTTCATTAAAAACGACAGACAAGATACTACGATTAAGCTTTTTATTTAATTTTTCTTGTATTCAAACAAGAGCTTTCTTTTCTGGACAAAGGGTGTGTAAGAACTGTCCAAATGTTTTATATTTCCGAGCGCTTTCGGCTATACCTTTAGCCATTATCAAGGATGGTTCATTTTTCAGTTGAATTGAGTGTGTGCATTATGTGTATGTCTTAGTGTGTGGTAGAGATGTTTTTAATTTCCGAATACGGTTAGCACATTGTGGCCTTGTTCGTAGTTAATATTGTTAAGAATTCTTTTTTATTATTAAAGTTTCCATTATTTTTAATCTTTTTTTTACAGGTGGATGCAGTTAATATATTTGTGTTTTCTACTAGTACTAGTATGTTCCTAATGGAATCGGGTAAATCTGTGTGTTTATTTAAATGGGTTCTAATGGAGCTGTGATCAGATAGGTGTAACGTAAGGCGTCTGGATAAGCATGTCGTTGTGTAACCGATGTAATTATTTATGAGTTCGGTTTGATCAGGAACACAGTTCCTTAAGGGGCATTTGAACTCATAGATAATGTTCGTTCTTTGTAATTTTGTTCAAGCACAGCCACTAACACGCAAAGGGTTACAGGGTGTGGAGGAATTGGGAACAGAAAGTAATTAGTAATGAGTAGAAAGAGAAAAGAACATTCAGATGGACAGTAGATAGCGACTGGCATTACATTTAAATTGTTGCAGATTAAAAGTTGGATGGAATGTATGGAGCCATTAGACAGTTCCACAAGCGAGAAGTGCGAGAAAAGGAATTGTGAGCACAGAACTTACGCTTACATCTAGACAATTCATCTGTGACTTGATGAGACCGTATCTCCAATCTAGTACTGCGCTCAAATTCATAATGTCTAGATGCCATAGAAAAGAGCTCACTCGAACAATTCCCATGAAAGTGTTTATAGAAAAGAGACACAGGGAAGTTACATTACGGCGGTGGGAAAACGACTGAAGCCGTGATACTAGGTGAGGACCAATAATATTGCTGATTCTTTTTTGGATCGAATCAAGAATCTCTAGATATACATCAGGAGCACCGGACCATATGTGGCAGTAATCTTCAAGGTATGGATGAACGGTAGGCATATAAATATGTAAGATAGATTTAGGCGAGAGTCTAGCCTGGCCTAGTGAACTATTTTCTTAGCGGCAGATCTAGTAATGGATTCAATATAATCTCCCCCTCCCTTTCATGTCAGCTGAGAATGTAAATCCGAGAAGGCCCAATGAGTCACTTTTATGGTGGTTAGTTTCTACCATACTGATGGGAGGTGGGAAGAGTTCATTCTTTCTTCATCTTCATCGTCGACGTACCACAGCAAGTATTTATAAAAAAAGAAAAAAAAAAGAAAAAGTCACAGAGAATCAACCTTACAGTAGTGGGCAACTGACTGAAACCGAACTGCCAGATCAGGACCCATAATATTGCTGATTCATTTTTTGGGATCTTATCAAGGAGTTTCAGGTAAATAGCAGGGACACCGGTCCGTATATGGCAGCAATATTCTAATCACGGACAAATGGTAGACTTATAGATATATAAGATAAATTCCGGAGAGAAAAAAATATCTCATCCGTCACAGTGAACTGACTTTCTTAGCAGCTGATTAATGTAGTCTTTCTATTTCATATCAGCTGAGAACGTTGGCCCGAGAAGGCGCAAGGAGTCGCTTTCTTGTAGGATAGCATCAGCCATGCCGATGGAAAGCAAAGATGGGTCTCTCAGATGATTAATGGAGACAAGTTTATTTTTGGAGGCGTTAAAATTGACAAGCTATCTTTTGCCCCAGATAACGACGGTCCTAGGATCTTTTTGTACATTAGCTGCCATTTTGACCTTGTCTAACTGATCAGCCTTACTATGGAGGCGGGAGTAAATGGTAGTGTCGTCAGCGTAGGTGCCAAGTTGAGAGCTGATGCCATCGGGAAGATCGTTAATGAAGATTAAAAACAGCAAAGGACAAAGAATGGAGACCTGGGGGACACCAGCGTTAGGATGTAGACGAGTGGCCGTTAAAGAGAACTTTCATTTCACGGTTTGATAGGAACGACTGGATCGGCTCCAAAATGTGCCCGGAGACACCGTAACTTTTCAGCTCGTGAAGAAGATCTGAATACCAGACTTTGTGAAAGGCTTTCGAGATGTCCAAAGGTACCGCCCGAGTTTCCCCATTTTTATCTAGCGGGCGATAGACTCTTTCCATAATTATCGTTAGTACATCAGAAGTTGCCCCGGAGAATCAAAAACCATATTGCTTGTCTGAGGAAAAGTCATACGATGAGAGATGATGAACCAATTCAGAATTGGTTAGGGCCTCTAGAAGTTTTACAAAAAGGAGCAGAATACTAATAGTAAGATGGTTCGCACGGTTCACCAGAGTTCTTAAAAACTGTAACAACAGATGATGACTTCCAGCAAGCAGGAAAGCAAGAGGCAGCGAGGCATTTATTATACAGTTTAGAGTAAACATGAGCTAGTTCGGGGGCACATTTCTTAATGACTATTATTAAGATGGCATCGGGTCCACACGCTTTGTTGGGATCAAGGCTAGAGATGACAGCAGAAACGATGGAAGGTTTTATATGCATATCACTCAAGAGAGAATCAATTCTAAGTGGGAAGTTGGGCAGGGATACTCCAGCTGACTCAAGAGTAGAGTTTGAAGAGAATTTATAGGCAAAGCATACGGCTTTATAAGCAAAGGATGATAACACCTCAAATCAATTGAAGAATGGAGGAATAGAGACCTTACACTTATTTAGTACCCTATTACAGTGATGCCAGTGGTCACGAGAGCCAAAGTTTTTAGAGGCTATGTGGTGCTTCATTCTCTCAGCAGACAGGGACTTAGCTTTTTTGAGGACTTGCTTATATTTCTTAGGAGCAGTGGCAAATAGTTACCTGTTATGATGAGAGCTGTCCTGCTGGTATAGCTGGAAATAGTGGTTCTTATGTGCTATGGTGACTGAGCATGGTGGTGTGAACAATGGAGAGGATTGCAGTTTCACCTGGTATTTCCGGGAAGGGATGAAAGCGTCCATGTCAGCTTTGACCCAGGAAGGAACATCAGTGACGCAATTTTCAATTGGGAGGTTGAAGATATCAGTCCAATGGGCGTCACGAAGAAAATCCAAAAATGAGTCCCGATCAGCGTGCTGGTAACGGAAAGAGGTCTTATGGATGCGGGGTTCCTGCTTAATGGATATTTGGAAGGAGATATCAATAGCTACCACAGAATGGTCCGAGTTACAAAGAGGGCGCTATTTGGAAGCTTGGCAAGAGCGAGGAGAGATGGTAAGAAATAGATCCAATAGAGAGGCCTGTTGCTCGGTTTAGCCAAGGAAACGAGTAGGGATGTCCACTATTTGAGTGAGGGATTGGGCAATGGAAGAACTTAATGTCTGAATACCGACAACTTCAGTACATTTGGAATGTTACAAACACGTGTTGTGGTGGATATTAAAGTCACCGAAGACAAAGATGTTCGCACATGGATTTAGGGAAAGTGCCTGTCAGTTGGGAAGACGTGGAAGCGACAAATTGAAATTGCGACAGCTAACAGAATTTAGTAACTAAAGACGAAAGCACATGAAAGAGTTGTCCGAGCATGCTGGTGTGAACCATGGAGAGAATGGAGGTTTCACCTGACATTTCCGGGAAGGGTTGAAAGCGTCCATGCCGACTTTGACTCAGGAAGAAACCTTATTAGCGCAATCCACAGTTGGGAGGATGAAGATGTCAGTTCAAGGGGCGTCACGAAGAAAATCACTGAGTCACAATCAGCATTCTGGCCAGGGAAGGATGTCTTATGAATAGACGGTTCTTGTCTAATAGATGATTGGAACGAAGATAGATAGATAGATAGATAGATAGATAGATAGATAGATAGGTAGGTAGGTAGGTAGGTAGGTAGGTAACTTGGTATGAAAAGACTGTGATAGATAGATAGATAGATAGATAGATAGATAGATAGATTGGTAGGTAGGTAACTTGGTATGAAAAGACTGTGATAGATAGATAGATAGATAGATAGATAGATAGATAGATAGATAACTTGGTATGAACAGACTGTGATAGATAGATAGATAGATAGATAGATAGATAGATAGACTGGTAGGTAGGTAGGTAGGTAGGTATGAACAGATGATTGGAACGAAGATAGATAGATAGATAGATAGATAGATAGATAGATAGATAGATAGATATGTAACTTGGTATGAACAGACTGTGATAGATAGATAGATAGATAGATAGATAGATAGATAGATAGATAGATTGGTAGGTAGGTAGGTAGGTAAGTATGAACAGACTGTGATAGGTAGATAGATAGACAGACAGACAGGTAGGTAGGTATGGAGGTAGGCAGGCAGGTTGGTAGGTACGTAACTTGGTATGAACATACTGTGATAGATCGATACTGACCAGACTCGATGTTGCTTAACTTCGGTGATCGTACGTGAATCGGTGTTTCAACGTGATGCGGCCGTAAGCCGTCGGCGTCAGAAATGGAGGAGGAAAAAATGTTTTTGTAGAAGACGTTTCGGGGTCATCTCATCTTCATAAACTCTTCTTCCTTTTTTCAAACGACAAGAAGCCATCAGTGTCTGCTGGATTTGAAATTTAGCCGAAAATCCGATCTGCCATAGAGACGACGCGTCTATTCAAAGTCTGAAGAAATTAAAGATTCCAAGCCTACCTGAAAATAGATAACACACGTTGTCTCTCCTTGTATTCGGAACTCCACAAATTATCCTAACGTTTGTTTAAAAAGTCGAATATACGTGAAACATGACTGACCAATGAAACTCAAACAACACAAGACTAACATTCTCTGGGGAAGCTTTAATAAAAGTGAAATATTTTAGATTCATAAATATTTTCTTATTTGTTATTTATCTTATCATACATATATACATAAAGACGTCCCCTTGAACTTTCTGAGGGTGCCAACTGGCAGCTCGATCTGATGTATACAGATTGAGGTAGAGTGTGTTTGTCAATGGCTGGTCTAAGGACTCACTTGAGAGCTCTATAGAGGGCTATAATTAATTTTTATGTTGCTCTAAATAATGTTTTTGTATAACTTTAGTTAATATTATATTTTTATATATTTTCAATCAATATAGGAATTTATATAGATTTAATTGATAATAGAGCATTAATTATTACAGACTGAGCTAGATGTAGAAAAAGAAAATTCTGAATTCAAAACTGTATGTAACCCTGTCGAAGCACATACTACACCGCTAAGATCGTTCGCATATTGACTCGATAAACCCGACAAAGGTCGTATCCTTTTCTACAATAAACTGCGTCTAGAGATTATATGCAAGTTATGAATTGGTATAAAGAGTTACCACTTTAATGTTAAAAGTCCTATTATGATGTTTAGATTCTACTCAATGTTATTAACTTGTATATATAGTGATAGAGAAAACTATTGTTTTTGGTTGGAAAAAAATTTACTAAGTTATCAAAACAGACTAATTTGACTGTCAGTAGTTTATTTGCAACTATTTATTTTGATACTTTTACATTATTATACCTTGTAAAACTAATGTAAAAAAAATATGAAAAGACTTTAGAATAAATTCGTCAATTTCTTAGAGGAAAAACATAAAAAAAACATTTTATATATATTTTCCTAAAATTTATTACACAAATGCTCCTTTCTTTTCAATAACTCTTAGCAGCCTATTGTCAACATCTGATGTTAGATTTGCAATTTTAGCGGCTGGTAAGTTGTTTGCAGCAACTTTAACTGTCTCCCAAAGGTCACACTTTCTGTTGAATTGCCATCCATTCGAATAAATATCTCTCTTGAGGATGCCCCACAGGTTCTCAATGGGATTCAAGTCACAGCTATTTGAAGGCCAGTCCATAAGAGAATCTTCAACAATCCCTTTTCTTTCAAACAGGATTTAGTAAACTTTGATGCATGACTTGGTGCGTTGTCTTGCATAAAGATCATAGATCTACGCTTGGCTAAAGACTGGTTATCAAGCCATTGAAAGAAATATTGCTCTAGAAAATCACAGTAACTTTTGGAATTCATTTTAACCTCGTCTTTCAGTTTAAATGGACCCACAAGCTCATTACCAATAATCCCAGCCCATATCATGATCCACACCGCCGCCTTGTTGGCGTTTAAAAATTTTCTTGAGTCATGTTATGCTTGCAAACCCATCCTCGAGCCCAATCATCAGGCCCATCGAGGTGATCCTTGATTCGTCTGTAAAAAGCACTTTACTGAAATCAGTTTTCATGTATTTTTTTGCCCACTGCAATCTTCTTTCCTTATGTTTTTTTGTTAAAATGTTTTTTTTTATTTGATTTTTTACATCAGCAAACTTCTTTAATGCTTTACACCTTGATTTCCCTTGACACCATAGGAGCTCCAGCGGCCTCAAATATGAACGCACTTGTCGCATTTGGGTTTCTTATTAATTCTCTTCGGATATGTGATAGATCTCGCTTTGTTAAATTCCTGAATTCAGCCTGAGACTTTTTTTTCCTTGGTTGAATTCCCATTTGACATATTTTCTTGATTGTTCGATGATCCCTTTTCAAATCCTTAGAAATTTGAAGCGAAGAATTTCCTTTGCTAATTTCTTTGATTATATAGTTCTTTTCATTCATTGTTAGTTCTTTTTTACGAGCCATAATACTAAATTCTAATTCTTGAAAATAATCTCTTGACACCGCAAATACTAAATATCAATCTGAAATTGAAAATTGGGACTTAATAGCTTTCATGCTTACTCGTTATACATAATAGTACAAAATATTTCATTGGGTAACACTTATCTATGAATTTTACATACAATATTTCACAATACCTCTTTTGCATATAATCTCTAGGCGCAGTTTAAATCAACACATACGCTTTTTTCTGTCTGAATTTCTGGGATGAGGAGCCATGCTTATTTCCCTTATTTAATATGCGTACTATTGTCCTCATCTTTGTTTTTCTATCACAACGTTTCGGCTGCTGAGCCCTGCGGCCTTCATTAGATGTATACCGATGTGGGTAACCTATAGAGAATTCATAACCGGGCCCTTTATTTAATCCACGGAGGTAGACTGTTCTCGTTCCAATTCCCATGTCTACTCATATATCATCTAGTTCTCGCCCGGTTTCCGCTGAGTCAAAGTAAACATTACACAGCCCAGGGATTTAATTCACAGCGGTTTCATCCACTAGTATAGATAGATAGATAGATAGATAGATAGATAGATAGATAGATAGATAGATAGATAGATAGATAGATGTGAACAGACTAAGAAAGATAGATAAATAGATAGCTGAACGAGATAGATAGATAGATAGATAGATAGATAGATAGATAGATAGATAGATAGATATGAACAGCTAAGATAGATAGATAGATAGATAGATAGATAGATAAATATGAACAGCTTAGATAGATAGATATGAACAGCTAAGATAGATAGATAGATAGATAGATAGATAGATAGATAGATAGATAGATAGATAGATAAATAGATATGAAGAGAAAGAGATAGAAAGATAGATATGAACAGACTAAGATAGATAAATTTATAGGTATGAATATATTTATGTATATATGTGTGTGCGTGTGTGTGTTTGTGTGCGGGCGTGTGTGTGTGTGTGTGTGTGTTAGGTATGTGTTTCGCTACATAGATCAAATGGCAGTTCTCTATTTCTGGGATGAAGAGATTAGAATGCCATTAAAATACCATTAAGTACCATTAAGATGCCATAACTAAAAATTGATTTTCCTTTGTAATGATTTTGATATGGTGAAAATAAAAAGCTGGGGTCATCCTATGCAGGGTTCCAGTGCGAACTTTCTCGAAATGATGCAGGTATTTCGACGGACAGTAATGCATTACGAGTGAAACATTTTAAAAGTTTGAATCTATTGCCTCGCTGAGAAAAGCAGCCAAAAGTGGTTGGGGATGGAGGAGCCCCTGCACCAAAAATGGGTAAAAAAAAATACGATCGTTGACTAAAAGGTAAAATCTGAACAGGAAAAAGAGTGAAGTTGGCCTCAAGCAAAAATGAAGGAGTGAAGATTCCAAAAAGGCATTTGAATCCAATACAATATGCTTTGATTGTGAGAATGAAAACACTAAAAGATAGATAGATAGATAGATAGATAGATAGATAGATAGATAGATAGATAGATATGAAAACTGAATTAGATAGAGAGAGATACAAACAAATGAGATAGATAGACAGACATAAAAAAACTGAGATAGATACGAACAGCTGAGATTTGATAGATAGATAGATAGATAGATAGATAGATAGATAGATAGATAGATAGATGAATATGAACAGACTGTGATAGATAGATAGATAGATAGATAGATAGATAGATAGATAGATAGATAGATAGATAGATATGAAAAGACTGAAATAGATAGATGTGAAAAGTCTAGGATAGATAGATAGATAGATAGATAGATAGATAGATAGATAGATAGATAGATAGATAGATAGATATATGAACAGACTAGGATAGATAGATATGATATTTAGACTAGGATAGATAGATAGATAGATAGATAGATAGATAGATAGATAGATAGATAGATAGATAGAATATGAACAGACTAGGATAGATAGATATGAACAGACTAGGATAGATAGATAGATAGATAGATAGATAGATTCTTAATGATAGATAATAGATAATAGATTTATGAACAGACTAGATAGATTCAGATGAATGTATGTGAAAAGCCCGAGAAAAATCCGAACAGATAGATTACCACATTATATACCTACATACACAGATAGATGGGTATCTATCTATCTATCTATCTATCTATCTATGTTCATTTCTATCTATCTCGGTTTGGTCATATCTATCTATCTATCTATCTATCTGAGTCTGGTCATATCTATCTATCTATCTATCATAGTCTGTTCATACCCAGTTATCTACCTATCTATCTATCTATCTATCTATCGAGAGGATAAATATTATGACCAAGATGATTTAGGCAGATCTATAATATATGGTTGTGAACAGGAAAAAACGGTCCAAGATGCATGCTAAGAAGTCTCAATATCTCTCAACTCCTTTTCACCCAGGGAGGAAAATGGGAAAGCGTCATGCAAATGAACCTTTCCAAAAGTTAAGCGAAGTTTTTAGAAACATTAAGATCGCGTAAGAAACGGTGTAATGAGCACTGACCCGCCTTGTAATATCAACGTAATATCAATACCCCTACATGCAGTGCATACTAGACAATTTCCTGAAAAGAAGATTGTAAGGCGTCAGAAATGTGAGAATTATGCAGAGAATCCGATGGTGATTAGAAAAATGGAAGCAAAACGGACACTTATACTAAATCAATTCCGCCCCAAACAAGGGGATAAAGCCACTAAGACGAAAGGGGCTACAGTGAGTGAACGAGAAATTAAAAAATCTTTAGAAGGAACCGGAAACCTAATGAAAAGTCAAAATTTCAGAGTTTAGGCGGAGACGTTGGAAGTAGAGATATTCAGTAGAATTTAGAAGGAACCGGAAACCCAATCCTAAACGGGAAACAAGTGATAGACCTCTACTCCTTGTCAAAAGAGTATAGATTTGAAGTTGATTTTAGAAAGAATCAGAAACCCAATCCTAAACAGGAATCAAGGGATAAACCTCTACTCCTGTTCAAAAGAGTATAGATTTGAAGTAGACTTTAGAAAGAACCAGAAACCCAATACTTAACAGGAAAAAGGGATAAACCTCTCCGCCTATTCAAGGGTATTAACACACAAGTGAATGTAATGGATTCGACTGGAATTCAAATACAGCTCTCTGATTCCTCAATCCAAGCCATTATCCATTACTCCACCATGCCCCATCCCCCAATCTACCACTATGTTTAATTGTTGGGATGGTATTTTGGGGGGGTGATATGAAGTGTGTTTCTCCAAAGTCTCAACCTGTTTCAAAAAAGTTTGATTTTAGCTTCATCAGATCATAATATTTTATCTCAGGACAAAACAAACTATTTGAGATAACAGGCAAATTATAGACAAGTCTTTCAAATGCTTGGGCTTCAGTAGTGAAAGTTCTTTCGATGAGTTCAAGACAGCAGTTCTGCCCAGTGGAGTTTTACTTTTGTGTCAGCTGCCTGTAAATCGTTCTTAAGTATTTCTCAAGATTGTGAATGGCTTGTTCATTACTCTCCCCACAAAAAAATGAAGGTACATACTTGTTCATTTATTTTTTTTTTTAATTTCACCTCAAACAAAGGTGATTATGCCACTAAGACATAAGAGGAAAGAAACAGAAAAATGTTACTGAGGAGAAAGGACAAAAAAAGAATTGTTAGATTTGTTTTGCCAACAGATTGGGGGAGGGGAAAACTTGGACAGCTAGGCAACTCAGAAGCGTTGTACCCAAAATTCGACATGAAAGTACGAAAAAAAGATAGAACTCTTGCCTATTGTAGCAGAATTTCACAGCATCCCTGGGTAATAAGAGTTTGAGATTGGAACAAGTTGCCTTGTTGCTTACAAGCAACGTCTGTCCTCGTAATAGTAATAGTATCATAACAGTATAATGTATTAACAGACATAACAAAAAAAGAACTATCTGAAGTGTGAAAGTGATTTCCTTTATAGCTTTCCAGAAGGTTTTATTTAAATGCATTGTAGTCTCATCCATCCAATCAGAGAGGATCTACTAGAGCACCTGGTCGACAAAGAGAAACAATACATTATTTACATTATTCGGACTATTGTCCTCATCTTTATCGCCATATTTATTATCTGCCAAAGAGAACCAATATTATATAACATTTCAATACTATTTCCTTTAGTATCTGTCTATATTTCTGAGATGAGGTATTATGACTATAGTCCTCATCTTTGTCACCATATTTATTACTACGTTTCGGCCGTTGTACGCTCCGGCCTTCTTCAGGTGGTTGGAATGTCGAACTGAACCCTTTATTTCGCTCACTGGGGTAAATTGTTTCTAGTTCCAAATGCCTCAAGGATTTTGGCTGGCACAGTGGATAAAGGCGTTGGTGAGATCCAGTGACAGAACGCAAAAATCATAGTTCAATACCCGTTTAAGGCAGTGGAGAACTTTCAGAGGGAAATTAATAGGAGATAACTGATAACTGATATCCATTAAACATGGCACGTGGAACTAGAACAGTCTAAAAATAGTGAGCGAAATAAAGGGTTCAGTTCGACATTCCAACTAAAATGAAGAAGGCGGAGCATAAACGGCCAAAATGTTGTAATAAATATGGCGACAAAGATGAGGACAATAGTCCGAATATTTTAGATAATAGACATAATAGCTCATCTCAGAAATATAGACAGATACGGAAAGACAAACAAATTTTCTGCTTCTTACCTTGACCGACCGCCCCACAAATGTTTGAATTCCATCACTTCCTCCACATCGAGTTTCTTGGTGAGTACAAGTTACAACAATAAATGTGGAGGGTCTTGAGATACACGGAATATGGATTTTATTTATTATTTTTTTTAACAGCATATCAACTCCTTATGGGTTTGGTTTGGTTTATTTCATTTTATGGCATATCAACCTCAATGATTTATTTAATGCCGACAACATTTTTAGGATAGATTCCTATGAATAGAATATGTATTCTTTAGTTTAGATTGGTTTGGTTTATTTTGTTTTACGGCATATCAGCCTCAATGGGTTATTTAATGCCGACAACATTTTTAGGATAGATTCGTATGAATAGAATATGTATTCTTTGGTTTAGATTGGTTTGGTTTATTTTGTTTTACGGCATATCAACCTCAATGGGTTATTTAATGCCGACAACATTTTTAGGATAGATTCGTATGAATAGAATATGTATTCTTTGGTTTAGATTGGTTTGGTTTATTTTATTTTACGGCATATCAACTTCAATGGGTTATTTAATGCCCACAACATTTTTTTATTTCTGGTAATTTTTTGTTTTGTCAAAAATCTGTTTCTGGTAATATTTTTACTTCAAAAATGTATTGCTGGTAACAGTTAACTATTTGCCCATAGCTCGGACCCTAACAGGTGCTACCACCCTCAGTCAGGCTGAACCTGGAACACCTGCAATCAAGAGGTGGTTCCACGCTCCTCAAAACCTCTTGATCAGAGGCCTTGCTGCTGGATGTAGTTTATCGTCTTACCCAGGACGCGGATGTAGTTTAACGTCTTGCCCAGGACGATCCTTATGGGTCATTTAATGCCAAAATGTAATTTTCTTGGGAGCTTTGAAGTAATACAAATAGGATGTATGTTATTCTGCTTTCACAGTTGAATACATGGTAGATGATACTCAGCTTTTGTGCATATACATGTTTGTGTAGACATTATTAGTAGAGGCGGAGATACGTTGTAGTTTCATAGAAGTTATATTTTGAAATACAGTTTGATTTCTTTCAGAAAATTGTAGGATATTGTATTGAATAATGTCAGTAAAGCTTCCTTTCATGTTGATTGGTTGATTGGTTAAATTGTGTGACTTCAACTACAGATAAAATATAGTTTTTGTCATTTTGCTATAAAAATGTATTGTTGGTCATTTTGCTATAAAAATGTATTGTTGGTCATTTTACTATAAAATGTCATGTTGGTCATTTTACTATAAAATGTATTGTTAGTCATTTTCCTATAAAACATATTGTTGGTTATTTTGCTATAAAAATATATTGTTGGTCATTTTACTATAAAATGTACTGTTGGTCATTTACTATAAAATATATTGTTGGTCATTTTGCTATAAAAATATATTGTTGGTCAATTTGCTATAAAATGTATTGTTGGTCATTTACTATAAAATATATTGTTGGTCAATTTGCTATAAAATGTATTGTTGGTCTTTTTGCTATAAAATGTATTGTTGGTCATTTTGCTATAAAAATATATTGTTGGTCAATTTGCTATAAAATATATTGTTGGTCATTTTGCTATAAAATGTATTGTTGGTCATTTTGCTATAAAAATATATTGTTGGTCATTTTGCTATAAAAATGTGTTGTTGGTGATTTTCTATAAAATATATTGTTGGTCATTTTGCTATAAACAGGTATTTTTTAATATTAAAATCTACTGCTGGTATTTTTAGTATAAAAATGTATTTTTTATTTTTATAGTGTTTTTGTTTGGGAGTTCACTATTTGCCCAGAAATGGGACCCTAACAGGTGCTACCACACCGGGTCAGGATGGACCTGCGAACGACAGTAACTAAAAGGTTGTTCCACGCTTCTTAAAATCTCCAAACTCTAGATCAGAGGCCTTGCTGCCGGATGTAGTTTATCGTCATACCCAGAACTGAAGGAACATAGAAGTAGAAAATGGAAACAATAGACTTTATTGCAACATCGCCTTTTGTGGAATTTACAATTATTTTTCGTGCTTTTATTTATCTATATATTTTTATTTATTTAACTATTTTAAATTTTCTTTTTTATGAATTTATTTATTTATTTGGCAGCGGGGTGAATCGAAGCAGCTAGAACAAAGAAAGATGGCCACAAAGCAACTAACGATAAGTCACAGTGTGAACACTTGTCGAGAAATTCAAAGGGGCGTCGTTCTGAACAGTGAATCCGGCAATAAGCTAGCGAGAGATCGAACCGGGCGGAAGACATTAAAAGCAGCGATCACAGAGAATAATTGACGGGGCAGGGGTGTTTTTAAAGAATGGGTAGGTGGGTAGAGGTGAAGAGGTTGAGACGAAGGAGGCTTAGATGTTTGAGTGATGAATGGCGAATCAGACGGAGCGATAATAGATGCTATTTGAGTTGAATCGGATGCTACCAGTGCTAACAGATAGTGGCAGAATTTTCCTGGAAATGGAACCGCGGTTTCAAGAGTGCATATTTGATTGATGGATTCAAAGAGTTGATCGATCGATGGAAGCTACGGAGAGATTAATTTTTTTCAACATATCCTGGTATATACATACATAATTATATATATATATATATATATATATATATATATATATATATATATATATACAGACAAACAAATATAGATAGATATATACACACACACACAAATAGATAGATACACAGATACACACACATAGATAGATAGATAGATAGATAGATAGATAGATAGATAGATAGATAGATAGATAGATATGAACAGACTGGGTTAGATAGATAGATAGATAGATAGATAGATAGATAGATAGCAGTGTGTTTCGATATTAATAGACATTTTAAATGTGTTTAACGAAAATATATCTATTTATCTGTATACAAGGGTTGCAAAAGTAGGTATATTAATGAAACACAAAAAGTAATGTATTGATTATTGAAACATAACAATTTTAGTATACCTACATTTTGCAGCCCCAATATATATATATATATATATATATATATATATATATATATATATATATATATATATATATTTATTCAGTTATATGGATATGAGTTTGTAATAATTTCACGCTTTTGTGGTCATCAAACTCTTGTCTAATGATGATCGCAAAAGCGTGAAATCCAGGGTCTTTTTCCTCCTCATATCCATACAACTGAATATATATACATATATATGTGTGTGTGTGTGTGTGTGTGTATGTTTATGTATATATATTTATCCACATATACTATATATATATATAATATATATATATATATATTATATATACATGCAACATATTCATATATATATATAAATTTGTGTGTGTATATATATATATACACACACACACGTATGTAACCCTAAAGAAAAGTGCTACCGAAGGTTTAAAATAAATTATTAAAATGAAAAAATATTTCTAGAAGCTTTTATTTTAGTTTTAATTCCAAGTTAATAGATTAAATTTAATCTTTCCAATAAACAAAGTACTTTGTACCGTGTATTTCAAAACCACATTAAATTGATTTAAATGGCTTTATTTTTTTCGAATCGCCTAACATTGCTCGTTTTAGCCATACGTAAAATTATCTCACCTGAACGTAATTTTCTTTTTTAAAAATATCATTCAAAATAAAATATACTTTTCTGAAAATTTATTTGAGGAAGATTAGCTGATTTAATGTGTAATCAATCTGATTTTAAACAAATATTACTCACTTTTAGTTTAAAATATCACAGAAAAGCATTTTTAACATGGAAGGGGATATTTTTATGACTTGTTGACAGCTCTATTGACAGCCTGATGCTTTGGAAATTTAACTAATTTTCTCTACGGAGGACATATCCATAATTAGTTAACGCATATAACTCAAGCATATTATTATATAATTTTTAACTACCCTGTATTCTTTAAAACTTAGGAAAATATTCTATGTAATGAAATGCATTGTTGAATTTTAGGTAGTCTGACATTAAATTTACTATAGTGCTCTTATTTTTTGATAATGTCGTGTTTGGAGGTTCGCTGACGCGTGATTTCGTGGATGCAAACGTCTTCCGAACAGTTCTGTCTGCCCAAATTTCACTGACAAGGCTTGGATCAATCCAGCACTTTCCAAAGGTGATCGCTTCGCCAGAGAAAATAAATCGAGGAATGGTGTGATTCGAACCCGGGTCTCATGAACGAAAAGAGAAATTTTAACCACTCAGTTGCGCTTCCGTTTAATTACAGTATATACCAAACTCTGTTGCAGATAAGAATTAGTGCAAAAAAAATCGGTACGTTTATCCAATATTTACTGCGAGAAACAAATTGTATGAATTCTAATCTGTCGATGCCAACACTAGAAGCCAAACAGGTGACAAGTTTATTGGCGCCATCAAAAACTTACACAGCGAGTTCCCTTCGAGAGGCATTATTACCTGTTCGTTTATTTATTTATTTATTATCAGATTCTTCCCAACGGGTTATTGTGACGACTGCTGTTATTACATGATATCAGATTTTATTACTCAAGTCAATGTTTTCTCAATAAAATCGCTTAGTGACTATGTTGGTAACATTTTTCAAATACACCAACCGCTGAAAAATTGCTTGTACGAGTGGTGCAATCGAAAATGGCTTGATAGTGTTAATACGAAGGCCGTGTTTCAACTCCAGTTAGGTTCGTTATATTCACTTACGCAAATACATTTTAGTCATTTTTTTAAAAATATGTATGCTCTTAAATAGGGACCAGAGGGAGTCGTCAATGATGTAAATTGACTCATTAGGCAGTTTCGGATCTTTTAACCACATAAAACCCAACACCAAGCCAACCCAATCATAATAGATCAATCCCTGATTCCCCCTCACAATCAAACTCTAGCAGAGACCCTGGCCTTTTTAATAAATTCGATGAAAATAGACTACGTTTTCCGCGCACCCGATTGGATGTTTGTAACAACCAATCCACTGCGGGGACTGACTTTTAAATGGTCCACTTGGGGACTAACTTCTTTTCTTTCTTTCTCTTTTTCCGGTGGATTAGCAGCTTTAGTGGATAACTGAAGAAATAATTTAATGTTCTTAATGCTTAACCCTCTACGTTATTTCTCAAGTAAGGTTTGGTGCCTTACTCTAAAAATTTATGGTTTTGATTTGTTAATTTCTACTATAAAATTCTATATAACTTATAACTCCTAAACATTATACCATTTAAATTTATACATTTATTCAATATGTATTGCGAAAAGCAAACTATATGAATTCTAATCTGTCGATGTCAACACTAGAAGCCAAACAGGTGACAAGTTTATTGGCGCCATCAAAAACTTACACAGCTAGTTCCCTTCAAGAGGCGTTATTACCTGTTTTTTTCTTTCTTTCTTTCTTTCTTTCTTTATTTATTTATTTATTATCAGATTCTTCCCAACGGGTTATTATGACGACTGCTGTTATTACACGATATCAGATTTTATTATTCAAGTCAATGTTTTCTCAATAAAATCGCTTTGTGACGATGTTGGTAACATTTTTCAAATACACCAACCGCTGAAAGATTGCTTGTGCGGGTAGTGCAATGGAAAATGTCTCGGAATTGTTAATCGGAGAGCCGAGTTCCAATTCCAGTTGGGTTTGTTATATTCACTTATGCGCAAATAATCTTTGGAATTGTATGAAGCCACTTCTTTTGCTTTAATTAGCAAAACTTGTATCACTAGACCGTTATTATCACCCCCACCTCCCAAAAAAAAAACTTACTGTCTAAACATATTTTCTGCCTTTAAATAACCTTCAAAGGGTTGATAAACAGTAGAAAACGATTCAATCAATTTTCTGCATATTTACACCTTCACTAACGCAAAGAAGTGACATGGATCGAACATGTGTGCAAAAAAAAATAGAAGCGTTACAAAAAATCATACTTAACCTTTTGAGCACTGACCACCGTTTTTTTCTGTATAGTGATCTCCCACTCTCGGGTAGGACCTATGCACTGTACATACCTCAGGCTGCGTGTAACCGCTCCATCAGACGGCGCGCGGCGGCAGTCGTTAGCATCTAGAAGACCTCCAAATAACCAATAAACATAGAAATCATTTTCTTACAAATGATAACAATATCGAACGAGCGGTGTAATCCCATTGTGATTTGAACATGATTATGGCACCTTATGAAGAATCAGATAAAGAACTAATAAAAGAAAAATCACAGCATCTGATAAACGAATTCGTATTCAAAACCAGTGAAACAAAAGAAAAACAAAATGTTAATTTTATTCAAGACTAGCAGTAGAGCCCGGCGTTGCCCGGGATGTAACAGTAAGAGATAGATCAAGTATCGACCATCATAAAGACTGAAAAATAAAATTGACAACGATTATTGTTTAAGGTTGACGGACACACATGTCTTAATTAGTTTGTTTTTTGGGGTTTTTTTTACGAATTGGTCAAACCCAAACTCAAACAAAAACATTGTTTTTCAATCGTTATGTGTCTATCGATTGAATAGAATTTTATTATAAACAATTGTCTTGTAAATGGAATTTTTAAAAGCATTCTGAATGTAAAAATAAAGAAAAAAAAAAAAAGTGTGCAAAACAATAAGAAACACTACCTGCCAAAAAAAAAAAAAAAAAAGTTTTGTTGAAACCGGTTGAAAAATGTAGGAAATCCGATCCCATATATAAACGAACACCACACACACACACAAACAACCTGGGTTTTATAATAAGTAAAACTCGATATGAGTTGTCCCCCTTTCATTCTCGACGGCGATGCCTCTTAATCGTGTTTTCAAATTGATGTCGTGCAAAAACAATTGTGTTTTTCCAATTTTTGGCACTGTCAGAACCACCGCAAGGTAATTTTACGTAGTTCTGTGAAGTTTTGTTGAAATCAGTTGAAAAATGTAGGAAATCCGATCCAATATATAAACGTACAGACATACACACACACACACACACACACACAATCTGCGTTTTATAATAGGTAAGATACACATGAAGATATATCCCTATTAAATATTTCCAGTGACGAGAATGATTTTGCGCCAACGAAAAACAACAGAAAGCGGGTACGTTTATTCCCTAGTAGGGACACTGAATGACTGAATGTTTATGTTATATAATTTTTGATGGTAAAATAATATATATTTTCAAAAAAAAAATCAGCTTTTTTCTCTATTATTATTATTATTATTATTATCATTTTAAAATACAAAAGTGGCAAAATCATGAATGTCTACATGCATTAGACAGAAAATCTATTCAATTGTACACAGAAGATTGCTGGTTTCAAGCCGTATATCTGGGTTCCTTTTCCTTCCCTTTCTTTTCCTTCTTTTTCTTTCGCTCTTTTTGTCTACCCCCCATTTGACGATCCCTTTCTACTTCACTGTGCACATCCGGGATAATTAAGTCAATATGTCTGCTCTCATCACTACGACTTCAATATATCTCTTTAAACAGACTTATATCTCTCTCTCTTTCTCTTTCTTTCTCTTCGCAGCTTTGAATACATATCCTCTTTCTCTCTCCCTCTCTACATTACCTTTCCCCATTATGAATACATATTCTTTTTTCCTCTCTCCCTTCCTTCAATTTTGAATCTACTTTTTGAACATAATTTATGCTTACATCATTGCTTTTGTGCCTTGGAAATTTTTTGTCCATTTATTTGTATAATGTTGTTCTGTCTGATGAGTTAGAACCGAAATATTGGTTCTAATGAAATAAAATATCACCATCAACTTAATAATTATATATATATATATATATATATATATATATATATTGTATATTTAGGCAGCATTGATAGTCTGATTTCAAAATTTCAAAGCAACGACTAACTAGTGTATAAGAGACGCGGAAGCGAAAATCGCGTCGCAGATTATCATTATTGTTCCGTGTATTGGTTGATATTTTGAAAAGTAATTGCCATCTTTGATAATATGTTGTTTATTTTTTAAATTATAAAAATGACACAGATTGCCAAACATATTTCGTACATAACTGATATACAAGAGTTCAACATTGTTGTAGAGTAGGGCTCCGTGAACTTCCTGTTCTTCTTTACTACTGTAACAATGGACTGCTCTTACTTATAAATATGGCAAGTAGCAACATTAGAGTAGGACTTAAGTAGTATTTAATTAACTCAAGTTTTCCCGGTCTATGTATGAGTATTTAACAAACCTCTTCTTTTCGTTTTCTCTAACGAAGTCTACTGTTCCTTCGATATTCTCTTTAACTACGTCCTTTCTAATTCTCAGCTATTATGAACAAAGACAAAATGACAAATCTGAATTACCGGTACTTTTTATTCTTCTAAGTCAACAGTGTCTTGCATCAAATCTTCCAGAACAGGATCTTCTGGAAGCTGTATAATAATAAACATTGTAGAGTAGGATTCTGTCACAATGGACTGCTCTTACTTATAAATATGGTGAGTATCCATATTAGAGTAGGATTTGAGTAGTATTTAATTTGCTCAAGTTTTTCCGTTCAGTGTATGAGTATTTAATATATCCCTTCTTTATTTCCTCTACCTAATCCTCTGTTCCTTCGATAATTTCTACGGCCTTCCTAATTCTTGGCTATTTTGAACAAAGACATTACAACATTAATGTATAGAGATTACTTAGTATCGGGTTTTGTTTAAAACGAAGTAACCAAAACATCTCTTCGCCACTAAGCCGTTATAGTCGTATAGATATATAGTATTACGCACGTCTTCTTCATATCATATTATTTGTTTGTTTTTCGTCAATCCGTTGTCTTCGTGGATAGTGTAGCAGTTATCAGGCCGGAGAATAAAATCGGCGAGCCGAGTTCAATTTCCAGTTGATTCCGTTTCATTCACTTCGTGCTAACATCTTCAGAAAAGGCACGAATCTATGTACCCCTAGGTACGGGTTAAAAAGCAAGACCTACTGAACTTTCTTGCCTTAAGGTAACAACCGGTCTAGGAGAAGGGAGAAAAGGCTTTAAATTCAAAACCGGACTGAAATGGGATGGACTGCGTCAGGTTATCTTGCCCTAGAAACACCGCTTCTGCTGTGACTGCCCTACATGTGGAGCCTCTTTTACCGAAAGGAGTTACGGGTCTCGTGACATGACGTCTTCATAGGGGTTTATGATGATGACAAATGTAAAAAAGACAGGATGCATAGTTATTGTCAAGTGGGGCAAACCAAGATGCCATATACGAAATTCTTCTTTTCCTGTGTCCTTTCGGGACTTGGGCGATCGTGATTCTCCACAACTTCCAGTCCTTAATAGCAAAAAGAGAAACTTCCTTAAGAGCTAATGAAGTTTCTCTTTTTGCCAACTCTCCTAATCCACGTTCTGTCAACCATTTGCAAAAGCTCGTTAGGAAGATTATGCGCTATTTTCCTCTGTTCTTTTTACCTTCGGTATGCCCTGTGAGTGTCATATTTTCTAAGCCCTCTTTCCTGGTGACGGGCCCTGGAAATGTCAGCTGCCTCTTTCTGAATGTTAAGTATAAGTCTCCTTTTCGTTTGCACTTTCTCTAAAACTTCGTCATTGCTCATATGTTCAGTCCATGGAATTCTCATCATCCTTCTGTAGAACCACATTTCTGCTACTTCAAGTCTCGTCTTCATCTGCGAAGAGATTGTCCAACATATAAGAGGATCAATATTATATGACAGTTCAATACTAATTTCTTTAGTATCTGTCTATATTTCTGAGATGAGGTACTATGTACACTATTTACATTATACGGACTATAGTCCTCATCTTTGTCGCCATATTTATTACTACGTTTCGGCCGTTGTACGCTCCGGCCTTCTTCAGCTAATTGGAATGTCCGAATAATGTAAGTAATGCAAATAATCATAACACCTCATCTCAGAGATATAGACAGATATTCAAGGTATGGCACGTGGAACTAAAACAATCTATCCCGGTGGACGAAGTAAAGGATTAGGTTCTAAATGCCAATCACCTGAAGAGGGTCGGAGCGTACAACGACCGAAACGTTGTAAATATGGCCATGAAGATGACGATAACAGCCCGAATAATGTAAATAATGTAAATAATCATAATACCTCATCTAAGAGATGTAGACAGATATTGAAAGCATGGCACGTGGAACTAGAACAATCTACCCCGGTGGACGAAGTAAAGGTTTCGGTTCTAAATTTCAATCACCTGAAGAAGTCCAACGGTCGAAACGTTGCGAATATGGCAATGGAAGATGGGGATAACAGTAGCCCCAGTTTGCAATTTTCAAAAAAGAATTGTCATACTGTCAGCCACTTAATAACACCATATTTCTTCAGTGCTCCAGCATCTTTTTTTTTTTAATGGGGGTAGGGTGGGGGAAGAACCTCTATTCTATTTCGTGTTTCTTTCCTCCTCTTGTTTTCGAGCGGGTCTAAAAAGCGACACTGTTTTTCGGCTTACCTTGGCGACAACTCTGTCTTCTTCAGTGCCTCGTCTTTTCAAAGCTGATGATTAATTAATTTATTCCTTCAATTTGAGTGTAGATTATTTCTTGTTCTTCTTGCTTTCTGAACATTGCTCGCGTTGAAGACCTAGAAAGTTTGATATCCAATCCTATTCAAAGGAAATGGGATCAGAAACATTTAAAAAAAAAAAAAATCAGAAACTTAATAACCAGGATGAAAACGGAGAAGTCGTAATCTTCTCATGTAAAGTCAATTGTAAGAAAAGCAGATATCTTCCTTCGGTAAATAAATTGTCCCTCTTCAGATGACAATGATCACAAATAAAACCAATTTTCCAAGAATATTTTCCGCATTTCTCTGGGCTTCTTTCTTCTCTGACTCTTCGTTTGGTTTGATTTTTTTTCTTCCATCTATTCGAATTTGATTCCATCTTAGCGTTGTCCTTTCACAATCCACCTCTAGATTGTTAATTCTTTCCTTCTTGCATTTCGTTTTTATTTTTTATTTTTACAGTTTTTTTTCCGAAGATTTAATTCTGTTTACAACGAATAGTCTTCATTCTAATTTCCTCATTTTTCTATAATAATTTTTTTTTACATAATTTATAGTTGCTTTGGGTGTTATACACGGATTTATTTGATCAGGTGTCCTCATCATGGCGGTCTTTATCAAAAGGTTTTCGCTATTTCTTACGTAAAGATTCCTCATTATATCACGTTGATTTATTTGGACAAGTATCTTTAACTTCATTGTCTTCATAGCAAACATTTGTCCGTTTTTTTTTTTTAATAAAAAACGGTTATTTGATTTATTCGGACTAGTATTTTCATACTAGTTGCCTTTATTGGTTATTTTTGACATAAAGATTGATTCCAGATCTATTCGGACGAGTTATCAGGTGTCATTATCTTAGCTGACTTTATCGAAATCTTTTCTTTCCTCAGCAAGTGTCTGTACCATGTCCTCATGGATTTCCTTGGGTGTCATAAGTTTCTTTTGCAAATACTTTAAGACTGCTTGGGGCTCTGTTTTTAGATATGCCACACACCTCTCACCTTTGTTTGGGCGTCGCCTGCACAGAAATAAAAACAGAGATTTGAAATAGTTTTTTTTTTCTAATTTTATAAGAAGCAGTCATGTGTTGCCATAACAAAAATATTGAGCCATGGCTCTTCTTTGTCGGTGAAATTTTTGAACGACTTTCGTAAAGGCAGACTGCTCCTATCCAAGATTATTGTCTGTCTGCTAAAGCGACTAGACAATTTTTTCTTGCAGACATCTGCTCCTTCCCCGTCTTGAACAGGAATAGAGGTTTATCCCTTATTTCCTGTTTACCATTGGGTTTCCGCTACCTTCTCCTTGTGTCTTAGCGACATTATCCCCTTCTTTGGCGGAAATGATTAAAACACGCACACCTGTGCTTGTTTCAACACCCAAAGAGCCCACCTGTGGATTATACCGCAATTATGCTGAGTGGATCTAAGTTACAGTTTCTGCTAGGGACGAAACACATCATCTAGCGTGATCAGCAGTTTGAAAAAGGCTAGTACACTCAAACCCTCAGTCACGATGACTTGTAATTACGTGCTTTCAAAACTATTGACGCCTTCCGAATGGTTCTGTCTACCCAATGTTTCTTACATGATTAACCCGTTAGAAAGGTTTTCAGCCACTTACCAACAATGCCGCGCACTGGCATCGCCTCCCCAGGCCAACTCCCTGATCAATCAACAATGGTGATATTCGAACCCTGATTCCCATGGTCTGAAAGTAAACGTTATATCTACTCGGGCTTATATATATATATATATATATATATATATATATATATATATATATATTATTATTGGTTAGAATAAATTCTTTTTTATACTACCCATATTTTAAACATCTGAATAGCTATTATAACATGACTTCGTTGTCAAGCTTTTTGAATTTTCCTATACTTGTATTTTGATTGGTCCATCTAGCTTTTGTAACAACGTTTCCCCTTGTGAAGGATTGTTAATTAATTCAGAAACTTTTAAAACCATTTATTTTACATTCAACATCATCAGTTGATAAGACACTGAGAGTGTTGAAACAAAATGGCTATTTTTTTAGTGATTTTATAACATATTTATGTTATAATTTTTTTAAATAAATATATATATATATATATATATATATATATATATATATATATATATATATATAAATAAGCATTTCACCCCAGGCAAGGCAGTAGTAACACTAGCACGCAAATAGTTACAGAAAGTGAAAGTAAAAGCGGGTGTTTCAGGAAAGGATAAGAAGGGCAGGGATCAAAATCAAGATTTCAGAAGATATCGGTTGACATTACATTTGAATATTTGAGGATTATAGCTATCAGGAAAGCAACTAAGAGGAAGGGAGTTCCACTGTCGGGAAGTGAGAGAAAAGCTGTTGGAGTAGAAGACGCGCTTACATTTAACTGTTTCGTCAGTGAAAGGGTTGGACCGAGCTGCCAACCTAGTAGCACGCTTAAATTCATGCAGTTGGGGTACCAGTAGCTCGTCAGAGCAGATGCCATGAAAGTATTTGTAGAAAAGACAGAGGGATGCCACATCATGTCTGTGAGAAAGTGACTGTAGACGAGATGCCAGGTCAGGACCTAGGAAATTGCATATCCGTCTTTGGATTTTGTCGAGAACCTCGAGATGGACAGCGGGGACACCAGATCATATATGGTAAGTGTGTGTGTGTGTGTGTGTGTGTGTGTGTGTGTGTGTGTGTGTGTGTGTGTGTGTGTGTGTGTGTGTGTAAAATTTCAGATAGAATATATTTGTAAAAGGAGAATATGAATAACTACAAAAGAAAAACTTATCTTAACCGACGCGTTTCGTTCTCTGAGGGACTTTATCAAAACAAATGCAAGTATTTATTTAGTAACAAGTATTTGTATACAAGAAAAACGATAGCATTCTTAAATTAAAAAACGATAAATACTTGCTACAAAATAAATTCCTTGCATTTGTCTTGATAAACGCGTCGGCTAACATAAGTTTCTTTAGTCTTTATTATTATATATATATATATATATATATATATATATATATATATATATATATATATATATATATATATATATATATTATTAAAGAAATAGATACAAATTATTTCCTAAAGGCATTATGAAAAAATAAACAATAAGAGATGATAACACTTACAGAACAGACCAACCGGTTTCGTTCCCAAGCTCATCAGGGTCGACTGGGAACAATTTAACAATTATTGCAATATATATTGACTCACACAAACACCCTACATACAATTAAAACATTAAAAATGAAATGATTAATGGTATGAGGGGAAAATAAAAGTATATTTCAAACTGCGCGAATATGCACAGCACAAAGGAAAAAAAGGGGGAGTGTGAGGGGAATGTATGATAAACACTAGAGTCTAAAAACGTGAAGCCCAAGGAGACAGTCTTTTTGCTTGCAAAGAGACGTTTCCCTGGACCGAATATACAGAGACTCAAAAAGAACTCGTTAGGTAAATAATCCAAAGTTCTTTAGTATTTTTGTTTTTATTTTTTTAAAAATGTGCTCGATATAAAAATGAGTCAATCTTGCACATTTACAAAACCTACCATTCGACGGTGCATTGAATACTGTTGCCATATCTGGTCTGGTGCTCCTGCTATTCATCTCGAGGTTCTTGACAAATTCCAAAGGAAGATCTGCAATGTAATCGATCCTGACATGGTTTATAGTCTTGATGTGTTATTTTGGTAAGGAAATGCCTGAGGTAGTAGTAGTTGTAGCCGGTCGTCTAAAGTAACGCGCAGAAATGTTACTGGTGCAAACTGCAACATAGTGTGGCTTCGTGGTTGCCCATTGGATGTTTTTGCAAGGCAACCCTTCCATGCGTGACATGGCACTGCAAGAACCCTGATATTATGCACCTGTTGATCAGAACAGCTTCTCAAAACGCTACGCAAGATTTCGGGCCCCTAACTACCAGTCGGGAACAGCAACCAGAACACTGCCAACCCGGTACCCTCAGTATGAATAGTCGTAGCCACTATACACGCATATCACAAAAAAAAACCATGACAGCTCTACTATAAAGGACAGAAAAAAAGAAAGGAACTGGGAACTCCTTCTTAAAAGCGAAACAAGGGATGAACCTCTATTCCTGTTCAAGCGAAGGGAGAGGAGTATGAACCGGATGATAGGAGAGCCTATCAATTTCTATTAATTAAAAAAATGTAGAAAACAATTTCGGATTTGACTTCCAGATAAATTATTTTAAAGAATGAGCTTTCAAATAACTTATTAGATAACTTAGAGAGTCGAGTTACGGATCTATCTATCTATCTATCTATCTATCTATCTATCTATCTATCTATCTATCTATCTATCCCATTCTGTTTAGATCTATCTATCTATCTTATTCTATTTAGATCTATCTATCTCTCTATCTATCTATCCCATTATGTTTAGATCTATCTATCTATCCTATTCTATTTAGATCTATCTATCCTTCCTTTTCTGATTAGATCTATCTATTCCATTCTGTTTAGATCTATTTATCTATCTATCAATTCTATTCTGTTTAGATCTATCTATCTATCTATCCTTTCTTTTCTGATTAGATAGATCTATCTATCTATCTATCTATCTATCTATCTATCAATTAGATCTATTCTTCCATTCTGTTTAGATCTATTTATCTATCTATCAATTCTATTCTGTTTAGATCTATCTATCTATCTATCCTTTCTTTTCTGATTAGATAGATCTATCTATCTATCTATCTATCTATCTATCTATCTATCTATCCTTCCTTTTCTGATTAGATCTATCTATTCCATTCTGTTTAGATCTATTTATCTATCTATCGATCCCATTATGTTTAGATCTATCTATCCTATTCTATTTAGATCTATCTATCTATCTATTTCTTTCTTTTCTGATTAGATCTATCTATCTATTCTATTTTGTTTAGATTTATCTATTTATCTATCAATTCTATTGTTTAGATCTATCTATCTATCTATCTATCTATCTATCTATCTCAGTCTGTTTCTATCTATGTGTGTACTCTTTGTTTTAATATGTATGATTTCATGGATACAATAAACATTTGTGCCCCAAAGATACGATCTATTCCTATACCCTCGGCTCAGCAAGTATTTCTCTGTGCTAATGTGTTTGTTTAACATTCATAAAATTTATTGTTACTAGTCATTTTTTTAATGTTAGAAAAACTTTATTCGGTAAATATCTCAGAAAAATCCCGGGGCATGAGACAAGAATTTGTCTCGCCAGATTCATGTAACCTTTACAGCGAGCTGATTCTGAGAGAACTAGAAGACCTCTCAGGATTTATTATTATTGGGCACAGACTTAATGTTGTAATGAAATGTCCCATATACCCTATCGCTTATGTGAACTGACTATATCAGTAGTTATATATAGTAAGCACAGGATATACGTGAGGGCTTGGAGATTCGCTTCCAGTTGCGCTGGTCAAACTCTCTGTCTTCGAGCAGAGAGGAACCCAGACGAGGCTATTCCGACGGGTAGAGTGTCGTCTGGGGTGATAGACAGCTACCCGACCACGTGTATAAGGGGTCTACTGGGAATTTTTGCCTAAGAGCTCGGTTTTGCCCTGCATGAAAAAAACGACCTCATGCCACATCCTGCCTCGCGGGGTGTTAAGGTAAATAACCTTGCTTCGGGAATTAGTTGGAGATTCGTCTCTAGCTGTGCTGGTCGAACTCTCTGCCTCCGGGCAGAGAGGAACGCAGACGAGGGTATGTCGAAGGGCAGAGTTTCTTCTCAGGAAACAGCTACCCCATCCCGTTTTATACGGGGAATTTTTGGCCGAGCCTGCGGGCTTGGATAACCCACGTTAAAATTCGGCCTTGTACCACATCTGACCGCGTAGGGTGGTTGGTAGATATCCTTGCTTCGGGAATTACTAGCCTGCCACCCGATTTCCTGTCTTTCAGTAGTGTATTTATTCTCGTTTACAATAAACCTCTCTTCTTTCCTCTACGCGCGTATTGTGGTTCCTTCACTCGAGTATCCCCTTCGTCTGTTTATAACCTCTTTAAGTATACAACACCTAACAACAGATGCAACGAAGATGATATTGTGTTTTCGTCAGTAGAAACAACTAAAATGGATATCATATACAACTCGAAAAGAAAATAGTGACATAATCATGGAAGCCTCCAATAAATACTTGTAAGAGCAATAACAGTTAATGGACTTTAAAAAACCTATTTTCCTGAAAAGTTATTTTAAGAAACAGATTTCAGATATTTCAACCGATAGCGGCACTGTCTGTTCGATCAATGAATGCCGAATGTTTTCTTATAAGGAAAGGGTTAATATAACTATTTTACTACAAGAAACATTTTTCCTGTCTTTCATTGATCCGAAGTCACTTTCAGCTATGTATTTATTATGCCTGTACGTAAATGTGTGGGCATTTTGCAAATCCTAGTTTTGAAAATGGGGTTAGATGGCCTCGTATGATTAACAGTCGGCAAGGTACGCCCTTTCTTCTTAGAAATTTGATTTATCGGACGGAAACAATTCCCTGGAGATGATAAACAATCAACATTGCGTCTTGTTAGAGAAAAAATATCATTGACTTTTTTTTTCCGATGAATAAATATTGCTTAAAGGTCATATTATACAAAAAAAGGTCCATAAAGAACATCAAAGAATATTTGCAATATAAAATATGTTATACTCTCTCTCTCTTTCTCTCTGGAGATATATATATATATATATATATATAGAGAAAGAGAAAAGAGAAAAAGAGAAG
>CAHIKZ030001614.1:240000-245000 GCA_903632075.3 Acanthosepion pharaonis | reverse complement strand
GTCACAGAGTTGTTCGGTAGTTTTATACATCTGTTTTCATGTTATGGATTATTTTCGTTTCGGATGTATATTTCGTATGCCTTTCTTCTTGCGTTGTGGATTAAATGATATGCGTATTCTAGGTTTTTTAATGCGTTTTCTATGTATGCTTCTTCTTTGTGCAATTATTGGGGGCTGCAGATTCTTAATGCTCTCAGTTAAAAACCTATAATCATTCCAGATTTAATTCTGTTTGTAGCCTTACTGCAAACGCCAAATTTGAGTTCGTTATTGTTTCTGAGTAACACGATATCTAGGAATGGAAGAGTGTAGTTGGTTTCAATTTCAAAAGTCTATTGTAGGTTCAACATTGTTAAGTTGCTTGAGAAGATCTTTTAAATTAGTATTTTATGGATATATTAACAGTGAATCGTGTATGTATCTGAAATAGGAAGAGTTTGGAGAATGTTTTTGAATGGGTTACTTTCTAGAAACTCTAATACACACACACACACACACTCACATAAATGTATATATATATATATATATATATATATATATATATACCCAAGTATATAATTGGTATATACGGAATGAATTCCAATAACCAACAATTACTATTCTTAAAAGAGTGCTCAATACAAAGTAGATAATAAATATATATAAATATATATATATATATATATTATAAATTAATTGATTTAAAATATGTTTTTTTTTCGCTAAAGTTCTAACCATGTTTCAAAAATGGAAGCTAAAAGCCCCGAATTTAATTTTGTAATTAAATTAAAGACATTACTTCCATTTCATCCTCAAGCGAATTTTGGAGTAACTTTTAAAATTACTGGGATATATATATATATATATATATATATATATATATATAGTGGACTCTCTCGTCGCGAATAACAAATGAGGGTTCAGGAAATAAGAAGGTACTCAACAAGGCCTGCAAGTGTTTCGCAAGCTTTTAGACAGATGGAACATGTGGTTGAGCTATTTTCCTCGACTGGTTGAGGATCAATTGCCACATGTTTCCATGAGTGCATAGCAAGGCATACTTTACAGCGTGCGACAAGGCCACAGAAACAGGTAAGGCTATCATTGAGAGGAGCTGCATGCTGCCAAATTTCTTTAATATTTGTACGCTTTTGATGCTGATGTTCAAACTGGTCTCGCTGAAATCATATATATATATATATATATATATATATATATATATATATATATTGTGACGAATGTAAGTCAACAACTAACACCCACCCCATAACCTGGATTACATACGCGTAGGCGAACGCTAAAATAAACCCAGCCGAAGCGGCATATGAAAGAAGCAACACGATTGGCCGAGAATAACCAATCAGCGAGCAGAAAATTTAAGCGCCAAAAGAAGAGACACACGAGGTGATTCGAAAAATCAGTAGCTGGCCAGATCTTGACGGGTGAAGTCATATCAACTGCAACTGCGAGAAAGTAAGCTGTGACCACACATCCCCTTAGGCAGAAAAGCGAACCCAGACTGTTACCAGTGCCGAGAACGTGAAGAGATCGTCCAGCGCAGTAGGCCATAGCAACTCCGAACATAGTTACGTAAAGGAGAAAATCCGGCTGCAGACCAGAAGTGAAAGATACGAACCAGATTGAAAATATAACCCCCGATCATCAGAAAGAGGAGAGAAAAAGACTATTATAATGAAGCTGTCCCTTAAATCACAAAAAGTTCAGATAAGTTCTTGCAACCTTTCCCCGATATAGATTTAGCTCGCAACAGACACACGAATATTATATTCATGCAAACACCATTACACCTGTATGATTAGAATATTAATGAATGTCCTGTTATGTGTGTTGGGTCTTGCATTCGTTGTCGCTCATCATCTCCCAACGTTGGATAGAGATAATATTTCATAGAACCCCCTCCCGCTATTGTCATTCATCCCTTCTTTTTGTTCATTAAATTATTATATATGTTAATGTTCTTTGTTTCGTCCATCTTTGGTCTGTGGTCAGTTGAACGTGTTACTTAGGGAACCTGGGAATATTAAGTTCAATTAGTTCTAATTGAACTAACATTTTTTTTTGTGTGTGTTATAAAATCTTTATCTATTCTGCCGAAAATCCTCCAAGCCAAGGGAAGCAACCCTAACCCTTATTCTGGGAATCTTTAACGATACGTTAATCAAAGAAATAAGAAGGACAATTATCGTGGCAGTATATATTGATCCTAACCAGTGGTGGCAACGCTCTGGGGAGATCTATGATAATATATATATATATATATATATATATATATATATATATATATATAGATTTTTAAATATCCCAGATCACTATATCTTACTTATTATAAAACGCAGATTGTGTGTGTGTGTGTCTGTAACGTTTGTGTGTGTGTGTGTGTGTTTATATATTGGATCGGATTTCCTACATTTTTCAACCGATTTCAACAAAACTTCACAGGACTACATAAAATTACCTTGTGGTGGTTCTAACAGCGCCAAAAATGGGAAAAATATAATTGTTTTTGCACAAAATCAATTTGAAAACACGATTAAGAGACATCGTGAAAATGGAAGGGGACAACTCACATCGGGTTGTTTGTGTGTGTGGGTTCCTTTAAATATGGGATCGGATTTCCTATATTTTTCAGCCGATAAAACAAAACTTCACTTTTTTTTTTTTTTTTTTTTTTTTGGCAGGTAGTGTTTCTTATTCTCTTGCACACTTTTTTCTTTATTTTTAATATTCAGAATGCTTTAAAAATTCCATTTACAAGACAATTATTTATAATAAAATTCTATTCAATTGGGAGACTCATAACGATCGAAAACAATGTTTTTGTTTGAGTTTGGGTTTGACCAATTCGTAAAAAAAAAAAAAAAAAAAAAAAAAAATAATTAAAACATGCGTGTCCGTCAACCTTAAACAATAATCTTTGTCAATTTTATTTTTCAGTCTTTATGATGGTGGATACTTGATCTATCTCTTACTGTTACATCCCCGGGCAACGCCGGGCTCTACTGCTAGTATATATATATATATATATATATAAATTTTCAAATTTCAAGGCAAAAATGAAATCGAAATGTTTTTTGTTGTTATAGTTACATTAAAAAAATCCAAATTTAAAAAGATAGACGCTTGTCTAAAATTTTTTCTAATTAATATAAATTACCTTTATAGCAAGGGATTTTTTCCCATGTCGACAATATAGTCAAATTCCCAGATCAATATATGTGTAAATGAAAAGATTACATAACTTTTTGTCATATACGAAAAAAATGAGTAACTACCGATACCGAGACTCGATCGTGGCACTCTGGACTTACGAATATAGATTTCCACCAGATGTATAAATAGCGGTGTCAGGCGACTGACTGCAGTGACTATTGAGTGGCACTATCCAGTCGAATTAGTGTGAATTTTTGTGCGTCGATGATTTGGGTGTTAATTTAGGATTTACCAGACGTTAAGCCGAACCGCGCTACTAACAAGATATTCACTGAAATGGTTAATTATCTTTGGTTGACTTTTACTTCTTTGTTGTTGTTAAGCATTTATTTGCGGTTATAATTAAATACTGTTTTATCTTAACATTGAAGACTTGAGTTATACTTAATCATTAACGGCCACCGTACGTTACAAAACTTTTAAATATCAATTTTTCCAACAAAAAAACAAAAAGACTTTTTAAAATTTCCAGTCTTCAGGGGTTGTGGTTTTAAACGGTATTTTAGAAGCCACAAACCCTGAAAACCAGAAATTTTAACAAGAAACTTCGAAGTCTCACTTTCAGTTAATTCCCTTTTGTAACTCAATTCAAAAGCTATTGAACTCACAACTCTTTGGTTCAAGTTATTGGATTACTTCAACCAACATTTTTATCCACTGAGCCATGTGTCATTGGAGACGGAACTTTGCGAATATGACAGTAAAGATGAGGGCAACAGTCCGAACAATGTAAATAGTTTAAAAAGTTTTGTTTTTTTTTATACCAACACGTTTCGTTCCTTGAGTAACTTCATCTAGGGAAGTGTTGACCTTTTATTTCTTAACCTGTATTTATAAACAGAAGGAACAGAAGAAAAATATCGTTTTTAAATTTTGAATACGAGTACGCTCTAAAATATTTTTAAATTTTTAGGAAATATAAATTCTGGGGGATGCTATGTGACGTGATTATTCGGCTTATTAAATGAACGCGAGTTAATTTTGTTTATATATATATATATATATATGTGTGTGTGTGTGTGTGTGTGTGTGTGTGTGTGTGTGTGTATTAAGACATTTTTATGTTTACACATTCTTTTTTATAGATACAAATATTTAAGTAATTGCTCTGTTTATAATAAACAGTATTAAACAACATTTACCGACCTGAATGTCCGAGAAATTTTCACAGAAAATATTCATCCTCCGACAGGATTCGAACCTCTATCCTATACGGAATCGTCATATCTATCTATCTTGCGGCCTTGCCGAGATTGAACTCACCAATACTTTGATTGGTGTAGTTCATAATCCTGTCAAATAGCTGAATTCTTGATGCTTCACTAGGGCTATCAAGGGTGTTTTTATCAAAAACACCAACACTAAATGGATTGCCAACCAAAGGCTCAGAGAGACTCCATTCACCCTCCTCTAAGAGCAGGTTTGAATTCAAATATTCCTTCTCCTAGACCAGTTGCCATCCAAATGGCATGCTAATTAACATTCGTGTCAACAGGTATGTTGGCTCTCACGCTGGCCAATAGAATCTTCCTGCCTATTCGTGGCAGCCAGCTATTCAATTCTCTCACTCTGGCCAGTATAAAATGGCCGCAAACTACATAAAAACTGCCGTAGAAGCATGAAAAAAATCGATTATTTCCACTATCGATGGGAGTTGGGAAATGCAAAATCGGTCTGGTCTTCCCACTAACTTGGAAGCGTGTGCATGTAAATTTTGGTGCAAATCCGTCGAAAGTTGCGGCCGTAAATTCGTCAATTTGTTCCATTTCTACACACACACACACACACAC
>CAHIKZ030001614.1:182500-235000 GCA_903632075.3 Acanthosepion pharaonis | reverse complement strand
ATATTTATTATTATATCCATTTCTCTTTATCCAAATTATATATTTTAAATTGGTTTATCGTTTTTAAGTTTTATTTGTAAATTGTTCTTTTTATATGGAGAATTTTGTACATTGTCTCAATTTAATCTTTTCTTTTTCGTGTGACTTTGTTTTATTTTCAAGCCGAATTTTAATGACGCTACCCTGAATCTATTTTGGTTTCTTTTCTTATTTGTGTTTTTACGTTTGACTTGTTTCTTGGTAAAGCCAACTTTTGTTTATTTTGTTGGCTCACCTGCAATTCTAGTTCGTTTTTCTTTAGTTTTGTTTTATTTGAAATTATAAATATTTTTTAAAAAATTGTATTGAATTTATATAAATTCGTTTTATATATTGATGACTTCTAATTTTGCAACGCCGATGTCCGGCTTTTTTTTTAACATCCTGGGACGAAAAAAAAACATGCGGCTTATTTATGTCGCTCAAAACCAAATTGAGGACTATATTTAAGTTGAATAAATTTTTGTTATCCCAGGTCTTTATATATTGATAATTACATAACCATCTTAATTTTTCCGACGTGAAGAAAAAAATTATTTTAATAACAGCGAAACTATGGAAGAAGCCCTCAAATAAATGCTAGCCAGAAGGTTTGCAATTTGGTGGGACATTCTCCCTTACCCGACAATTATTTCAACATCTGTCCGGGAGCATTTTTTTTTCGAAATTCAAACAGAATATATTCAATTTAAAATTGTATCAGACACGAAAATCACCATTCATTTACATCTCAGATGACAGAATGGGGGCCATTTTTCCAAATACGGCAAGTCGAGGACGTCAGCGCAATGATCAATGAATTTAAGATTGCTATTGGGGATTTTTTTTTTTTTTTTTTCTTGTGCCTTTTTCTTTCATTTTATTCAACAATCTTATTTTTTCATAGACTTTATGATTAAAATCATTAGGGGTTTACGGAGGGCGCAATGGATGGCGGCTCTGAATGTGAAATCAATGAGCCAAGTTCGAATTCAGTTTTCGTTAATGTTTCACTTATTTAAATTTCTATCCGTTTCCCTACAATAAAAACATTTGCATTCATTGACCTTTCATTTAGTGGTTATTCTAACTTGGATTTCTTTCACTCTATATATGGGGCTGGGATCAAAGTGTAGTATCTGTTCTCCTGTTTTTTTAATATACAGTATCTGCTATCATTATTTCTAGTATTGATCGGGCTTTCGTCCCAAACCTTTTGTTTGATGTAGTGTATAATGTTAACATCTTAATTATGTCATTATTTTCTGTTAGATTTGCATGCGCTATTCATTTTAGTTGTTGCTACTATTGGTAGTCCTCAAATGATGATGTTTCTGTTAATTCCTTTACAGTCATTTCTCTTCCTTATCTTTCCTTTTCCACAAGTTTCGAAGAAGGATGCTGTTTGCCAAAATCCCCAGGCTTCACCAACTCAAAACCTTTCTTCACCATTGATCTTCGAAATCAATTGTATACGGTTGCCAGTTTAAATATTTCTTGGAGGGTTTGGCTCTATGCATGACATCCATATGAAAGTACCCTTGGGAAAGGTATGATTCTACACCTATTGTCGTATGTGTTTGCGCGTGTGTTGGGGTGTAGAACGCCCACCTGCCTCAATCAAAAGCGAAGATGAGAGAGAGAAAAAGAAAAAAAACGTATAAATTTTATACCTATTTATTATACAAAAATCAAATAAATCTCTACTAGCGTGTCCAGAAATAGAATTGTACTCTCAGAAATTAAAGTACCTATCCATGTGTCAAGGGTGTGGATGCAAGAATCTCTTATGTTCTCACACCCGGACACAAAAGTCAATATTTATATCTACGTCTACATTAGTATTATACAAATATATAGTTTATTTCTATTATTATTAAACACTTGAATTTGTTGACTAATATTATTCAGAAATTTTTCTCACTTCAAAAACGTTCCTCCTAAATTACAAACAATAAGAATAATTCAACATTCAAATACCTGATTCTAAAATTACAGACTCTCCGTACGTGCCAATAAAAAAAAATGGCCGCAAACTTCACGAAACATCATATCAGTAATTTCGCTTTCTAAAACAAGACGCGATCTTCGCTTACGATTCAACCGGGATTACCAATAATAGGAAAACGTCATCACTTGACGATAATAACAAACTCAGTCTGCGAAAGCGAATGGTTATGGCGGGGGAAATGCGAATAAAAACGAAATTGAGGCTATTAATCAGTCTTTACGTCATAAATAATAAGAACGATAAATTTATTAAATTAATCAATAGTCGAATGAAATAAATTACTACTCTTAGATATTATTAACTTTCATCTGGATTAATTTTTAATATAGGCATAGATCATAAATATATCGATGAGATAGATAGATATGAACAAATTGAGACAGAGACATAAGTAGATAGGTATGTCGGTATTTAGATATATAGATAGATAGATAGATAGATAGATAGATAGATAGATAGATAGATAGATGAGATAGAAAAATAGATATGAACAGGCTGGAATAGATAGATAGATAGATAGATAGATAATGATAGATAGATAGATAGATATATATATAATAATAGATAGATAGATAGATATGATAGATATAGATAGATAGATAGATATGATATAGATAGATAGATATGAATAGATAGATAGATAGATAGATAGATAGATAGATAGATAGATAGATATATAGGATAGATGAATAGATAGATGAATAGATAGATAGATAGATAGATAGATAGATAGATAGATGAATAGATAGATAGATAGATAGATGAATGAATAGATAATGAATGAATTGAGATGAGATGATAATATAGATAGATAGATAGATAGATAGATAGATAGATAATAGATAGATAGATAGATAGATAGATGATATGATAGATGAGATAGATATATAGATAGATAGATAGATAGATAGATAGATGAATAGATGAAATAGATAGATGATAGATAGATGAATAGATAGATAGATAGATAGATAATGAATAGATAGATAGATAGATATGATAGATATATAGATAGATAGATAGATATATATATATAGATATATATAATACTGATATATAAATAGATAGATATTGATATATATGTATATATTTTAAAATAAATAGATGATGAATGGATATGATTGAATTGGAACATTGATGAATCATATGATAATATATATAATAGATAATAGATAAATACGTCTTCCTGCAATATATAATTATCGAATAGATTAATAGATAGATAAATATTTTTTCTATGATAATTTCATCAATATAATCAATTGATAAATTTTTTATATTTTTTGATAATACTAATATAGATTTCCTGGTTTCGATGGATAGATGGAATAGATTTTTTTTTTTAGATAGATGATAAAAGCAAATAAATTTGAAATAATTTATTTTCAATAATAATTCAGACCATTTATAAAGTTTATTGGCGACCAAAAAAAATTTTATTATTCATAAATTATTGTTGATTGCAGACATTTAAAGAAAAATACTGAAATAAATTTTACTTTTCAATACAGGGATTAGAATATTTTCATTTCGAAAAAAATATTAATTTTATAAAAAATTGAAAATTTTTTCGATTTTTATTAAATAAATATTTTTTATTTTATAATCATAACTAGAATATCTATTCATATTTATATTGTTGAATTTAAATTTTTATATTTTTTATTTGTTGCGATTTTTAAAAATTTCTCTCTTTGATTATATATTTTATAAATATGTGATACTAATTTTGAATTATATTTTAAAAGAGAATGATAAACATAATAAATTGGATTTTTTTTTAAATATAAAATTTAAATTTTTTTCTAAATTCAATTTTTTTTAAAATAGATGATTTTTTTTTTTTTTTAATAATCAAATTTTAATATATTCCCATAATTTCAAAATAATAAACTAATTTTATTTATAAATATGTATTATCTTAATTCTTAAAAAACATTTAATATTTTTAAAAATTTCTTTTTTTTTCTTTTTTTTGTAAAATTCGATCTATTAAATTATTACTTTTTTAGAAAAATAAAAAAAACAAACTAATTATATTAGAAAATTTTATATATATATATCTATTTTATGTTTAAATTCATAAAATTTTTAGTGTAAAAATTACGCAAATGTTTCAACTATTGTAATAACTTAATAATGCACCTTATATTCATTTTAATAATATTTAATATAATTTATATATATATATATATGCATATATATCTATTTCTTATTTATCATTTCAATTCCTATTTTTTTTTTTGTTATTTATGGTAAAATTACATGATATTTTTCAAATATCAAAATGATTAAAATTGAATCATCTTTTTTTTATTTTTTCTTTGTTTTTCATTTTATCTATACGATAAATATATATATTTCGATACAATCTTTTTAAAAAAATATAAAAATAATCTTTCTACGATGATCTTTGAATTTATTCTTTGGTGATTATTATTTATTATTTATCTTTTATTTTTAAATATCTATCTTATATATTGCATTATATTTCTCTTTATATAAAACATATTTCATTTTTTCATTTTCTTTTTTTTGATAATATTTTTTGATTTGATCTTTTATCGTCATTTATCACATCATTTAAAAAAAAATCCTTGATATATTTTCTCCCTTTATTATATGTTTTTAATTCTTACTTATATATATTTTATATAATATTTGTATTTATATTTATTTCTGGCAATATGTTCATGGATATTATTCTTTTTTTTTTTTACAAATTAAATAAATATTTCCATTCAATATTTTATTTTTCAATCCCCATATTTTTTCTCTGATTTTTATATCTTTTTTTAAATATATCTATATTATCTTTTTTCTTTCAATTTCTATAATAATTTCTCCTCTATCCTTGTCCAGTGGGCAAATCTACAAAATAAATTTTTTTTAACTTTTAATAAATCTTAATTTTATATCTTTAAATTTTTTTAATTTAATTTTGTGTTTTTTAATTTTGTTTGATTATTGGTTTTTTTATAATAAACCCTTTTTTCATTTTTCACTTTTCATTATAATAATTATATATATTTATTTTTATTTAAATTAATATTTAATTTTATAAATATATATTTTTATAATCTTTTTCTTATTATATATATTTTAATTGATTGATCAAAATATTTTTTATTATTTGCGAAAAAATTATTTTAAAAATAAAATATATTTTCCTAAATTAGCCTATATTTATAATATAAGATAATGATATTAAGCCTCAATATACATAATTTTTTTTTGTTTTTATGGATAAAAATTTCAAATAATAAATCAAAAATGCAATTGAAAATTTTGAAACGTTAAAACATTACACCACCGATAAAAAAAAACATCGTTAAATTCTAATTTTTAGCAATAAAATAAAAATTCTCTTTGATTTTAACGTCAGTTTTCAAGATTTTAAATATTTTGTATTTACATTCGTTTTACATTTATATTATTTTTTATCAGTTTTGTTTTTTTTTTTTTGCAAAATTTATGATTTCATAAAATTTACTTTCCAAAATTATTTTTTTTCTATTAAAAAATCTTTAAATTTTTAAATAATCATATAAATTTATATTTTTTATCTTATATTGTTTTTAAAATTCAATAATATGAAATTTATTTATATTATTTTTTTTTTTACAATTCATTTCATTTCAGAGGAAGATTTTAAAAATTTTTAAAATGAAAATTTTTTTAAAAATGATTCCATATTTTTCTAAACATATTGAAAAAAAATCAGTAACTTTTTACATTTTTTTAAATCATTTGTTCATAATTCATAAAAGAAATATGAAAATGAGATTAAATAAAATAAACGTCTTTTAACAAAAAAAAAAAAAAAAGTATTTATATATTATTTATTGATATATGATTTACCATAATATTTTTCTAAATCTATTCAAAAAAAATTCTCGATGAAATTCTTTTAAAAGATTTCATGATCATTTGATCGCTTTTTTAACTCCAGGTAATTATTCAGAGTTTTTTATCAGGATTTTTTTTCTATTATTTATAAATTCAATATAATCAATTTTTAATGAGTTTTTTAATTTTTTTTATGTCTATCGAAAACAGAAATTTTTTCTCATGCGTTCAAAAATTTTTGTTTTCAAGTGAAAAATTTTCATCAATTTTTTAATGTTTTTTTTTTTTTTTAAAAAAAAAAAATTTTTTTTCAAAAAATTTTCAGATATGAATGAAAAAGGCTATGTGTCATCTTCTTTTGTTATATAATATATTATTTTTAATATTTAATTCTTCCATCTAATTCATTTTTTTAATTTTTCTTTAGTGATGGTCATTTCAATTCCTTATTTTCATTTCCAAATAATTTTAAAAATGCATGGATTTATTAATTTCTTAAAACGGATGTTATTTATATAAAATATAAATAAAGTCCATTCAATGGAATAAAATACTTCAAAATAGATTTTTAAAGCCATTTAATGTTTTAAATTTTATTAATCATTTTTATTTTTATAAAATTTCTTATCTATGGTATTGAATAACTAGTTAAATTTTAAATTGAATGGATATTATATTCCAATATTATATAATCTATAATATTTTTTTAATTTGGAATTTTAAAATATTTATAATATATTTATATATCCATTGTCAATCCATGTCCAAAATGAATATATATATATATTTTTCTTTATATATTGAATGATATATTTATAATTTTTGAAAAAAAAGTCATTGAATTTTGAAAAGTTGATAACCATTTTTAATTAGATAATTTTTTGAAAATGAAATAGTTTTTTTGTCAATTTGAATTAAAATATTTATTGTTTGCTAAAATATTGCTGTTTTATAATTAATATTTTCAAAATGAAAAAAAATATCACGTATCCTGTCTTTTTTAAAACTTGTTTTATATCAAAAATATTTTTATATATTTTTTTTTATATTATAATAAAAAAATAAAATCTTATATAAAATTAAATAGGTTATTTATTCTTTATCTTTAATTGAACTTTTTTTTACATGTTAAAATTTTTTCTAAAATCAAGCCAATGCCTTATTTTTAATCATAATTTAATATTTTTTTTTTTAAATTTTTTAATTTTTTTGAATTCGAAATATACGCTAGATCGAAACAACACTACATTTTCGGTAACATTTATAAACATTTTTTTTATAATTTTTCAATAATTGCACAGTTTAAATATTTTTTTTCAATAATTTGTTTGGTATTTTTATTAACATTTCTGGAAAAATTTCAATTAATCATAAAAAAATATTAAAATAAAAAGTATTTATTTTTTCATATGTATCAATTTTTATAGTTTGACAGTATTTTAAAAAAAATGCAAATATTTTTCACTAAAATTTTGGACATAAAATATCCTTGACTTTAAAATTCAAATGAAACAAAAAATTTTTTATCTGTATATATATTTTGAAATGAAAAAATTATGTTTTTTTTTACATTATTTTATCCTACAATATTTTCATTTTTTTTCATGCAAATTTATTTTTCTTATTTTTTTGTAACTCCGGCCTTCTTTTATATGGTTGAAATGTTTAACTGAACGCTTTAAAAAAAATTACTTTATTGATGTTCTAATTCCATATTTTAATAATGTCATTATCACGTTATCTTATTTTAATTTCCATCATTGAATTTCTTTTGCCATAGCCGACATTCATGAACTCAACTCTTTTGGTTTTTTTTCATTAATCTTAATGTTCTTTATCCACTTGCCATGTATTTTTGTACCATTCTAGTTCGACATTCCAACCACCTATATGAAAGATTGGAGCGTACAAATTTATAATTAACGTTATATAAATTTCAAATATAAAAATGAATAATAATACACCTTGTGCAAATTAATTGAAACAACCGCTTTAGTTTCTTTTGTTTCACCATATGGTCAGTTTTTGACCCACTGGAGTGACAGGGTGTAATCGATTTCTATTTTTTTCTCAGATTAGGTCAGTGGTGTGTAGTAATATGAATCTATTTTCAGGGTGTAGGATGAAATTCGTTTGGCCTTGAAAAATATTACGTCATCTGTGATTGCATCAGATTTTTATCACGCCCAGACATTATTGTCTCGATTGTCGATTAGTTGTCCTATAGCCATTGTCTACGATGGACGTTACTTCACGGAATCGTACGAAAATTGTAACGTTGCACGAACACACTGGCAAGCCTTACCAGTGAGCAAATCAAAGTACTATAGACTGGCCCGGAAACTCTCCTGATTTAAATCCAATCGAGAATCTGTGGTTAATCTGCAAGGAACGACTTCGTGGAATGGACATACGAAGTACTAACATGTGCACTGGGTCATGTTTCATTGGAAAAATACGAAAAAAAAAGTAAATAATAACGGAATTATTCGTTTTGTTTCAATTAATTTGCTTAACTTCATTTAATTTCATTCCTTTATTTTTCTAATATGAAACAAATTCAAAAAATAAAATTTTATTTCTATTCTCAAAATTTATAAATTAAATTTTAAAATTTTCTTCATTTTCGAATTATTTTTGAAATTTTATTTTTTTAAAACAATTTATATATATTTGCTTCATTTTTTTAAAGTTATTTAAATTCAATTCAAAAATCCATTATTACATTTAAAAAATGATCAGAATAAATTTTTATATTTTGAGTTTTTTACCCTTTAACAGAATTTCAATTTAAATCTTTTTTGAATATCTATTTAATATTGGAATTTCTGTATTTTAAAAAATATTCTAAAAAAAAATTTCAAACAAATTTTTTAAAAATTCTTTAAAAAAATTCATTTTTTATTTGTTTTTTCCAAATATATTGGAAAAAAAAATCCTTAGCAAATACAAATTCAATTTTTACATATAAATAAAAAATAACAAAAACAAGAATTTCCAATATTTATATATATTCTATAATATAAAAATGAATTAAATGTATAAAAAAATAAAATTTTACATCCATTAAAACATTAAAAAATTCATTTTTTTTTTTAAAAAGATAAAGAATCTTAAAAAAATTCTAAAAATTTTGGTTTTTTAACAATTTAATTAAAATTAATCACAAATTTAAATTTAAAAACGTTTAAAATTTGGATTCTAATTTACAATTAAAATTTTAAATAATCAAAGTTAAACATAATTAATTTTTGTTAAAAATTAAATTTTAAAAATATATTTTATTTTATTATATAAATTTATATAAATTTGATAAACTTGTATAATTTAAATATATTTTTGTTTTATATAGTTATTTTATTTTTAATTTAAAAAAAATTATTCTTTATAATGTTTATATGAAACCTGTTTTTAAAAAATTCCATCGTTTTATAATTTCAAAATTCAATTTTTTTTAAATAAATTTTTTAAAGAAAAGTTAAATTTTGTTTTACAAAACAAATGTTCAAATTTTTTTTCAAAAATGAATTTTGAACAGAAACAATTTCTTTGAATTAAAAAGATCCATATTTTGTTAGTTTATTTTTTTAAAAATTAAAAAAAAAATTTTATTTTAAAACGAATTTTTTTAATTTAAAAGAAAATTTTTAAGAATTTGAACTTTTAGTTTTTCTTTATATTCCTTTTAACGAAATTTTTTTTTTTTTATGAATCGATTAAATTTCATTTGTCTTAAAATTAATGTAACAAATTTTTTTAAATTTTCTTTAATAAAATCTATTTAAAATTTATAAATTTCCTCTTATCAAATTTTTGCTATTTATCTTTTTACTATAATTTATATTATATATTATATATATATTATAAATATTATAAAAAAATTTTTATTTCAAAAATTTTTTATTCTGAGTTCTATCCATTTTCCTTTTTATCAGATATTGAAATTTTTTAAGTTTGCCATTATTTTTTGATTTTAAAAAAATTATATTATTTTAAATATCTTTTTTTAAATAAAATTTGATTTAAATTTTTTTATTTTTAAATAAATTAATCAATTTTGATCATTATTAATATTAAAAATTATAATGAAATTTTTTTTTTTATCTTTGTCAATTTTAAAAAAATAAAAAAAATTTAAAATTCAAAAATATAATAAAAAAATTGAATATAAAAATTTAGTTAAAAAAAATAAAAATTTTTTTTTTTTAAAAGACCACTTATTTTTTTTTTTTGAGAGGTTTTTAGAAATAAATATTTTGCAAAATTTTTTTTATAATCCAATTTTTGAATTTAAAAAAAGTTTAAATAATGTTCATGAACTTTTTTTTATTTTTATTTTTATTTGATTTTTTTTTTTTTGTCATTTATTTTTTTTTATTTTTGTTAATCTAAAATATTTAAATAAATTAAAAATTTAAAAATTTGTTTAATTTAAAACAAATCATTTGTATTAAAAATATATTTTTTTTTTTTTTATAATTTGTTTGAAAAATAATCTGATTAAATTAACACCACAGTTTATTTTTAAATTGATTTTATTTTTTTAAATTATTTTTTTTCAATTTTATTTAAAATTCAACATTTTGGAATTTAATGAATATTTTCATTATTTTTCACCAACAAATTTTATGACATTAAACACAAATTTTGGGATTAAATGAGTTAAAAAAAATTTTAAAATTCAATTTTATCTTTATTTAATTTCTTTTTCAAAAATTTTCATGATGTGATTTTTGTATTAAGATTAAATTTTAAAAAATTTAAAATTTGGAATTTTTTTTAATTTTCAAAATTTTAGAAAATGAATAAATCTTTCTGATGAATAAAATTTATAAAAAAAATAAATCATTTAAATATTATTTAATATATTCAAATTATTTATATATAATATTATATTTAAACGATAAAGTAAATAAATTATAAATAACATTTAAAAAAAAAAACAACATAAAGAAAAAAATAATTTTTTCTTTATATATATTATATATTAAGATATATATATTGGTATATATATATAAATTAGTGTGTTATTGTAAAAATCATGTTTGAAATTAAAATTAAATAGATAAATCTTTATAATTATGTGGATTTAGGATCAAAATAAAAAAAGATTTTGAAAAAATAAACTGTATAATTTTATAATTAATTTTAATTTTTTTTAAACAATTTTTAAAAATATCATTTTTAAATGTTTGCCAGTAAAATTAAAATCATATTTGACGAAAATTAAAATTTTTTAAAAAATTAAAAAAAAAATTTATTTTTTAATATAGCTTTTTATATATATTATAAAATATATAATAATTAAATATTTTTTTGAAAAAACAATAAAAAAATTTAAAAAAATTCAAGAATTATTAAAATTTCTTTTTTGTTGATAATCGAACAATTTAAAAAAATAATACAAAAAATTTATTTATTTATTTATTAAATATTTTAAATTTTCTTTTGAATTTAATAATGATGAAAATTTTTAAAAAATGATTAAAAATTCTGACAAAAAAATTTTTATAATTTTTAAATATTGAAAATAAAAATAGTTTAAAGATTGATTAATAAAAAATCATATTTATTATATTTAACAAAATAAATTAATTTTCAAATTTTTTTAAATTATTTTGCAGAAAAGATATAACGAATATAAAAACAAAATTGACATATATATTAAAAAAACATAAAATAAATATAATATATATTATAAATATTATATTTGTATAACAATATATATATATATATAAAAAATAAGATTTTTGTGTAAAGTCTTAAATGTATTTTTAATTTTTTTATTTAATAAGATATGTAATTAATAATATATGTTGTATATATTAAATTGAAAATTTTTTTAAATAAATAATTCGTTTTTTTTTATTTTGAAAAAAAAATAATTATGTTATAAAATTTTTAATTTATGAATTATTTATTAATTTTTTTATTTATACAAAATTAAATAAAAAGAAAATAAAATCAATAATTTTTTAATTTTTTCAAAAGAATTGAGAGATAAATTTTCGGATAAATGGAAAACTGTTTTTGTTTATATTCATTTTTAAAGTATTAAATAAATGAAAATGTATTTTTATATAAAAAATTGGACAAATGAATTCATTATATATGGAATATATATAATTTTTAATTCAGAATTAAAGATTTAAAATCAAGTTCTTTTTTATTCAATAAAAATCAATTTTTTTTTTTTTATATATATATGAATAATTTATTTTGTATTATCTTTTAAAATATTTAAATTTTTTTTTTTTTACAACTAGGAAAGAATTTTTATATTTTGAGCTTTATAAATAATTATCTATATTTTATTGAATAATATAAAATTTCCAATTATAAATTATTTTTGGAGACTTAAAAAAAAATATTTTTAAAATTTTATTTTTTTTAATCTAAAATTTAATTTTATATAAAATCATTATGATATTTATTCGTTAAAAAATAATAATATAAACTTAACATGAAATTTAAAATATTTGAAATTCAAAAAATTAAAAAAAATGTGAATTCATAAATTTTTTTTCATTTTTTTAACTTTCTTTAAAAAAAAAAAAAATAAAGCATATTTTTGAATTTATTTTAATAAAATTTTTTATATTTATATATTTCTTATATTATAAATAAATAAAACAGAATTTATGTCTTTTGAATATTTTAAATACAAAAAAAAAATATCAAAACAATGATACCAATTAATTTTACCTAAAAAATAAGAAATTTTTAAATAATTTTTTGTTTAATATTTATTAAATTTTACTTGATATGTTTTCCATTTTGATTATAAATAAAACAATATATATACTGGATATATATAAGTTCAAAATATTCTATCCAATCATAATATATATTTATATATATAATATATTTATAATATTAATATAATATAAATATTTATAAAGAAAGATTTAAATTCAAAAAGTCATTTCCATCGAACAATTCAATTTCAAAGTCGAAAAAATTAATATTAATATAAATATATATTTATATATTATATATATAGAAATATTTGATATATATTGAAAATGTATGTAAATATTGGTATGTTATATATATATATATATATATATATATATATATATATATATAAATATATATATATATATATATATATATATATATATATATATATATTTATTATATATTAATATATATATATATATATATAATATATATATATATATATATATAAATTAGAAAGAACAGTAAGATATAAAATCCGGTGTTCTTATAGATATTTTATTTTTTATAAAATATATATATATATATATATATATATATATATATTATAAATTAATTGATTTAAAATATGGTTTTTTTCGCTACACAGTTCCAACCATGTTTCAAAAATAGAAGCTAAAAACCCCTAATTTTATTTTTTTGCAAATAAATTAAAAGCATTAGTTCCATTTCATCTTCAAGCGAATTTTGGAGTAACTTTTAAAATTTACCGGGTTTTAAATACACAGCTAAAATCACGTTTCCATGGTTACAGAATATTCTACTCAAATTGAACAAGGGATGTCTAGATTTTCCTTATGACAGTATCATTGTATCAGTTATTAGCTACATTTTGGTAAGGGGTGAGGATGTATTTTACAATGAAACCTGACGTCAGTTGAATGGATGTCGTCTGAATTTTTTTTTTAAAAAAAAAAAAAATTGTTAACGGTAAAAAATTTTCAACGTCATCTTTTAAAATTAAAGATTTTTTTTACAATACTTTTTATTTTTAACTACGATTTGAAATATTTTCCTTTTTTTTTTTATTTTACTATATTCTTTTTAAGAACAGTTAAATGTATTAGAATCCATTATATTATGTAGGATTATTTTAACATTAAGTTTAAGTATGTATATGAGGTTACATTTTTTTTTTTTTTTTTTTTTTTTTTGTATATGACTATGACAGCAAAAATGGTTACTTAATTTCACTGATTCAGTAAACTTTTTCTTTTTATATAAAACCTATTATTATAATATTTCACATGTAAGTACTGAGGACATGGGTCATTCAAAAGCTTACATGTTATGGTATTTCATATTAATTTTATTTTACTATAGGTGTTATTTTTTTGGATTCTTTTTTTTAATGCGTGTAGTATTATTTAAAAGAAATTTAGGTTAGAATTCATTCAATTTAACTACAATTTTAATTACAAATTCAAAATTACAACTTTAAAATTTTAAAATATTTTCATTGTTTAGTTTTAATAGACTATATTACTTTATAACAGAAGGAAAAAATTACTCATATTAAGTAAGATTATTTTTCCATATCAAAGTATATGTAAATTTTTTTTTTTTTTTTTTTTTTTTTCTTTTTTTTTAAATTTAAATATTATTTAAGTAATATTAATGGCACTTACTACAAAACTAGCTAAGTCATTTCTCAGATTTAGTAAACTTTATTTATTTATTAATTAATTAATTTATTTATTTCAAATATATGTAACCTAATTAATAAAGTTTCATATGTATGTATAAATAACATGTTAGAATTCATTTTATTTTACTACAATTTTAATTTCAATTTTAAAATTTTAAAATTATAACTTTAAAATTTTAAAATATTTTCATTGTTAGTTTTAATTTAGACTATATTACTTTATAACAGAAGGATAATTACTCATAGTAAGTAAAATTTTTTTTCATATCAAAGTATATGTAAATTACAATTTTAAACTTTTAATTTAGATATTATTTAAGTAATATTAATGGCCCAGACTACAAAACTATCTAAGTCATTTCTCAGAATTAGTAAACTTTATGTATTAATTCAAGTTTAAGTATGTATATGAGGTTACATTTTTTTTTTTTTTTTTTTTTTAATATATATAAACCTAGTGATATAATGTTTCTCATGTAAGTACAAAGGACATGGGTCATTCAAAAGCTTACATCTTATGGCATTTCATATTAATTTTATTTTACTATATTTGCTTTTTTTTTTTTTTTAGTGCGTGTAGTATTATTTAAAAGAAATTTAGGTTAGAATTCATTCAATTTAATCTTAATTTTAGTTTCAATTTTAAAATTACAAACTTTAAAATAAATTTTTGAAATATTTTCATTGTTAGTTATATTAGACTATATTACTTTATAACAGAAGGAATATTACTCATAGTAAGTAAAATTATTTTTCAATATCCAAGTATATATAATTACAATTTTTAAACCTTTATATTTTAAAATATTATTTTTTTTATTATTATATGGAACTTATTAAAAATTAGCCAAGTCATTTCTCATATTTAGTAAACTTTATTTATTACTTAATTTATTTATTTATTTTAAATATATATAACCTAAGTATATAAAGTTTTCATATGTATGTACCAAGAACAGGTTAGAATTCATTTTATTTAACTACAATTTTAATTACAATTTTAAAATTACCACATTAAAATTTTAAAATATTTTTCATTAGTTTTAATTGACTATATTACTTTATAACAGAAGGATAATTACTCATAGTAAGTATAATTATTTTTCCATAACAAAGTATATATATAAATTACAATTTTTAAACTTTATATTTAAATATTTAAGTAATATAAATGGCAATAGACTACAAAACTATCTAAGTCATTTCTCAGATTTAGTAAACTTTATGTATTAATTAATTAAATTATTTATTTTAAATATATTAACCTGAGTAATAAAAATCATATGTATGTACAAAAACAATGGGTCATACATTTTTTTATCATCTAAATGCTTTAGTTATAATTTCATTTTTCAAATTTTGTTTTATTTAAATTCATTCAAGTTTTGTAGTACATTTATTATAGAGGTGTTTTATTAGGATACATTTTATTTAACTTAAATACAATTTTTTAAACCGGTGTTTATGTTTTAATACGTTTTAACCACAATTTTAAATTTTAAATAACAAGAAAAAAAGGCCATTTTTCCTTATGTATTCCAATATTCATTTTTTTTTTTTTTTTTTTTATTATATTATTTAAAATTTTTTTTGACAATGACGGCATATAATAGCTATTTCATTTCTCTGATTCAGTAAATTTTTATTTTTTATAAACTTAGTAATATATAGTTTTAATCTTGTATACATAGAGGACAAATATAAACCAACAAAATCTATCATTAATGATCTACAAATTCTAGCTCTTCTTAATAACTTCCATTTTACTGTAGGTGTTTTATTTGATTCTTTTTAGATGCCAGAAATATTTTGAGAGAGATGTTTGATTTTTATATTTATTTATTCTAAATGAAGTTTGATGTTGGTTGAATCTTTTTTTGAATTTTTATGGCTAGTGCAACCTATATATATTTTTATGTTATCAGGATTTTCAATCGAAGAGATATTGCATTGGTATACTAATGATTCAGTGCAACATTTATTTTGTAGTGGGCAATTTTTTGGGTTTCGACAATTACATAGTTTTTTTTTTATTTTTATTTTTATCTTAATTTTTCTATTGTCTAAATTTTTTGGTTTTTTTTTATAATAAATTTATTTAAGATATTAAAATTTTTGTCATTTCAGATTTGAATGATTTTTTCTAAGTTTTTGTACAGCTATAATTAATTTTAGTGTGTTTTTATTTAAAATAAAAAAGTTTTTTTATTTTTCATTTTTGCAAATGAAATTTTAAATGAGTGAGGAATTTATGTCCTAATCTGTTTCTTTAATTTTGGTTATATGGGGAGTTATTAATCCCTCTGGAAAGTTTTGTTCTTTTTTTTTTTATTTTGTTTTCCATTTTCAAAGATTTATAAACCTTTAATTTGGGTTTTTTAAATTTATTGATTTTCTTTTAGAAATTATTATAGCCATATTATGGATATTAATCAAAAAAAATATTGTTATTTAAAAGAATTTTTGTACTAATTCGTTTATGATAGATAACGCCATATTTTAATTATAGATTTTAATGATTTGATTTAGGATTTTATATAAAGGATTGGTGTTGGGTTTTTATATATATATATATATTATATATATATACACGCTATTTGCATGAATATATTCGTATTTACTGGTCTATAAAACCCAATCAGTCCTTCATATATTTAAATATTGCTGGAATTCAGGAAAAAGAATTAACACCTTTCCCGAGGGTGTAAATATTCTTGAATGTAATGGATTAGACTGAGTGAAATCATTCATTTTCTCCGAATCCTCAATCCAAGCCGATATTCATTAAATCACCGTATTCCTGTCATATAAAACTGAATCCGAGATTACCTATTAGTAAAATAAGCATTTATATTAATGCATTTGACCTCATTTTTTTTATTTTTTTTTTTTTTTTGTCGCGACCCATTTTATTTATCATAATAAAATGGGCAAATTGAAAATTTCACTTTTTTTAGAAAAAAAAATTTAGAATGAAGAAATTTTAAGATTTATTAATTGATTAGGAAACCGAACAAATAAACAAGTAATATTGGGGGAAGTTATGAGAAACTTTTTTTTAAAATAAAAATTCCTGTTTTTTTTAAAATCAAAATTTTTATTACAGTTTATTTTTCAGTCTTTGAATAAAATTGTTTTCTAAAGCATTGCCAATTTAACAGGAGAATCTTTAAAATTAAAATATTTAATTATTAATATTATAACTGGAAAATCTGTCCCCACCAAATGTAGACCCTTGTGCAAATTAATTGAAACAAAACAAATAATTCTATTATTATTTATTCTTTTTTCATATGTTTCAAATGAAACCTAACCCAGTGCATATGTTAGTACTTCGTATGTCTATTCCACGAAATCGATCCTTACAGATTGACCATAAATTATCGATTGGATTTAAATTTTTGAGGCCAAACCAATCTATAAAGAATTAATTTGCTCAAGGAAAAATTTACCATCCCCAGTTTTTTGCAGTGTTAAAACTTTCGAAATCATGAATTTGTGTTCTTTGTGTGTGTGTGTGTGTGTGTGTGTGTGTGTGTTGTGTGTGTGTGTGTGCATTTAATCGGTCGATTAATTTCAATTCAAGGAATAAAAAATTGGAACAAAATTATAAAAAATATTGTCAATCAGATTAATATATATATATATATATGAATAAAAGGGCCAGAGGAAAAACTATTCTTAGCCGATGCGTTTCGTCCTCTGAGGGACTTTATCAGGGCAAATGTCAAGGTTTGTTTTACAATAGCAAGTGTGTCATTGCTTTATAAAAGCTTTTAAATTTGAGGATGTTTATGAATATTCATCAGATGGTTCAACGTTCAGTCAAAAGATGTGGAGGACACAAAGTGCCATAATTCAAATTTGACTTTGTGATATTGATCGACGTAATTTCTTTTTTTTTCTTTTCACTACCCCTATGCTAATCTGCAAGACTTTGACATTATGAATAACATCTTTACTGAGCACGAAACACCGGACAAGTAATCCACGAACAAAGGTGTTGTTGTGACGTAGCTGTGCAGGAGAAAACCAACTCAGAGCAGAGGAGGGTCACCTAAAACAACTGCATATCACCGAGGAATCCTTCGCAGTGCTTTCTAAAATTTTCCATTTTTGTTAATTTTTTCATCAGCACCTTAAAAAATTTTTCGGATTTTCTATACAAAGACGAATGATACTCAACCTAGATCCCATTAGCAGCTTACGTCACCATTATATTGTTGAAATTAATACAGGTAACCGTAAGTTCTATTTATTATATATATATATATATATATATATATATATATATTTATATATATATATATATTGAAGAAAATTATATCAAAATACGTATTCGAAATTAAAAATTAAAAAATCGAATTTTGTTTGTTGAAAATACAAGGGATTTCTTGAACTGTTTATATAAAATAGTTCAATTATATAATTTAAATATTTTAATATTTTGAAATCATTTTCGAATACGTTTTCACAACATCGCCCACGTGACGACAACGTGATCATATTTAAACGGAACGCTGACCTTATATAAAAACTTCAGTTATCTGTTTGGATTAGTTGTGCTCTTATGTCCATCGTCTTTTCATGTTGAATTTTATATGTTCTAATGTTAATTATGTTTAATGAATATGTCCTGATGATGGTCTAAAATAGACCGAAACGTCCGACGTTGACTTTATATTAACATTAATACAGCATAATTGCATATTAAGATTTTTTTCTGTATATTTTTCTTCATATATATATATATGTGTGTATTTTTAATGAATATTGTCCTGAAGAAGGTTATTAAACCGAAACGTCAGACGTCGACATTTCATTCATATTAAAACAACATAATCGCATTTTAAGGATTTTTGTTTTGTTTTTCCAGATATTTTCTTCATATATATATATAAAGAATTCAGCGTTTTTTTTTTAAATCCGCCATTTTTACTTCATCAAACGTTATTTTTAATGGATACTGTGTATTACATCTACCGGGCTGCGCACTCGATAAAACTTAATAAAGAATATGCAAGTTTCGAACTTGCGTCCTTCTTTTCTGTCAGGAAAAAACAGTCTCTGGATATATCTGTCGCATAAATTTGCTGAGGTTAGAAATAGTATTGAGTTAGTTCTTTGCTAACAGCTTCCTAAATGCCTCTTCATGCGAAAATCGGCTTCGTTCAACGTCTGATTCTTTGCGTCTCGTGTGCTCGTATTGCAATTGCAGATAAGAAAAGCAACAGACAGAAAAATATTCCCAGCATTCACTTTGATAAACAGACAGCAAAAACCGTATCATTGATTAATCAGAACTTTGATTTTAGTTATTGAATCATTTTTTTTTTTTTTTTTCAAAATGTCTCTTCATTGCTTTATCTTTTATCACTGTAATAAATTTTCCATTTATACGGGGGTTTTACGGTCTCTACACACACACGCGTAGACATTGTTCTCCGGACATAAACAAAATGGCGGTCCAGTAAAAATGTCTTTTATCTGTTAATGTTCATCTTTCTCTCTTTCTGTCTCTTTCTTTCTCTTTCTATCTATTTTTGTCTTTTTCTCACTTTATTTCCAATTTTCTCTTTCTCAATCTTTCCCTCTCTCTCACTTCCTTTCTCTTTCTCGTTTTCTCTCTTGCGCGCTCTCTTTCTGTCTTCCTCTCTCTCTGTCTCTCGCTCTTTTTCTCTCCACTTTGTATTACTGTAATTATTTTTTTCATACACACACACACACACATATATATATATATATATATATGATGGCAAATATGATTCTTTCACATTTTTTCTGTTTTCTATTCAGTCGGGAACAGAATAAAGCCTTCGTCAGTGTTTTTTGTTTTTTGTTTTTTTTTTTAATCTGTATGACCCCAGGCAAGGCTGTACATCCACTAGTACGCAAGGGGTTACAAAGTGTGGAGGAAATAGGAACAGAAATATTAGTAATGAAGAGAAAGGGAAAAGACTACCCAGGAAGACAGCAACCGATTGACATTGCATTTAAATTTTAAAAAGATTCAAGTTAGTTGGAAAGCATGATGCCGGAGGAAATTACACAAGCGAGAAGTGCGAGATAAGAAACTGTAACTTCATGAGATCTCGACGCCAGTCTAGAATTGCGCTCTAAATTCATACAGTCGAGGTACCATGGCGAAGAGCAGGTCCGAACCGTTACCATGAAAGTATTTATAAAAAAAGCACAGAAAGGCAAGCGTACGGCGGTGAGAAAGTGACTGTAGCCGAACCGCCAGATCAGGACCAATAATATTGCTGATTCTTCTTTGAATCTTATCAAAAAGCTCAAGGTAAATAGCAGGGGCACCAGACCATATATGGCAGCACCATATATGGCACGGACGAATGCAAGATAGATTCCGGAGAGAAAAATTGTCTCTCCCGTCACAGTGAACCGACTTTCTTTACAGCTGATCTCTCAATGGATTCAATATAGTCTTTCCAGTTGAGAACGTTAGTCCGAGAAAACGCAATGAATCACTTTCTTGGAGGACAGCATCAGCCATGCCTATGGAAGGCAAAGATGGGTCACTCAGATGGTCAATGGAGAAAAGTTTAGTTTTGGAGGCGTTAAAATTGACAAGCCATCTTTTGCCCCAGATAACGACGGTCCTAGGATCTTTTTGTACATTAGCTGCCATTTTGACCTTGTCTCACTGATCAGCCTTACTATGAAGGCGGAAGTAAATGGTAGTGTCGCTAGCGTAGGTGCCAAGTTGAGAGCTGATGCCATCGGGAAGATCGTTAATAAAGATTAAAAACAGCAAAGGACAAAGAATGGAGCCCTGGGGTACACCAGCGTTAGGATCAAGACGAGTGGCCGTTCAGGATAATTTTCATTTCAGGATTAGATAGGAATGAAAGGATCAGCTCAAAAATGTGCCTGGAGATATTGCAGCTTTTCAGCTCTTGGAGAAGACCTGAATACCAGGCCCTGTCAAAGGCTTTCGAGTCGTCCAGTGCTATATCCTGTGCTTCACCGTTTTTATCGAGACCATGATAGACTCTTTCCGCAATTATCATTAGTACATCAGCAGTTGACCTGGAGACGCGAAAGCCGTACTGCTTGTCTATGAAAAGACTCTGTGATGAGAGATGACAAAGCAATTCAGCATTGATGAGGAGTTTCCCCAAAAAGAAGCAGAATGCAAATAGGCCGATAGCTGGATGGCTCGGATTGTTCACCAGAGACCTTAAAAACTAGAACAACAGATGATGACTTTCAACAAGTAGTAAATCAAACGAGACATTTATTAGACAGTTTAGAGAGAACAGGGGGCAGTTCGGGAGCATACTTCTTAATGACTATTACAGGAATGGCATTGGGTCCATATGCTTTGTTGGGATCAAGGTTAGAGATGATAGCAGAAACGATGGAAGGTGTTATATGCATATCACTCAACAAAGAATCAGTTCTAAGTGGGAAGTCAGGCAGGGATACTCCAGGTGAGTCAAGAATAGAGTTTGAGGAGAATTTATGGGCAAAAAAAATCTGCTTTATCAGCAGAGAATATTAACATCGCAAATTGGGTGAGGAGAGGAAGAATAGAAAACTTACGAGCAATGAGAAAAGGCTCAACATTGATTTAGGTCTCTAGAAGTTTCCCAAAACGAGGCAGAAGTCTTATAGCGCAATAGTTGGATAGGTCAGATGGTTCACCAGAGTTCTTAAAAACTGGAACAACAGCAGGAAAACAGGAGGCAGTAGGGAATTTATTATACAGTTTAGAGAGAACAGGATCTAGTTCGGGAGAACAGTTATTAATGATTATTACAGAGATGCCATTGGGTCTATGTGCTTTGTGGGAATCAAGGTTAGAGATGATAGCAGAAACGATGAAAGGTGCTGTATGAATATCACTCAAGAGAGAATCAGTTCTAAGTGGGAAGTCAGGGAGAGATACTCCAGCTGAGTCAAGAGTAGAGTTTGAAGAGAATTTATAGGCAAAGCATACAGCTTTATAAGCAGAGGATGATAACACCTCAAATCAATTGAAGATTGGGGGAATAGAGACCTTGGACTTATTTAGTACCCTATTACAGTGATGCCAGTGGTCACGAGAGCCAAAGTTTTTAGAGGCTATGTAGTGCTTCATTCTCTCAGCAAACAGGGACTCGCTTACATTTGTTACGAGCAGTAGCAAACAGGCACCTGTTATGATGTGAGCTTTCACGCCGGTATAGCCGGAAATAGTGGTTCCTGTGCGCCTAATGCAACAGAGCATGATGGTGTGAACCATCGAGAGGATTGCGGTTTCAACTGATATTTCAGAGAAGTGATGAAAGTTTCCATGACAGCTTTGACCCAAGAAGAAACCCCAGTGGCGCAATTTTCAATTGGGAGTGTTCCATAGTCCACTAGTACTGGGGAGGTCTTGGTCATCGACGCCAAACTGAAACCTGGGGGTGGTCCCATCCCGTCCTCTCTTGGCCGGCAATCGCTAGTTTGTTTTATTTTTTTCTGAGTCCAGAGATAAAAGAACTTCAACACAAGGAATTTTAACTTAACTATTTTATTAACGTTTATGTCCACATGGTCTATCTAACCAGTGGGGGTCGTTCCCCCTCTACTGGGGAGCCATTTCAGACACGATAGATAAAACGTCTACATTGTTTAACGGTTAAGAAACAACTCATTGAAAAATCTTTCTCTAAACTATCATTCCCATGCTAGTTCATCCAATCAAAATCGCCGGCCTTATTTTGTCTTCGATCTGACCTCGAAGGTCAACCTCAGGAAGTCCGCGAAGCGATATCATTCCTCCTAAAAATAGTAGTCTGCTAAACTATTATTTAACAGGAGGTTGGGGCGTAACGATTGAATTGTGTTTTTTGAATTGTTTTTTAAACACTGTTAAAATATTCAATATCAAACACCGACGAAGGTTGCAAGAATAGGAAAAAATTCAGTAATTTTCAAAAGCTTTATGATGTTCCCACATGTCCATTGCTTTAAAAACAAGAAAATAGACAAAGCATATCTTTGTCTTCACTTTTTATATAATATATGAAGCACACACACACACACACACACACACAGACACACACACATATATATATATATATATAGAGAGAGAGAGAGAGAGAGAATAGATGTTTTATTAAAAGTATGGGTTTTTATCATTTTTAGTGCTTTAGTGGATAATCGTATTTGAGTAGACGCCCTGTTTATTTATTAAACAGTATACTTGTTTATTTTCGTCTACCGTCCTGAATGTCCGATAAATCTTATTAAGGATAACTTTGCACTTTCCAGCAGGATTTAAATCTGCTTCGCTCGGGGCAGAGGGAGCTATCGTTAAGCCTGGTACGCCTTAATCGACTTGGCCACGAAGAGCAGTTCAGGCGAGGCCAAATTTTGTGCCTTCAAGCAGTACTCCATTTTCGGCCGGATCTAGCTCTTGCCAGTGTAGAGGATAGCAGGATGGATCAGGTAATTACTGGCACTATACGAGGAACTGACCATTTTTCCAGAAATTTTAGCGATGGATCGTATATACGAGTTTCACTTGAGGTCTGACTTGAGTTTATAATATGAGAAACAGTTGTTTAATTTCAATTTCTAATTTAATCTGATAAAAATTTAACTTTAATTACTTCAAAATTTATGTATGCATATTTAATAAGCGATATCTTTATTATTGAATTATCATCAAGTGATTTCTGTTGATTCGGCAAAATTGAAGATTTCGAGAAACAAGTGTGCACAAAAATCGTTGGTAAGCCTGTATGTTTATCAGCAGCCATGAGATATAACGATTTAGAGTCCTTGAGTAATGAATAGCGGCTCGGATTGAGGAATCGGAGAGCCGAGTTCGAATCCCAGTCAAATCTATTACATTTACTTACGTGTTAATACCATTGGGTAAGGTATGAATCCTCATCTCCCACCAGCTATGGGTAAATAGCAGGACAGAGAACAGACCGGGTTCTATCTACTGCCAAAAAAAATGGTAACTTACTGCAGAAAAAATCTACCTCGTCAGTCATGTATCGAAAGATACATGATCGCCTAAGCGTGTACCACGCATGGCACATGACTGACTGACTGACGTGCTAATACCCTTGGGAAAGGTATGAATCCTCTTCTTCTCCACCTCCCTCTAGCTATGGGTAAATAGCAGGGCAGACTGGGTTCTATAACCTTGGGTGGAAACTGGTCTACTGCAGAAAGAAATGGCAACCTACAGCGGGAAAAAAAATCTGCCTCGTCAGTCATGTATCGAATAGAAAAATGTATCACGCATGGCACATAACTGACTTCTCAAGCCTCGAAATTGATTGGGAATTGCCTACTTCATGTTACAAAGACGAGAGATAATTCACCTTTTATAGTTTCCACAGAGACCTTCTAATTTTCTCTCTGTCTCTCTCTATCTCTACCTCCCACCCCCTGTCTTTATAATGGAGCATTAAAAACGTGGGAGACAGAAATTTTCTGTCTTTCCATTGGAGCGTTAAAAAAATCCCAACTTTAAATGTACTTTAATAAACTCGCTATCTGACAGAAGACTCTAGTCCTGCGCATGACGATAAACTACATCCGGCAGCAAGGCTGCTGATTGGATTACTGGAGGTTTTGATGGGTGTGGAACCACCTCTTAATTGCTGTGATTCCCAGGTCCACCCTGGCCCGGGCTGGTAGCACCTGCTAGAGTCCCAGAGTAGTGAACTCCCTAATCAAAAGTATATTTTTGTGGTAAAATAACCAACAACTCATTTTTATAGAAAATGACCAGCAATACATTTTTATAATAAAATTACCAGCAATACCTTTTACGTTCTACAAATCACAGGTATCCATCGATTAATGCGCATTCGGTTCATGCCTTTTCGATTTGCGCGCTAAAATTGTTATATCTCAAAATTCGATTAGTGCGTACATAATACCCGATTACTGCAGCAAAACATTCTTTAGTTTAACCATAGTAAATAAAAATTGATTTTTTATAGGTACCGGTGTATACATTAGCTGCATTCATATATTTTACCCTGAGAGTATAAAATTTTGTTCAAAATATTTAGATTTTTAAATAATCCATAGAGATGTTGATATGCCGTAAACAAAATAACCAACAATACATTTTATCTGTAGTTGAAGGCATACAATTGCGTTTATATTTAGTTGAAGCCATAAAATTGTTCAAAATATTTAGATTTCAGCATTAAATAACCCATAGAGATGTTGATATGCCGCTAAACAAAATAACCAACAATACATTTTATCTGTAGTTGAAGGCATACAATTGCGTTCAAAATATATTTAGTTGAAGCCATAAAATTGTGTTCAAAATATTTAGATTTCGGCATTAAATAACCCATAGAGATGTTGATATGCCGCTAAACAAAATGACCAACAATACATTTTGTCTGTAGTTGAAGGCATACAATTGCGTTCAAAATATATTTAGTTGAAGCCATAAAACTGCGTTCAAAATATTTAGATATTCGGCCTTAAATAACCCATAGAGATGTTGATATGCCACTAAATGGCCAACAATACATTTTATCTGTAGTTGAAGGCATACAATTGCGTTCAAAATATATTTAGTTGAAGCCATAAAATTGTGTTCAAAATATTTAGATTTCAGCATTAAATAACCCATAGAGATGTTGATATGCCGCTAAACAAAATGACTATGAATACGTACCCGTAGTTCAAGCCATAAAACTGCGTTCAAAATATTTAGATTTCGGCATTAGAGATTTTGATATGCCGTTCAACGCTCGTGTTCCTGCTATGAGCAAATAGGTAACCCTTGAAAAAAATAAAACAAATGAAATTATAAAACTGAATTTTTATTGTAAAAACACTAGCAATACAATTTTATATAACAAAATTTAGCAAGACTACATATGACTGACAATAATTTATCTGCAGTTGAGGGCACCCACTTGCGTTGAGGGCAGTCTCATACAGACGTTACTACTTAAGTGCCGACCTGGCGCTCACAAACGGTGCTGATCAAAGAAATTAACGACATAGAACAATCTTTATCAGTGGTAAATATTTTGCTATTTGTAATGGAAAAAAATAAAGAGAGCACGCCATGGATATTCGCATGACATGATCGATAAAACAATCTCTCTTCACAAATATCCAGGTAAATACAAATATACTGGGTATAACGATAAACTACATCCAGCAGCAAGGCTTCTGATCAGGAGGTTTTGAGTAGTTGAACCACCTATTAATTGCTGTTATTTTCAGGTCCAGACTGACACGAGGTGGTAGCACCCATTAGGTTCCCAACTGTGGGCAAATAGTTAACCCCCACCCCAAACTTGGCTGAAAACACAATGAAAGAGTAAAATAGTTTTTTATAGCAAAACAACCAGCAATGCATATTTTAATTATTACCAGCAATACATTTTTAGAGAAAAAAATATTATCAGCAATACATTTTTGAAAAAAAAAATAATATTACCAGGAATACATTTTTAGAACATGAAAAAATTTACCAGCAATACATTTTTGTTAAAAAATATTACCGGCAATACATTTGATTCTCGACAAAAAACCTCTTCACAAAATTACGGCAATGAAATCTGATCTACAAACTGATTTCTTACAAAGAATACATATTCTATTCATACGAACCTATTCCAAAACGATTGTCGGCATTAAATAACCCATTAAGGTTGATATGCCGTAAAACAAAAGAAACCAAACCTGATCTACCAACTGATTTCTTACAAAGAATATATATTCTATTCATACGAACCTATCCTAAAAATCTTGTCGGCATTAAATAACCCATTGAGGTTGATATGCCGTAAAACAAAATAAACCAAACCAATCTAAACCAAAGAATACATATTCTATTCATACGAATCTATCTTAAAAATGTTGTCTGCATTAAATAACCCATTGAGGTTGATATGCCGTAAAACAAAATAAACCGAACCAAACACTCGACAAAACCCACTTTACAAAAATGCGTCAATGAAACCTGATCTATAGATTGATTTCTTACAAAGAATACATATTCTATTCATACGAACCTATCCCAAAACGATTGTTGGCATTAAATAACCCATTGATGTGTTGATATGCCGTAAAACAAAAGGAACCAAACCTGATCTACAAATTGATTTCTTACAAAGAATATATATTCTATTCATACGAACCTATCCCAAAACGATTGTTGGCATTAAATAACCCATTGAGGTGTTGATATGCCGTAAAACAAAAGAAACCAAACCAATGCCTGTCTCTGATTCTTTCTTAGTTTTTCTTTTCTTTCTTTCTTTCCTGTCCAGTTTTATTTAGTTTTTCTTCTTTCTTTTCCATCCTTCCTTATTTTCTTTCTTATTTATTTTTCTTCTCTGTCTCTTTTGCCTATTCTCTCTTTTTCATTTTCCCAAGTCGCCTTTCTTTTTCCTTTATCGTTCATTTTGCCGGGTTTTTTTTGTTTGTTTGTTTTTGTTTTTTTTTTTTTTTTTTTTTTTTTTTTTTTCTATCTCTCTTGAGTCCTCGTTCGTTCATTCTTTCTTTTTCTGTACGTGTTATTCGCTCTTTCCAGTCTTAGGTATGAAGATAAACTACGTCCGGAAACCAGTGTCTGATCGGGAGATTGGAGCTTTTGAAGAGTGTTGAAACACCTCTTAATTGGTTTTCTTCCCAGGTCCACCGCCGGCCTGTGGTAGTAGCACCTGTTGGAGTCCTAACTATGGGCAAATAGTGAACACCCAAACAAAACGCTTTGAAAGTATAAAAATACATTTCTTTCCTTCTTATACAGTTATTCTTATTCTTCCCTTTCTTTCTTTCTTTTTCTTTCTTTCCTTCTCTCTTTGTTTCTTTATCTATTTGGCGTTTCCGTCTTTCTTTTTTTTTTCCATTTTCGTTCTTTTCTTTTTCCCCGTGTCTTTTCTTCGTTTTTTTTGGGGGCGTTTTTCTTTCTTTATTTCATTATTTCTTTCTTTCTTTTTTTTTTCTTTTTTTTTTTTCCTTCCTCTTTGCTTCTTTATCTGTTTGCGTTTTCGTCTTTCTTTCTTTCTTTCTTTCTTTTCTTTCTTTCTTTATTTTTTCTTTCTTTTTCTTTTCCATTTTCGTTTTCTTTCTTTCCCCGTTTCTTTTCTTTTTCTTTTTTTTTTTTGTTTCTTTCTTTCTTTCTTTCATTTTTTTTTTTTTTTTTTTTTTTTCTTTTCTCTTCTCTCTCCTTCTTTTTTTCTTTTTTTCTCTCTTTCTCTCTTTATTTATCTGTTTGGCGTTTCCCTTTTTTCTTTTTCTATTTTCCATTTCCTTTCTTTTTTCTTTTGTCTTATTCTTCTTTTTTTTTTTTTTTTTTTTTCTTTTTTCTTTCTTTCTTTCTTTTCTTTTTTCTTTTTTTTCTTATTCCAATACAGTATTTATTTTCTTCTTACTTTCTTCCCGTCGTTTCATGATTATGTTGATCAAACTGGTTCATAATTAGTTAAAGTCATACTGGACCGATTATATTTTTCCAGGTTTCGAACACTGGACGCCCGACTTCAACACAAAAATCGCTTAATGGATGTTTGTAAGATTTTCCTCCCGCAGCCATAGTGCGAATGACTAACAAAGTTTCGATTCGCGTAATTTTCCAGATTACTCCAGTTACCCAAACGAAGCCAATTTTTAACTGAAATGTTCTCCCGTGACCAACAAATCAGTTCGTTCTCTTGTAGAGATGCGTGTCCATAATGACAGGGCTGCCCTCTATCGGTGACATTCGTCAAAATGGCGCTTGTCAAACGACGGAAATGAAGGTGTAAGCAGTAATTAAATCTTCAATCTTGCGTCAAACAAAGATAATGGACAAAAGGTCAGGATAATGTTGAATTGCTTGCGTAAAAGAAGCCTTGCGCCATGGCGGACAATTGAACGCATTGAATTATTAAATAATTGTTCTGTCATAATTATTATTGTGACCATAATGAATTAATTCACATCTTCTTGCCGGACTTGTCCGGAAGCAATCATTGGAATCGGACGGCATCAAGACTCCTGAAATCTCCAACTCTCTGTACCAGTGCCATCATCTTGACGCGATCTGGATAGTATCAGTTCTTTTTACAGTTCAACTTTTTCTTCAAAACTAAATTTCACGTAATACATGACTTGAGAGCCACTCAAGGTAGAGGGTTCTTTTTAAAATGCTTAGAATAAATATAATGTGTGATTATAATATATATAAATAGTATATGAATTGACAAGTGAAATAAAAATAAGTATGAAAAGTAACGACTGGCTTTTGACTTGCAGAATATAAGATTGTTGCCTTCATGTAAGCATCCACGCCAGAGAGTCTTCTACAAAGTAACAGTTCTTCGAAGAGAGTTGCAGTTCTACAAAATTTAAAAATTCTAAAATTTTAAGAACATATTTGGCAATTAATATAAGCGTAGTTTGTATATGTATGTCAAAAAGAGAAAATTAAAAAAAGATATATTTGATTGGGGAATATTCATATTTTATTTTACTTTTTTTGTTTTATTAAAACATGAATATATATTTAATAGTAATATATTAAAAAAAATAGGCCATAATTAGCATTTAGATATTAAACAATTAAAAAATAAAAATAATTTAAAATCATAAATATATATATATATATATATATATATAAATTGAATATTTAAATTGCTATATATATATATAGAAGTTGAATATTTAAATTACTAACAAGCATTAAATTAAATATTTAAATTGCTAACAAGCATTAAATTTATTTTCTTTGTGGAGTTTTTTAAACATTTAAATTACTATCAAACGTTAAAATCTGTTAAAGCTATACCACCCCTCTTCTTCCTCCAAAAACCCTAAGTACATCTCTTTTCTGTTTACTTCCCCCTTTTTTTTTTTTTTTTTTATCCTTCCCTTTCCACATATCATTTCCGTTGAGTTGACCAATTAACTAGGTCAATACCTGACCTTTACCCACCCCTTCCTCAATATTAAGTATTATAATAAAAAGAAATATAAAAATAAATTTTAAAACTCTCCCTTCTCTCTCTAAACTATACCATGTCTCTCATACCATCCCTCACCACCCTCTATGTCAAGTTATATAAGCTTGATACTACCCGTCAAAAGTGTAAATTTTAAATTCATTTTTCGTTTCAGCTTTTGAAAGTGAAGTATGAAGATCCAGAGAAAAATAAAATTCTCTGGTGAAATAAATTATTACAAATGGAGCCTTAAAATAGTCTTTAAAGTAAATTATTCGCTCTGAATTAACATTGTATTTATTATATATTCACTGTCTATATATATATATATATATATATATATATATATATATATATATATTGGGGGAATTGGAACACGGTGGAGCCGATTTATTTATTTATTCAATGTTAAATCATTTGAATCTATTACATTCACTTACGTGCTAATATCTTCTTATCCCTAGCAAAACTATAGCCTTGGCTGGCAACTGGTCTAGGAGAATGACAAATCTGAATTCAAAACTTTCCGGTCGCAGTGCACCAGGTCTCAGTATTCGGTCCTTCTAAAAGTGTGGATGGTTCTGTATTTTGAAAATCACCACTATAATCAAATTTCATGTGCTGGTGTAGGGCTTTTCTTCCTGGGAAAAAATCTGTTTGATAAATACGTAGAAATCGACCATCTGAGTCGAATATAAAGTTGTTAACAGCAACATTGTTATATTGTTATTATTAACCTTTGAACCGTTGCATCATTAAAATGATTAAAGATATCTTTAAACATAATTCTCCGAGATTTATATAAAAATTAGACTCTAAATAAAAAAGTAGACCATCTATAGGACATATAAATTTTAGAAAAATTTTTTTTTCATTTTTCATTTAAAAATTCAATATTTTTAGGAATATTTTTCACAACATCGCCCACGTGACGCCGAAATGATCATTTTTGTTTGCAGAACGCTGATCAAAAAAAAATTTGTTATCTGTTTTGATCAGGCTTATTTTATGTCCATCGTCTTTTCATGTTGAATTTTAGATATAGTCTAATGTTAATTATGTTTTATGAATATGCCCTGAAGATGGTCTTTAAACCGAAAATTTCCGACGTTGATATTATATTAACATTTTAAGAGCATAATTGCATATTAAGGATTTTTGTTTGTTTTTTTCCGTATATTTTTTTATATATATATATATATATATATATTTAGATGTTTATACATTTTTTATGCATAAAATATTTAAGAAATGCTCTGTTTATCATAAACTAATAATAACTAATGTTTTTAATAAGACAGTAAAATCGAGCTGTAACCTTTTTGCATATTTTGTGGCCGGATCGGTTTAAGGCACGTCAGGCTATTGACTTCCTCATAGGGTACAGGTTTCGATTCCTGTGGGAGGACTCCTATTTTCTATAAAAATTTCTCGGACATTCAGACTGGTAAAATGTTGTTTAATACCGTTTTGTTTTTTACTTATATTTATTTAAATATTTGTATCTATAAAAATAAAATGTAAGTAAACATAAAAATGTCTTAAAATAATTGTCGGACAAAATTAAAAGATTTTTATAATATATATGTAGGAATGTTGGCTTTTTACAGATATCAAATGGCAGAAATATTAGACTAAAAAGGCCAGAATTAACACAGACACCACATCTGTTCTTTATGATTTTTTTGTCGAATGTATTTACAAAATAAAAAATTAAACTTTGGACAGTTTATCCACAACTTGAGGCCCAATACTCATCTTATTATCTAAAAATCATAAAAATACTGTAAAATTTGAACAAACGAACGTTGTCGGTTCTATTCAATCAACCTTGGAATGATATATATATATATATATATATATATATATATATATATATATATATTAGAGAGAGAGAAAAAATAGATAGATAGATAGAGAGAGAGATATTTCATACGCACACACACACATATATATATATATATATAGATTTTTCTGAGAGAAATTCACAGACACACAATACACAACAACACACATAGATAGATAGATTCTAGATAGATAGATAGATAGATAGATAATAGTTTTATTCACACGGAATCTTGATTTTTACACACACACATATACAGACACACACATAATAATAGCTGGCCACTTTATCCGAGGATACGCGTTTACTTTAGGGCGGCAAGCCAATCCCTATTGCAGACGCTAAATTCAGGCGCATCTGAGTTTATTCAGCCCCACTGAACCCAACTTTCTGGTTTATACTTAAATGAACTATGTGCTTAAGCAGACCTTAAGTACAGTTTGTGTCAGAGATGTGACCAATAACAATTTGAACAAGGCCAGCAAATCAAGCCCTTTACCACAATGACTTGTGTAATTCGTGCTAGCAAAGCTATTGACGGAATCAAGAAAATTAAATTTGTTTAAATTTCACTTAAAACAAAACTTTTTTCAACCCTTAATTTATACAGACACTTTGCAAAGGTGTCGCACGCTGGAATTGACCTCGATTTGGTCCAATAATATCAGAAAGTCTCCTCCTCCACACACAATCATATATATATATATATATATATATATATATATATATATATACATTCGTTTCCAAAAATATCCAGAAAAAGAAGACAAACACAAGAAATTTTTAACAAAAAATTTAATACAAACAAACAAAACATCGCATGAAATACACACACAACACACACACACACACAACAGATTTTTTTTTTACACATTTGAGATTGTATAATTTTTTATTCATATATATATATATATATTTATATATATATAAAGGTAACCAAAAAAGTTCTGACCGTTTTTAAGGGAAAAAAGAAAACGCTTCACAGTATGTGTAACTTATATTTAGTCTTCAAAGTAATCGCCATCGGCATCCAGCACCTTCTGCCAACGTGTCTCCAGCTGTTCAATGCCCTTTGCGGTAGAACTCGGGGGGGGGGTTGACGCAAAGAAGTCCGTGAGGGCTTTGCTCAAGTCCGCTTCACTGGTGAAGGATTTCCCATGAAGATGATTATCCAGGGAGTGGAAGAGGTGGTAATCGGATGGCACAAGGTCAGGAGAATAAGGTGGATGGCACAAAGTCTTCCCCCCAAGGTGCTGTATGGTAACCCTGACCCCTCGCGCGACATGCAGCCTGGCGTTGTCATGGAGGAAAAACACACCTTTGCGATTCACCAGTGCTGGCTCCTTCTGGCGCAATGCCTGTTGCACACGTTTCAATTGCTGCTATAGGTCTCCAGTGACCGTTTGGCCCATAGCAGTTCATAATGAACCACTTGACGACCTGTCCACCAGACACAAAATGTATAATCTTGCGTGGGTGCATAGGCGGTCTTGCGGTGTGAGGGACAGCATCCTGAGGAGACAACCAATGTCTGGAACGATTGGGAGTTTCGTACAGAACCCACTTTTCATCACTGGTAAGGACTCGATTGAATAAGGATGCGGTACGGTAGCGAGAAATCAGCGATACGCAGGCTGACACTCATTGTCCCTTGTGAACATCCAACAGCGTTTGCGGAACCCACTTGCTCAGTTTGTACGTCTTGACTAGGCGGTGCAGGTGAAATCTAACTGTTTCATTGGAAACGTTGAACTGTCTTGCAAGTTCACCACACGTTAGACTACTGTCCTCTTCAATGGCCGCCTGCAGGACTCTGTCATTCAAGATCTGTGGTCGTCCACTGCGAGGCTAATCATGGAGAGACAAATCCCCGACTTGAATTTTCGAAACCAACGCCTTGCTGTACGTTCATCCACAGCACTATCCCCAAACGCTTGACATATGCGGCGACTTGATGCAGCTGCTGATAAGCCCACTTTGAAGTCGTAAAAAAAAACAGCCCCGAACGAGATCTCTAGACACTTCCATCCTTCTCACAGCTGTCCGGCTTATAACTGATGGCCGGGCACGGTGCGCGTTTTTTTTATAACGTCTGATGTTCCTACTTCCGGCTGTCCGAATTTGAAAACAATTGCTACACGCATTTCGTATATATTTCAACTCCATTCAATGACTAATCAAAAAAACGGAAGAACTTTTTTGGTTACCTTGTATATATATATATATATATATATGTGTGTGTGTGTGTGTGTGTGTGTGTGTGTGTGTGTGTGTGTGTGTGTGTGTGTGTATTTAAATAAAAAGAAAGAACAGTAAGATATATAATCCGGTGTTCTTATAGATATTTTTATTTTTACAAAATAGTGCTCAATGTAAATTTCAGAGCATTAATATTATAAATTAATTGATTTAAAATATGATCGTTTTTTCATTACAGTTTCTAACCATGTTTCATTTTTTTAAAACATGGTTTTACATTGTATATCCGGAAAAACCATATTTCAAATCAATTAATTTATAATATATATATATATATATATATGTGTGTGTGTGTGTGTGTGTGTGTGTGTGTGTGTGTGTGTGTACGCAAAAAGGGACATGTACCCAAAGAAATGATATATAGCCTTCAACAACACGGACGTCATACCTTTGGTACCTTTCGGCCAAAATTACGCAAAATTAAAATTGAACAAGGGGGGTCTAATTAAAATTTCTCTTTTAACCGCATTCCACCCTTCCTTTGTCATTTACTTTATTAAGTATATCTTCACTTGTATTCCCCAATCGCCAACGACCGAAAAGGTACCTAAAGTATTTGTCGTTCAAATTATATATATATATATATATATATATATATATATATATATATATATATATATATATATATATATATATATATCCCTTTGCCACTTTGTTGTATTTTCTGCTAAAGAAAAAAGTGGCATCAATCAATGTCATATCTTCCCTACGCCCTATCGTGTCTCTTCCGGCAAACTCTGTTTATTAGGCGAACGCTCATTATCAGATATGATTCAATTATAAAGAATACAATTATGATTGTGGAACCACAGCCATGGCGTCTTTCATTAAACCAAGTCTTTCTTAACAACCACCCCTCAAGCCACACGTCGAGCCCGTAGCGGTCAAATTCTTTGCTTCCTTAGTTTTCATTCAGTTCCGATTGTATTGGTAATAGAGGAAGTTTAATTGGGATATCTCCTTCCAAATAACCGCCCCCTTTTTTTTTGAAAACAAACTCCGGAGAGGATACTTACCCGATCATTTCGATCTCAAACCTCTTCATGTCTCGAATCGACCGATATCTTTTTTTCAAAAGCCTCAGTCAGTGACACTCATTGCTATATCCTAACTTTCTCATCTTCTCTCTTTCTCATCTCTTCCCTTTCTTGTCTCCTCTCTTTCACCATCACTTCTCTTTCTCGTCTCCTCTCTTTTTCAACTAATCCTCTTCTTACCTCTTCTCTTTCACCAACACCTCTCTTTCACAAATTCTCTATTTCTCATCGCAAAAAAAATCACCATCACGTCTCTCATCTCCTCTTTCATCGCCTTTTTTTCACCATCACTTTTTCATCTCCTCTCTTTCTCATTTTAAAATGTATCTCTTTCACCATCTTGAATCCTCTTTACATCGCTCTTTCACCATCACTTCTCTTTCTCATCTCCTCTCTTTCTCATCGCCTCTCTTTCACCATCACTTCTCTTTCTCATCTCCTCTCTTTCTCATCGCCTCTCTTTCACCATCACTTCTCTTTCTCATCTCACATTAAAATTTTCACCATTTTTTTTATTTTGTAGTTATTTTAAAACAGTCAATTAAGTAAAATATTATTGCCATAATGGACAGGGATGTGTTTTTAGATGTTGTACAATAGAACTTCTATCCAACAAATAGGGGTGTGAAACGTCTTGATAATGTTGTGGTCGTGAAACCAACATATATACTTACTTTTTTATCAGAGATTCAATCTCCTAAAGGACATTTAAATTGATATACTATGTTGGTTTTCCCAAAACACAAGTTGACGGAGAATAGTTATTGGGTATGATTATGTTAGTTGTATTAAATTTAGTATAGTATATAATTAGTTTTATTTTTTTTATTGGGATCATTGGGGAATATATTAGTAATTATGAGATTTCTTAGGAATTTTTCATCTTTTTTAAGTTAAAATGCATTTCATTGCGGTTTAGTAGATCTATCTATCTATCTATCTATCTATCTATCTATCTATATATATATATATATATATATATATATATATATATATATGGACTTAGAGAATAGTAATATCAATGTTGCCCACTGATATTGTATTCAGTGCAAACCTTCTGTTGACGGCCCTCAGAGGGCTATCGATAAAATGATCGATCAGCCTAAGTAATCAGAAATTCACTTGAAAGATTATTGAAGGAATACGTAATTGTTTAATGTGTTGAGGCTTTTACTGTAAACTGGACTTGATTGTCAGTGACAGCACACATCAAAGTAAGCCGAGAAAGAAAGAAAGAAAGAAAGAAAGAAAGAAAGAAAGGATATATAGCGGAGAAGAAAGGATCCGTAACAGAAAGAAAGAAAGAAAGAAAGAAAGAAAGAAAGAAAGAAAGAAAGAAAGAAAGAAAAATAAAGAAAGAAAGAAAGGGAGGAGACAACAAGTAGGGAGAGATTAAGAAAAATAAGAAGGAATACATAAGAATAAAAGAAAGAAAAAAGAAAGAGATAAAAATATGTAAATAAAAAATGATTTTTGAATGGAGGTAAAAATAACAAAGAAAGAAACTAAGAAGCATAAGGAATGCATATGCAAGAAAGAAAGAAAGAAAGAAAGAAAGAAAGAAAGAAAGAAAGGATATATAGCGGAGAAGAAAGGATCCGTAACAGAAAAGAAAGAAAGAAAGAAAGAAAGAAAGAAAGAAAGAAAGAAAGAAAGAAAGAAATGTAGCAAAGACTGAACCCGTAATAGTAGTAAAGAAACAAAGAAAGAAAGGATACATTGCGGCGAAGAAAGAATTTATAACAGAAAAGAAAGAGAGAAAGAAAGAACCTAACCAGCACCATGGTTGGATTAAGAAAAAAGAAAGAACGAATGAGAAAGAAAGAAAGAAAGAAAGAAAGAAAGAAAGAGAAGACGCATCACGTAAAAGACAGAATCTGTATCAGAGAAAAAAGAAAGAAAGAATGTGGAGTGATTAAGAAAAAAGTAAGAAAGAATGCATAACGAAAAAAGCAAGAATGAAAAAGAGAAAGAAACTGAGTATATAAGAAAAGAGTAATTGTATGCTCATGGGAAGAAAAGGAAGAAAGAAAACAGATATTGTGATAAATAAGAAGAAGAAAAAGAAGCGATGAAAATTACGTCAAGGAAGAATGAAAGAGCAAAAATAATAGGCAAGAATATAAAAAAGAATTATCAAAGAGACATTGAAGAAAAAATGGCAGAAAATATTTAAAAAAAAAAAAAAAAATTAGTATTTGAGAGAGGAATAAAAATAAGTAAAAAGGAGTGAATGTTCACAGAAATAAAAAGGGAGGAATGAGAAATATTACTGATAAGAAAGAAAGAAATGAAAAAGTGAAAAATAAAAGTGAAGAATAATTGGTTAAGAAATAAAGAAGGAAGAAAAGAAAAAGGACATCAAACAAAAGTGATAAAGTAAAGGATATGAAAATAGATGGAATGAAAAAGGTAAAAAATAAGAAAGAAAGAAAGAAAGAAAGCGTCGATAGCGGAGAAAATAGAATCCGTAAATGAAAAGAAAGAAAAAAGATGGAAGCAAGGAAGGAACGAACGAACACGAAAGAAAGAAAGAAAGAAAGAAAGAAAGGCCCATGAAGGGATTAAGAAAGAAAGAAAAAAAGAAAGAAACAAACAAACAAACAAACAAACAACGTTGGGGAAGAAGAGAAATTTTCGCTCTAAAGAAACATTTAATTTCCGGTCTCTAATGAGCGCCGTATCCTTTGTGTTGGCGTACGCATGCGTGCGTGATTCTTCCGGGCTTGCTTGGTTCGTGTATCCAATCATTATAAACACCAGGGGCAACACTGTGAACATTATTTCCAGCAATTTTATTTTTACTTGACCGTTCATCGATGAGGGTGTTCAACCATCGTTAGTGACCAATGCGTAACCAATGGCAACATACCAGTTCGAACAATCAATTATAAACGGAAAGAGACAAACAATATGAAAGAGTTAAACGAGAGCGATAATTTAAGTATTGTTACAAATGATAACCTAACTCATTCACAATCCCTTTCTATTTCTCTATTTTATCTTATTTACCCGCATTCGTTTACAGAGAACATTCCACACACACACACACAAATTATATATATATATATATATATATATATATATATATATATATATATTATTATAAGTGGAATTACAAAATGAAATCCAAATTACCCCATTCAGATGACAATTTCGTCCTTTAAGATTCTCCCAGGGACTTTTCAATGCAAATTTCATTTAACAAATTACTTTATATGCTTTATAATAAATATATTGATCTCTTTTCTATGGATCAGTTTTAATTTTTTTATTAATTGGATCTAGATCTAGTTGCATTACTTACCCAAGGATTTTACCCACCTGGTATTATATATATATATATATATATATATATATATATATATATATGAAAAAAAGACAAGAGGTAAAAACCATGCTTAGCTGTCGCGTTTCGTCTTCTGACGGATATTATCAAGGCAAATGTAATGATTATCAAATTTTTTAAATTAAAAGACGCTCATAAATATTCATCAGGTTGACTGAAATTTTATGCATTAGACATTTGATTACTTCGCTTAGCATCCTCGAAAAGAATTTTTTTTAAGAATATTTTGTGGATTGGATTTCTTGTCTTTTTTATTTTTTTTCACTTCCAAAATACATTCCAATCTCTAAGAATATTTACACACAAAACACACACAGATAGATAGATAGATAGATAGATAGATAGATAGATATATAGACGAATAGATAGAAAAAATGAAATGAAATAACACCTATTATTCAGATGAAATTTCGTCCCTGGGAGATTCTCCCTGGTTCTTTTTCAATGCAAATACATTTAACAAATTAGAAGCATATGCTTTATGATAAATATATTTGATCTCTCTTTTTGTGGATCAAGTTTTAATATTTTATATTAATAGGAAATAATTGGATTAAATACTTTGAGCAAATCTTTATCTCTATCTATTGATCTATATCTATATCTATATCTATATATATATATATATATATATATATATATATATACAGGATGTTTCAAAAATTTGATATCTTTTGAGATGTAAATATCACAGAAAGTACATGATTAAGGCAAATGAAATTAAAAAGTATTAATGTTGAATATCATAAGATTTATTCTTCCAAATCTGAATGAGAAATTCAAAAGCATGTGAATTATGTGAACGATTTCACAAATGTTCAATATGCGCACCGCCTGAGACACGGCATTTTTATACCTGGAAAGAAAAGATTAAAATTAAAGAACATAAAAAGACAAAAAAGAAAAACATAGAGACATAAAAACATAAAACAAACATTAAACATAAAAATGCTATTAAAATTTGAAGTCATTTGAAGGAGATCTAACAAAAAATTTAGATTGCGAAATGATATCAAATTTTTTGAAACACAAAACTTATATATATATATATATATATATATATATATATATATCCAGGTAAAATAATTACACATTTGATGTATAATTCCACTGTCCATAACATTTATATTTAAAACAGTAATGTTAAATATGATATAAATTTAAATTGGGGCAACATGTTTTTTTTTTAAAATTTTTTTAAATAAAATAAATTATATATATATTAAATGATGTCCATGTGTATATGTGTGTGTACACGTGTAACAGAAGACATCATTGCAAAAATATATCAGACATTGGGAGGCCATTTCCACAAGATATTTGTAAATATTTTACTGACTATCCCAATATATATATATACCATATATATATATAATATATAAATATATATATATATATATATATATATATATATATATATACACACATATCATTTCTATATTATTATTAAAAAAAGTTAAAGTTATATATATACAACATATATATTTGCATTCAAATATGAAGTTAAAAATATATATATATTTCTATATATATATTATTAAAATTTAAATATATATATTTATATATATATATATATATATATATATATATATATATATTGATGCATGTTTCATTAAATAATATAGACAAGTTTGTCTATTTATTTTAAGTAAGTTCCTTTCATATTATCTGATAAATTTAATAACATTATCATTGAAAGACGAAAGGAAATCACCATATTGATACAAGTTTAAATCCAATCTAAGCTTTCGGCTTACATAAGCCATTATCAAAGATGACAATTACATTTCAATATATCAAACAATACACGGACGAAACAATAATGATAGTCTGTTTTTGTGTATATGAAAAATGTCAAAGCAACGACAAACTTCAAATTATACATTAAAAATAGTTGAAAAATAATCCTAAAGAAAATAAACTATGAAATCTTCAAATAAATATTCTTAAATGCCTATAATTGTTAACAAAACTATACCTTTATTTTTATACCAACGGCTTCCCAAATAATTTTGTCGTTTTCACACTCGCGTGGTCATATATGACGTCACGAATGCTACTAGTCGATTTTTCCTTTCTGAATCTCATATACACAAAAAACTTGTCTATATTATTTAATTTTCATGCATCAATGAAAAATTGCTGCCTAAATTACACAATATATATATATATATATATATATATATATATATATATATATATATATATATATGGTGAGTCAAAATTATGTTAACACTAGTATGAGAATGATTAGTCAAAATTATCCTAAATTCTCAAATTTCCTTTTGTAATTTATTTATCAAGAGGACTGAACAGTCTTCTAATATCAAAAACTCATTGATAATTTCTCCATAGATCAACAACTATTATATTTATATGCATTATTTTTCATTTCTCATAATATTTGATATTACACCTTTTATTCTGTCTTTGAGTTCTTCTTTTTTTCTCATACAGATTATCCTTTATCATAGCAGGAGGTATCTGGTGGCCATGTCAAATCAGTCCGCTGCGACCTATCCAACGATTTGGGAAAAATTGAAAACTCAGAGACAAGCACTTTAACCAGTAAAAGGCGGTGCACCATCCTGATGAAATACCCTTCTCGTCTGATTTGTAGAGGTATGTTATCAGTGGCAAACAGACTTGCAGGATTTTTAAGGAAACATTTTCAGTCAACGTTGGAGTTGTAAAAGAAATTTGTGCCAAACGCAGCCTGTGATTTCAATTTATATATAAATATGATAAAAGTTAGAAACATCGAAGAATTCAAAGACAGAATAAAAAGTGTAATATCAAACATTCCCCGTGAATTGTGTGTCAAGGCACTAAATTGTACTGTTGATTGTTGGTTTTTGTGTATCAGTCGTACTGGTAAACAGGTGAAGACTTTTCAGTAAACTCTGAATAAATGATTCCTCTCATATTATTTTTGTCAGGATGCCTTCAGAAAACAATTTCAAAATGTTAACATATTTTGACTTACCTTATTTGGAAAATAAAAAAACAACCCTGCAGGCGTAACATCGATTAATGAAAAAGGCAATCTAAAAAGGATAGTCAAGGGGGATTGCCAGGGTATGTCTGCCTTACGCTAAAGTCTTATCGAAAAGGATTCAAGAGATCTGAGGTCAATGCAACATCAGGGCAATATTCAGGAACAGTTTCGCTCAGCAGAGAAATCTCTGCCGAGTAATGCCCAACACTAGTGAAACCCAAGAACTCTGAGTACTCTATTTTTTGCAGTTGTGGCAAGGAATATAAAGGTGAAACAATCCATCAAATAAAAGTAAGGCCGAAGGAACATCGAAAAGCCGTAGTGAGGGGTGAGACAATGAAATCGGGCATGGCCGATCATATATATTGCGGAGAAAAGGGTAGTCATCAGTACCTGTCGAAACAACTGAAAATACCAAACAAAGAAGAACCATAGTGGGTTAGACGCCTGAAAGAATAAGCGCATAGGATAGAGGACTTTAGCAGGCCTACCATAGAAATAAATACGATATGGGATTCACTAAGAAAGAAAAACAGATTACAGCAGGTCTTCAAAAGCAGCAGGAGCTTTAACAAAAAAGAAGCTTCGGGAGTGCAATGAAGCATGACAAGCAGCAAAAATCACCCATCAGCAGTCAGGTTAGGTTTAAGGCTCCAAGTTCTCCACAGTGAATTGAAGTGGATTAAAGCGTTGCTTAATGTGTTTAGTGACAGTAATTGTGAGTTCATTCCCCGGACAGGGCGTTGAACTTGAACTCAGTGGAAATGGGGCGAGCAATAATTGAAGATTACTAAAAGTAAGTAGACGCGATATCCCTAGACATGGGTAGTGGATAGAGAACACTCTACTCCCTTAGATTAAATTCGAAATTCGCTGTAGGTTAGCCGGATCGACATACTCCTGATGAAGGCCGGAGGTCACAACGGTCGAAACGTTACGATAATAAAAAAAAAAAGGTGAGGACAATAGCCTGCATGTCAATAGCGTAAACGATAACGATAACTCTCCGATATTCAGTTAGTTCTTTTTTAGATAGATCTCGAGGCCCCGTTTCGCGAGGCAGCATTTATTTTCATCTTTCCTTTCTCTGTGAGCGTGCATCGGACCCTTCCCGGTTCTGGATGCGCATGGACACGAACGGGAATGGCAAGGAATATAAAGTTGTAAAGAAATATGAGCCAATTACACCCTGTGACTTCTGGTTATAGAGTATAATACAGGATCGCGTGTATAGCAAAAAAGCTAGAGACATTAACGGTTTAAAAAAAAACAAAAAAAACTAATGAACGCTACATTATTATTTAAAAAAATAAACAAGCGCACGACGTTGAGTATAGTAGAAAGGGAGGAGGAGGATGTGAATAAATTTTGAAAAAGATTAATATTTTTTATATGAATGATTCATTACAATAAAATTGAACTGCACCACACACACACACACACACAAACATATATATATATATATATATATATATATATATATATATAAATATTTATATTTAAAATATGATTCTATTTCTTTTTAAAAATATGAATTTCCATGTTTCAAAATTAAACTTAAAATCCATAGTCTCGTTCCATTCTCAAGCGATGTTAGGAATAACTTTAATTTATAAGCGCAGACAATATTGATATTATGAGTCATATATATATATGTATAATTGCTCTCTCTATATCTATATATGCATATATGTATATATTTTTCAGGTATATATATATATATATAAGAATGGACACTGAGATCAACACCAAGTGGTGACAGTTTCATTGTGTAACGCGTTGTCGTTTTCACAGCGTCGCCCACGTGATGATAATGTGACCATGTTTTAAACGGAGCGCTGATCTTATAAAACTTTCAGTTATTTGTTTGGATAAGTCTTGTTCTTATGTACATCGTCTTTGTCATGTTGTATTGATAATGTTATAATTTATGAATATTTCCTGAAGATGGTTTATTAGACCGAAACGTCCGACGTTGACATATTTACATTAAAACAGCATAATTGTATATAAGGATTTTTGTTTGTTTTTTTTCCGTATATTTTTTCTTCATACTGTCGGATCTATATCCATATATATATATATATATGTTTAATATATATATATATATATGTATATATATGTTTTGTTATTTTTTTAACCATTTACTTTCTTTTATCAAAGAGCCGTTTAAGAGATATTTATAATAAGTTATTTCTCATCGTTTACTATTTTGTTAATAAACTCTTATCAGTCCTCTCAAAATCTGACCGTCCTTTTCTATCTTAAAAAGTTCTGCTGGATTTTAAAAATTTTCCGTTTTTGTATTTCCAAAATCATTCAATTTTATTTTTTTGTCTTTTTCAATGAACTTTCCGTTTTTTTTCCATTTTTTAGCATTTATGGAATTCAAATAATCGCATAAATATGCTGTTTTTGAAAAATTGATTCATATATCGTTCCAAAATTCTACCTGGCTCGTCCTTTATCATCTACATTATTTTTTGCATAGATTAGATGAAAACTTGAATCTGTTGCCATATATGGGCAGGGAGCTACCCTGTTTTCCATTTCAAATTTCTAATATATATATATTATAAACGCATCCTTGTGGGTTTTTAATTTTTTATGATTTACCGAATTATTTAATAATTAAAAACATCGCAAGTTTCCAAACATCTATTAAAATCCAAGAAAAGTGCTTTTAAAACTAATTCGTTATTTCCCTCAGTTCTAGCCTTCAGGGCTAAGAACTGGTTGTAGACAGATATACAACTAACCCTCATTCCAGGCTTACGACCACGTCAAGTTGAGACACCGGTTCCCGTACGATCACCGCGATTAAGCAACGTCGATCTTGGTCACTACTTGAATGAGTGACGGTTTAAGAATACCAGGGACGGTAAACTTGGATGTGTGGGTGGTGCAATCGATAATGGCTCAGAATTGTTAATTAAAGAACCAAATTCAAATTCCCATTTAAAAAAAAAACTTATTTTCATGTATAAATACCCTTGAGAAAGGTTTATGAATAAATTTAAAAACTATGGGTTAATTAGAAAGCATTGAATCACTAAACCATTATTGTAACAAAAAAATTCTAACAATCTAAAAATATTTTCTGGCTTTAAATAATCTGAAAGGGTTGATAATCCGTAAAAAACAAACCATTCAATCAACAAATTAAAAAAAAGTTCTATTTCATCTTTTTCGTTTTACAAACGGGATCAATTAGGATTTAAGATTTGTATACGCCAAAAATTCATTAGGAATATATATAAAACCTTGTAATTAACATTCAGAATCCTGAATTTGTATTTTATTTCTTTTTTTGTAGAATATGTAACGGGTGAGCTGTTTCGTATTTGTTTACCAAGAAGCATTAAAAGAATCGTGGATAAATAAATTGATTTAAAATATATATGACAAATGAAAGGAATATCATATCTCTCTATCTCTCAAAAGTCGATTTTTGATTCTGAGCGTTCGATCTCGACATAGCATGTAATCTTTAAGAAATAAATAAATAGAAATTTAAAAAAAACTTCAAGTTCGACATTGGAATCTCGGCTTTTTTTTCACGCATCATTGATAGGCATTTGTGAATGGCTTTAGCATGCCAAAAATGCTTTAATACAAGTTTTTCTAATGTTGAACGGCGGTATTGGTCATTTTATGTATTCCAAGTATATTCTTCCAATAGGAAAATTCAATTTTTTTTAGTTTTGCTGAGTAAGATGACTGTCAGTCATTTGATGGGGAGGCTGGATGCCTAGTCGTTTTGAATTTTTGTCTTTTTTTTGTTTTGTTTTGTTTTGTTTTTCTTTTACTTGTGTTTTTATGTTTATGTGTTTTTTAATGTTTAAGAAAGAAATCTTTTCAGAAAGAAAAGAAAAGAAAGAAAAGAAAGAAAAAAAAAAAAAAGAAATTTACAAACAATCAGGAAAAAAGTGAAGAAAAAAAAAATATGAAAGAAAATATATGAAATAAAGATATATAAAGGATATTTTCAAAGAAAGAAATATAAGAAAAAAAAAGAAAGAAAGAAAGAATTCAAACGAAAAAAAAACAAAAAAAAGTAAAAACAAAAAGAAAAAAATAAAAATTAAGAAAACAAAAAAAGGAAAGAAAGATATAGAATGAAAAAATATAAAAATTTAATACAGAAAAAAGAAAAAATTTGCCAAAGAAATATATAAATAAGAAAGAAAATTTTTCTTTATCTTCCCAAAAGAAATAAAGTCAGAAAGAAAAATATAAGAATCTTCTCCCTGAGAAAGAAAAGTAGGAAATTTTATTCCAGAAACGATACAAATAAAGAAATAAATAAATATAAAATTGAAAATAAATTATTACAATGAGAAAAGAAAAAACAGGAAATGCCAAGAGAAAGAAAGACTAAATCATTTCTCTAAATATATGTAAGGTATATTTTTAGAAAAAAAGTATAAATGAATAAAGAAAGAAAGAAAGGTTTGAAAGAAAGATGCCAGAAAAGAAAGAATGAAAAATTAAAAGAAGAAATTTTAATACGAAAAAAAAAATATAAATGCCAAATGAAATTTAGAAAGAAAGAAGACACCTTATAAAAAGAAAGAAAAAAATTTATAAAGAAATATATAATATATATTGACAAACTATATTTTGCCAGTAAAGAAAGAAAAAAAGTTTTAGAAAAAAAATTAAAAGAAAGGTTTAATGAGAAATTTTATAAATGAAATATATATTTAAAAGAAATTCGAAATTTAACGAAATAAACAAAAAAAGATATATTCTATTTATACCCACCTTCTGAAAATATAAAATCAAAGAAAAATCAAAAAAAATTAGAAATGCTATTTAGGGTTTCGTCTTATTCAACAAAATATAAGAAATAGACTAAATTTAATTCGAAAAAAAAAATAAAGAAAGAATATCTGAGAAATTTAAAATTATTAAAATATCATAGAAATATATAAGAAATAAAAAAGAAAGAAATAAAAAATAAGATAAAACAATAGAAATATATATAGAAAGTAAATATATATATAATATATAAAAGAAAAGTAAAATAATAATATATAAAAAATAAAATTGAAAAAGGTTTCATTTTATTTATATAAAAAAGATTTTTTTTTTTGAATCGTCAATTATGAATTTTAAAAGGTGTTGATGGATGCTTTATAAAAAGAAAAAAGAAAATCAATGAGGAATTAGAAAGGTTTAAAAGAAAAAAATGTAGGAAATGCCAAACAAAAATTAAATTTTTCAATTAAACCGAGTTAATGAAAGAAAGAAATTTAGAAAGAAATTAAGAAAGTTATAAGATAGAAAAAGAAAAGTAGGAAATGCCAAAGAAAGAAAGAAAGAAAGAAAGAAAGAAAGAAAGAAAGAAAAAAAGAAAGAAAGGTATAATGAGAAAAAGAAAAGTAGGAAATTAAACAAAATAAGAAAGAAAAGAATAAAAAAAAAGTTTAAACAGAAAAATTTTAAAAAGGTCTAATGAACAAAAAGAAAAATAGACGAAAAAAAGAAAAAGAAAGAAAAGAAAAAAGAAAAGATTGAAAATGGAAAGGGAAATTTCAAAAAGAAAAGGGAAAAATGCCATCAAAAGAAAGAAAAAAAGAAAGAAAGAAAGAAAGAAAGAAAGAACACAGAATTTTAGAAGGAAATGGAAACGATAGGTACTTTCTTCTATAACTGTTTATTCGAAAATTTTTTTTAAACTCCATATCCATTAAGATAAGGAAAATGCGTTTTTTCTTTTTAAATATCTTCACCAGAAAATTAAACTTTTTATTGATCAATCTGATAAATCATGTCTACATTAAAGTCCAATTTTTGATCGCCAGTAGAGCCCTTCAATATATGTAAATTCATCTTTAATGAAATATGAATGAGATCATATCAAGACAAAAAAATCTAGATCTTTAAATTTAGGAAAAAATGTAAAAAATAATAATAAAATAAGATAATAATAATAATAAAATTTAATAATAATGATAATAATAATAATTAGAAAACGAAGAAGAAAAGACGTATAAATGCAATAATATTTTATGACTTCTTTTTCGATTCAATCAAGCTCTGTGAAAACGTTTTACACATGACGTCAATTTTATGATATGCGCATATCTTCATTAATTTGAATTCTAACCTTCCAAAAGTGGTTGTTTATGTAAACCAATGAAATATTGTTCTACATCAACACTGAAACGAATAAGAAGCGAACAAAGCATGAAGTCTGGAAAGTTTATCCACAATTTTAAAATGTAGACATTTTGACCCCAAATTTGAAATCTAGACAGTTTATCCCCAATATTTAAAAAAAGTACAGTATATGCCCAATTTTAAAAATTTGCACAGTTTATGCCAATTTACACTGTCATATAGAAGCATTGATGTTATATTAATGTTACTCTTCATCTGTAAGAAAATTGTCCAGCATTAACTGCCATATAGGTGGATTTATATTACATAGAATTTCAGCACTCTTTTCATTGTTTCTCTTGCCTCAAGTCTTCTCTTCATCTGTGAGGAAATTGTCCAGCATTCACTGCCATATAGGAGGATTGATATTACATAGCAGTTCAGCACTCTTTTTTGATAATTTCTCTTGCCTCAAGTCTTCTCTTCATCTGTGAGGAAATTCTCCAACATTCACTGCCATATAGGAGGATTGATATTACATAACAGTTCAGTTCATTGATTTTCCATTGTTTCTGTTGCCTCAAGTCTTCTCTTCATCTGTGAGGAAATTGTCCAGCATTCACTTGAATATAGGAGGATTGATATTACATAGCAGTTCAGCACTGTTTTCATTGTTTCTGTTTAAATGTGCTCTTCTTTCATCTGTGAGGAAATTCTCCAGCATTCACTGCCATATAAGAGGATTGATATTACATAGTTTCCAAACAGTATCTTTTCATTGTTTCTCTGCCTCAAGTCTTCTCTTCATCTGTGAGGAAATTGTCCAGCATTCACTGCCCTATAGGAGGATTGATATTACATCCTAGTTTCAGTACAATTTCATTGTTTATCATGCCTTCTTCTTTCATCTGTGAGGAAATTGTCCAGATTCACTGCCATATAGGAGGATTGATATTACATAACAGTTCAGTAATTTTTTTCATTGTTTCTTTGCCTCAAGTAAAAATTCCTGTGAGAGATATTGTCCAGCATTCACTGCCATATAGGAATGATTGATATTACATAACAGTTCAGAACTCTTTTCATTGTTTTCTCTTGCCTCAAGTCTTCTCTTCATCTGTGAGAAATTCTCCAACATTCACTGCCATATAGGAGGATTGATTTACATAAAGTTCAGCATTTTTCCATTGTTTCTGTTGCCTCAAGTTTCTCTTCATCTGTGAGGAAATTTGTCCAGCATTCACTGCCATATAGGATTTTTGATATTACATAATAGTTCAGTAGTTTTTCATTGTTTCTCATGCTGTCAAGTCTTCTCTTCATCTGTGAGGAGATTGTCCAGCATTCACTGCCATATATAGGATTGATTTTAATATCAGTTCATAGTCTTTTTCATTGTTTCTCATTTTCAAATCTTCTAGAAATTGTCCAGCATTCACTCCATATAGGAGGAATTATTTTTTAGCATTTCAATACTTTTTCATTGTTTCTGTTACCTCAAGTCTTCTTTCATTCTGTAAGGTTCTTTGTCCAGCATTCAAAGTATAGGAGGATTGATATTACATATCAGTTCATTATCTTTATTTGTTTCTATGTTTCAAGTCTCTTCTTTCATCTGTGATCATCAAATTGTCCAGCATTCACTGCCATATATGGGAGGATTGATATTACATATCAGTTCAGTACTCTTTTTCATTGTTTCTCATGCCTCAAGTCTTCTCTTCATCTGTGAGGAAATTGTCCAGCATTCACTGCCATATAGGGAGGATTGATATTACATAGCAGTTCAGTAATCTTTTTCATTGTTTCTGTTGCCTCAAGTCTTCTCTTCATCTGTGAGGAAATTTTCCAGCATTCACTGCCATATAGGAGGATTGATATTACATAGCAGTTCAGCACTATTTTTTTGTTTCTGTTTCCTCATTCAAGTCTTCTCTTCATCTGTGAGGATTGATATGTCCAGCATTCAGCTGCCATATCAGGAGGATACTCGATATTATCATAGCAGTTCAGTACTTTTTTCATTGTTTCTGTTACCTCAAGTCTTCTCTTCATCTGTGAGGAAATTGTCCAGCATTCACTGCCATATAGGAGGATTGATATTACATAACAGTTCAGCACTCTTTTCATTGTTTCTGTTTTTCAAGTCTTCTCTTCATCTGTGAGGAAATTGTCCAGCATTCACTGCCATATAGGAGGATTGATATTACATAGCAGTTCAGCACTCTTTTCATTGTTTCTGTTACCTCAAGTCTTCTCTTCATCTATGAGGAAATTGTCCAGCATTCACTGCCATATAGGAGGATTGATATTACATAACAGTTCAACACTCTTTCATTGTTTCTGATTTTATTTGTTCTTCTCTTCATCTGTGAGGAAATAAAAAATTCACTGCCATATAAAGAGGATTGATATTACATAGCAAATCAACACTCTTTTCATTGTTTCTGTTGACTCAAGTCTTCTCTTCATCTGTGAGAGAATGTCCAGTATTCACTATTATAAGAGGATTGATATTACAATAGGCGTTCAGCATGCTGTACCAAATGTTCTCAATACCTCAAGTCTTCTCTTCATCTATGAGGAAATTGTCCAGCATTCCTTTTATAATATATTGATAATTTCCAGTTCAACACTTTTTCATTTTTGTCAATCAAGTTTTATTTTTTCTGGAGGAAATTGTTCAGCATTCTGCCATAAATTAGGATTGATTATACATAACATTCTTTTAACAAAATTTCATTTTTTTAACAATCTTCTTTCACCTGTGAGGAGATTAACGATAGAAACTGGATTTTGCACTGTATCCCAAATTCATAATTAACAAACAAAGAAAAACAAACTGAAATTGACTTAGTCCTATGTTTGAATAATTTTATGTGATTATTTTTTATTGTTTTAGCCAAATAAGATTATTTCTCATCTTTAATTAAATTTTTCCAATCTTTCTTGTTTTGTCACAAAGATTTTGCTTCTGATTTTCCGTTAAGATATTTTTATCTGTAATAAATTTCCATCATTTTTGATTTTACTTCACTCAAAGATTTAATTTCAGGCTTTAATCTTTCTTCGCTTAACTCAATAAGAAATCACGTTATGTTTCCTAATATGTCTTTTTTGCGTTTTTTTTTTAAAACGGAATGGTCCATTATTAATGGATTATTTTCCCAACTTAACAAAGGAACTAAGTCAATGACAAGTAGAATTATAAAAAGATTATTATTGTTATTATTATTTCCTTTGTTTTCTGTTGTATACATATTTACTTCCCGGTCCCAACCAGAGATCTAACGTCAGAAATGGCTTCATAGCATTTTCAACTGATCATTTTTGTAAAAAATAATATGAGATTATTATTATTATTATTATTATTATTATTATTATTATTATTATTTCCTCTGATATTTGGTGGATATTCGTTTCTTTTCAGGTCCCAACCAGAAACCTAGGGTCAGAAATGGCTTGATCAGTTTTTGTAAAAAAGAATAGAAGACAACCTAAAACCACACAACATTTTACATGGACAAAGCTCTTCGTAATATATGTGGTTTACTTGTCAGTACAATTTTTTGTATTATAACAATTTCCATTATTATTATTATTATTTTCTTTGATTTCTGGCGTTGACACATTTCTTTCCGGGTCCCGCCCAGGGACCTAAGGTTAGAAATGGCATCATGACACTTTCCACTGACAAAAAAAAAAAAAATTACATAGATAAAGCCCTTCGTAAAGTGTGGACTGTACTTGTCAGAACAATTTTTGTATCTCTTTGAGGCATGGACTTCCAGGAATCCTTCAATTATCTACTGGAATCTTTTCCAACCAATCCTAGGGCTCCAACTACAACAGGGATTGTTGATGTTCCCATATGCCACATTTTTGAGATTTCTATTTCAAGGTCCTTGTATTTTGACAGCTTTTGAATATCTTCAAAGATACATTGCAGTCAGCAGGAACTGCCATATCAATAAGGAGGCACCGTTTTTTTTTTGTGGTTTTTAATAACAATATTGGACGGTTGGCTTTGATTGTTCTATATTATTATAAATATTAAATTATTAATAATAAAGGTTTTATTATTATTATTATTATTATTTTTTTCAACCAATTATTTTATTTCAATTTTATTATTATTATTTTCATTACAATTTATTAATTGCCATTAATTTTAACCTGAATATATTAATTAAAATAAAATGTGAAAAAAAATGTATTATTAAATAATAATAATATTAATATTATTTCTATTGATATCTTTATTATTATTTTTTTATTAAATATATTATTATAAATTATTAAATTATTCTAAATTTCTTTATTATTATTTTAATATTAATAATTTTTTCTTTTTTTTTTTATTAACTTTATTTCAAACCAATTATTTCCTTTCATATTTGATGTACAATTATTTTCAAAAATGGCCCCAATTTTTTTTGTTTCGTTTCATCCTGGCATCATGACATTTTCAAAACATTTTTATAAAAAAAAATTTTGATATTATTATTTTATTTCTTATTATTATTTCTTTATTTTTTTTAATATTTGATGTTTTCAATTTTTGGTCCCAACCAGAGACCTAAGGTCAGAAATGACATCATCTTTCTATTTTTATCACATTTCAAAAATTTCTTAGATCACTACATTTTATTAAATAAAAATCTTCTAATTCATGCATTATGATTATTCATTTTGACTTTTTTTTATTTC
>CAHIKZ030001614.1:152500-180000 GCA_903632075.3 Acanthosepion pharaonis | reverse complement strand
ATGGAGAAATCTGAATAGGAGAAAAAAAGAAAGAAAAGAAAAAGAAAGAAATTAAGAAAACAAAAGAAAGAACAGACAGGTTTCTGGAGAAATTTTTTTCTAAGAAAGAAAGAAAGAAAGAAAGTAAAGAAAATTTTAGAAAGAAATTCAAAGAATTAGATTTTTCTTTTTGTACTTTCCCTAGGAAAAAAAGAAACAAAGAAAGCATTTAAAGAAAGAAAGAAAATTCAAGGAGAAAATCAATTTGTAATTTTAGACCACATGGAGAAACTTCAATTTTCCCTATAAAAAAAAAGAAAGAAAGAAAGAAAGAAAGAAAGAAACAAACAAAGAATGGACATATAAATATATAAATATAGGAGAAAATATAGAAATGGTTAAAAGAAAGAAAAAAAGAAATCCATCAAAGAAAATTAAAGAAATCAACGATTAAAATTTTAAAGAAATTAAATAAAAAGAAAGAAATGTAAGAAAGAAAGAAAATAATTAAAAGAAAACGAAAAAAGAAAGAACAGACAGAATGGAGAAAATCATATATAAATAAATATATATATATATAAAAAAAAAAAGAAAAATTTAAATAAGAAAAGAAAGAAATAAAATAAGAAATAAATAAATAAATATAAATATATAGAAAGAAAGAACAAACTTTTGGAAAACAATAGGAGAAAAGAAGAAAAATAAAAAAAAGAAAAAAAGAAAAAAAGTAAAGAAAGAATAGAAAGAACAGACGGCATGGAGAAAATCAAAAAAAGAATCATTTGGGAAAAATTAAAAATAAATAAATAATATATATATATATGAAGAAATATCATCTTAAATGTAATAAATTTAAAGAAAAGAAAAGAAAGAAAGAAAAAAAGAAAATTAAAAGAAAATATAGAAAAAAAAACTTATACATCTTTTTAACATGGAAAAAAAAAAAAAGAAAGAAATAAAAAATAAATAAAAAGAAAAGAAATTAGAAATATAACAGACGGCATGGAGAAACTTTCTGGAGAAATAAAGAAAAGAAAGAAAGAAAATGAACAGAAATGGCATCCCTAAAAACTTTGGAAATGTTAGAATTTGAAAATAAAGGTCATTCGTTTTTATAGAAAAAAAAGAAATTGTTCAATTAAAAGTTCTCAACCAAAAAACAGAACAATGGACTTAATTTTTAAAAAAAAGAAAGAAAGAAAGAAACTCTCCAGAAAGTTGTTATTTTTTGTAGACGGCATGACCGAAAACCGTTTTAGAAAGAAAGAAAGAAAGAAAGAAAGAAAAAAAGAAACAGATTTAATTTAGAAAAATATGGAGAAATCCCAAGAAATAAAGAAAAGAAATAAAGAAAGAAAGAAAGAAATTTTCTCTTCCTTTTCTCTATGTGGACATGGAGATGGAAAATGTAAAGAAATGAAAGAAAAAATTTATAAGAAAGAAAGAAAGAAAGAAAGAAAGCAGAAAGTTTTGGAGAAACTTTATAAAGCACAAATTTAATTTTGAAAAGAAAGAAAGAAAGAAAGAAAGAAAAAAAGAAAGAAAGAAGATATGGCAAGAAAATCTCTTTTAAGAAAGAAACTTGTCGAAAGAAATCTCAAATTTAAAAAAAAAAAAATTAAAATTTCAATACATGGAGAAAAATAGGAGAAAGAAAGAAAGAAAAGAAAAGAAAAAAAAAAAAGAAAGAAAGAAATTCTTTGACATACCGCATGGATCAATAATTAAACGAATGAAAGAATGAAAGAAATCCTTATATAAAGAAAGAAAAAAAGAAAGAAATGGAAGAAAAAAAATTCGTTAAATAAGACTAAAAATGGATGCTCCCCATCAAACTTGCGAAAAGAAATGTTCAAAAGAAAGAAAGAAAGAAAGAAATTAAGAAAGAAAGAACAGACGGCATGGAGAAATATTATGAAAATGGTTAGAAAGGAAGAAAGAAAGAACAGACGGCATGGTGAAACCTATAGAAAGAAAGAAAGAAAAAAGAAAGAAAGAAAGAAATATCTTAAGAAAGAAAAAAAAAAAGAAAGAAAGAAAGAACATCTTGCATTGGAGAAACCTCATTGGGAGGATAAAAGGGGCAAATGAAAGAAAGAAAAAAAGAAAGAAATTGTTTAAAGAAACAGACGGCAAGGAGAAAATTTGTTCCTCCACATATAAATAAAGTTTTCGATAGAAAGAAAGAAAGATTTTTAGAAAGAAAGAGTGTCAAAATAAAAAAAAAAAGAAGGGAAATAATGAATGATTGAATGAATGAGTGAAGTCAAAAATTTAGAAAAGAAAAAAAAAAAAAAAATCTCCAGTAAAGAAAGAAAGAAAGTAAGAAAACAATATAAACTCCTATTCATTAAACGATTAAGAAAGAAATTTTCCAAAAAAATTTATTAAATTATAAAAAAATAGAAAAAAAAAAAAAAACAATGAAAAATTTCTTATATCCATCTCTCTAAAAGAATAACAAAACATAAAAATAAATAAATAAATAAAATGAAACCCTTTATTTAAAAAAGAAAGAAAGAAAATAATCCAGCAGCTGTCGTTATGTCTATTGGACGTTCATAAAAGTTTTTAAAAAAGGCTGGTAGATAAAATAAACAACCTCTTTTTATAAATAAATAGCTATACTTCTCGATATATATATATAAATATATATATATATATTTTTATATATATATATATATATATATAAATAAACAATTGTGTAGTTTTAAAAATTTTTTTTAATGATTTAAAATAGAGTCTGTTGATTTTAAAAATAATTTTTGATAAAGAAAGAATTTTCTCTTCTCAATATCTCTCTATATATATATATATATATATATATATATATATATATTTTACAATGAAACAGCAAAAATTGTCCAAAATAAACTATCAAAATGTTTAATATCTCAAAAAAAATCAGTGAAATAATTGAGTTTCTTTTTTCCTGATATTCAGATAAGACTATTAACCATCTTTGAATACCATTTGCTGTAAGAAATCAAAAAAACCCTTTGAGTCCTTCAGCTTAAAAAAAATTACAGGTTAACATCATTTTGTGTCCGGCATGAATATCTTTCCTAATTGAGCAATGGTGAGAGGATTCCAAACATTTCAAATGACCATTGAGAGATTAATGAATAAGTTTTAAAAAGATGGATTTTGTAAGAAAAACTTGGATCAGGAAGTCAATACAAAATTTTTTCATTTCAACTTAGAACTAAATTCATTCTTATTGTTCAAAGTAGAGTTATTGATAAATTGTGGCACCATGCATAAGTTGGCAAACTGAAAAGAAATATTCATAAATATATGATTTGTTTTTTTTACGGTTTGTCAACCATTTGATAATTATTTAGAGCTGAAAAATATTTGGGTTTTGAGAATAATTCTTTAATTGCATTCAAGCGATCTGGGAGAAAGAAAGAAAGAAGAAGAAGAAAAAAAAGAAAGAAAAAAATAATACGAAAACCAGGTCTTAAGCGAACACACACACACTCGATTGATACATAACAGATGTTGGAAGGTATCCCGGTCGAGCACCTGACCTACTTCCGTGTCCACGAAAAATGGAAGTTTGTTATCAATTTGGTTGAAGAAATAAAGTTTAGAGACAATGGAAAAAAATATGATAGGTAACAGGTGGGAAGTTTATCTAAGGATATGCAGGCAAACCATTAATACGAAAACCCAGACCATTCCAGAATTGAAAATAAAGCCACACAAGAATGATGTTGAAAATGCTTTTTTTTTGAAAATTAAGTTTTTTGAGATAATGAAAAATTTTTTTATTATCAGGCCTTTGTCGCGAAAATAAAAAAAAAAATATTTTTATTTTTTAGTTCACGAAAAACGCCACCCAGTCTGAGAAAAATCCCTTTCTTAGATCGTATCCAATTAGCGATAAACTGTTTGACAAATACCGCGTGTAAAAGAAACCGAGAGCGTCATTTCGGTCACGTACGAAAAGGGCAATTTAAATTTTTGTTTTTTTTAAGCAAGGTGTTTCTTCCCCAGAACAAAGCCACGGATTGTCCACGCCCGATTAAAGACGTCACGAAGGAAGGAGGAAAAGATACCGACCAGAGTCTCATTGGCCGAAGGCGGTCACATGATACATGAGGGAGGAGGAGAGACACCCGACCAGGACCCCATTGGCCGAGAGCGGTCACATGATGTGCGAGGGAGGAGGAAAGATGCCCGACCAGGACCCCATTGGTCGAGAGCGGTCACCTGACATACGAAGGACCAGGGAAGCGGGTATACGCCCCCCAGAGGCACAGTAAGGGAGTAGGAGGAAAGTAAGTTACCGAAAATGGAAAATCCCTAATCAGAAATAAGAATGGATACGTATTTAGAATTATCAAAAAAACCTGGCGCCGACAGACCCACCCCAGTTTTTGACTGCATCAATAAAAGCGGGACCCCAACCGACAGAAATCAGAGAGTTGCGCCGCGGACGGCGAGGGAGTTTGAGCGCGGACGGCGGGCCCGGTTCATTCGCCCCCTTTGCGGGCAAGAAAGGCCGGTCCGTTTGGCCTAAGAAGAGAAGTTCGTCCAACCCAAGCCGAAGTGAATAAGCTCGTCCAACCGAAGCCGAAGAGAAGAAAATTTAATTCGCGCACTGACGGCGGAGATTGAGTGAACAAGACTCGAAGAGAGACAGAAGAGTTGCAGCCACGGATGGCGAGAGAATGTTGCGCCTCGGAAGGGAAATTCAGCGCGGAATTCGCCGAAGAAGAAGGATTAGCCGAAGAAGCCGAAGATTCAATTCACTGACGGCGGAGATGAATTGAAACCAATAATTCAAGACTGAAGTTGCAAACGGACGGCGAGAGAGATTGAATAAATAATTCCGTGAAACGAAGCCGAAGAGAGAGTTTGCGCCACGGACGGCGAGAGAATCAGCCGTGAACGACAGGTAGAGATCAGCGCCCAGTGTTGAAACCAAACCACACCCCGAAATGCAAATTTCTAGAGAGCAGGCAACTCAAGCCTTAAAGTTGTTGGGTAAGCGTGGTGCCACAGTCCACAGAACGGGTCGGGAGGTAGGAATAATCTTGTGTAACGAACAATTAGATATAAAAAGTTGTTACCTTTTTTTCTTCAATAATTTTTGACCTTGTGAGTTTTTTTTTTTTTTTTGTTATCACCCCCCGTTGGACTCAGCTTGCATACGGCCCAATCCCTGTTTGATCCCGTCTGTCTAAGATCTAATCACAACGTGGGTAGGCAGACCGGAGATCAGTGCAGTTACCCTGGTAACCAGGCGTTGGAAGCGGGTTGGGAACGACGAGGCTGGTATTCATCTAACCAAAGGGTTAGAACGTCACACTTGGAGCAGCGAGGAGCGAACAGCTGGCGCCGCGAACGGGATCGAACGAAAAAACGCTGCGACCAGGGGGGACGACGTCACAGTTATAAAAATCAACGGAAAATCATTTCTAATACAACGGTTCAAAGTTTAATCCAACAATTGGACAATTTTGCTGTTACAATAAAAAAAAAATATTGTGCGACCGATTTCAAAAATATTCTGATAATTATAAATATATTGTGTGTGTGTGTGTGTGTGTGTGTGTGTTATTTTCAGACAATATGTTATGTGCCAGGTTTGATGAAACACGCCTCAATCTTTCGATATGGCTGATTTTTTTTTCCAACAGTAGGTTACCATTTCTTTCTGCAGTAGACCATTGCCATCTGGGCTATAGAACCTGGTTTCCATAGATGGGAAGAAAAATGATTAGCATGTAAAAATGGCTGGAATACGAACCCTGCTCTCCGTTTTCAAATCCGTTTAGTCCAACCTTCCAATGAATTTAATGTCAACATTTGATCAGAGAATTAAGATTTAAAAAATAAATATTCATAATGTCCAGATTATTCAACGGAACATGCTTGATTTGAAGATATGTCTTCCCAACTGAGCAATGGTTTAGGAAAACGATCATTCAGGCCTTCGTAATGGTTTTTATTTTTAAATAATCTTCCATTTTCAAAGTCCATTCAAGGACCATCAAGAGAATTATAATAAATTTTAATTTTAGAGAAACAGTAGTCTTTTGTAAACTGAATCAAAAGGTTGGACAAGGAAGAAGGGTCATCATCTAAATACATTCTTATTGATCAAAGTAGGAAAAAATAGTGTTTAAAAACCTCATATTCCAGTAATATATCTGTAACCATTTCCAAATAAACGGTTTAATTGTTTAATTTAAAAATTGCATCCGATATATACAATTTTTTTGTTATATTTATTATATATCAAAGAAGAATTTAAAAATCATCAAAACTAAATTTGATTTAATTTTTTTTTCTAATGCAAATCAAAATATTTTTTCCCAATGATTCTCCTTATTTGATAGTTTTTTACGAATTCCGGAAAAAAATGTTTAAAAAAAGGGAAAAATGGAAAAAATTAAATGTCTTTGGAATATGCGAATGGTGTCTCTTCAGTATTCTAATGATGTTGTGACAGTATCTTTTTGCTTGATATATTTCTGAACTTGGAATTGTTCTTTGCCGTTTTCAATTTTTGTTCTAAATTTTATTGAAAAACTATTCCCAAGCCCACTATTTGGTGAGAGCGGAGGATTGGCCGTTGATCCCCACCCGACCAGGTCGAACAATAAGGTCAGCCGTACATTCAGTCACCATCAACTGGTCTTATTTTTAAAAGGGAACTACTTGCTGCCCCGTGTTTCAAATTAATCTATTAAACCCATTTGCAGATTTTTTTTTTTTTTTTTTTAAATTTATCTATTTTTAGAATTGCATACCCCCACTAAAAGACATGATTCTCCATATTTGATAGTTTAGTAAGAAATCCCGAAAGGAAAAAACAGGAAAAATGGAAAATTAAATGTCTTGGCTAGATGCGATAATAAATCCATTGTAACCTTATTTTCTTTCTTTTTTTAGAATAGATTTGGGACTTATATCTAAGTTAAAACTTAATGTTATAAAACATAGCCAAGTTTAATCCAGGACTCATTACCTGTTATCTCCCCCCCTTCCTTCCCTTATGTTTTTGTCGTCCTTTTTGTGTCATATGTAATAGGAGTAGGTAGTCTTTCCTACAGCCCGGTCAACATTCCCCCTTTCTATTGGACATGAATAGAGGCTTACACCTTGTTTCTTGTCTAGGAAGGGGTTCCCATATACTCTTTCTCTCTCTCGGCCTCTGTATTAGTGCAGCTCTGTTTCTCCCGTGATGTGTGCAGTCTGTGGCATCACCTCTTCATTCTGAGGGTACACGGTTGACAGTTCTCTGGTTGCTGTTTCCGACTGGTAGTTAGGAGCCCTAACTCTTGCGTATCGTCTTGAGCAGCCGCTCTGATCAACAGTTGTATAATACCTGGGTGTTTGTAGTGCCATGTCGCGCATGGAAAAACACATCTGCAGTCATCTCCGGTGGGCAGCCCTGAGGCCACATTATGATGCAGATTTTGCCAACTCCTCTCTGCCCGCGTCATGGTCGAAAACTGTCTGTTTCTTTTTTACTTCAGGCCTTCTCATTTTACAAACAAAATTCAACATGAGTTACAAAAACCGAAAAAATTAAACCTAAACCAGCCTCTCAAAAAACCACCTAAACCCCTCAACATTTCGTTCTCCAACATCCGGGGCATTAGGACAACAAACTTCTGCAGTCTGGAATCTTTCCTCACTGCAAACAATCCAGATATACTGGCTCTCTGTGAGACAAACCTTGTCTCGTCTATTTGGTTCTGATCTCTCGATCCCCGGCTATCTTCCTCTCCTCAGAAAAAACTCTCTAACCCACATGCACGGTCTTGGTGTCTACGTCAAACTTTATCTCCCTCTGGCCAGAGAGTTCTCTCTCGAATCGCCAGACCAGTCATACATGTGTCTCCGACTATCTCTCCTCAATGCAGTAAGCTATCTCTTCTTCCTTTACAGCTCTCCATCCTCTCAAGACTGTGAGATACTTGATAGCATTTCTGACAACATAGACAAGGCTCTCTCCCTCCACCCGTTTGCTCACATTTTTGTGTTTGACGACTTTAACGCCCATCACACCTTGTGGCTTAAGAATGCTACTACTGACCATGCAGGCATTCAAACACTTAATTTTTCAATCTCTCAATCCCTCACACAGATAGTTAACTTCCCCACTCGTTTTGCCTTCAACCGGGAAGGTAAAGCCTCTCTTCTCGACCTGTGTTTACCTCCATCCCCGAATCCTGCAGCGCCTCGCAGCTCTGCCTCTTGGTAACTCTGATCATGCAGTAGTATCTGTTAACATCTCCTTCAACTCCACAGTATCAAGAACTCCTACCACTAGAACATCTTCTACTATCAACGAGCTGACTGGGACGCGTTCCGTGATTTCCTCCGCGATGTCCCCTGGGATGGAGTCTTTAAGCTCCCCGTCCAAGAATGTGCTTCTGAGGTCTCTTCCTGGGTTAAAGCTGGAATCGACGCTTTCATCCCATCAAGGAAATATAGGTCAAGTCGCGCTCCTCCCCTGGTTCTCGGCTGCTTGCTCAGCCGCCATCGCCCATAGGAACCACTACTTTCACCTATACCGTAGCGACATGTCTGACTGCAATAGACGTCTCTTTGCCTCCGCCCGTAACGAATGTAAGCGTGTCCTCAACGATGCTAAGTCACTATTTGCGGCTCGGATGAAGGAACGTATTGCACCTCGCAAATTTAGCTCCAAAGATTATTGGCGTCTCTGCAAGAGCGTATTGAACAATTGAAAACCCTCCATACCTCCTTTATTCAACCAGTTCGAAGTCCTGACCTCCTCTACCGACAAGGCTGAATGCTTTGCTCGGAAATTTTCATTCAACTCGACGCTCGACTCTTCCGGTGTACCCATACCCGACTTACCTCTGAGAACTGAGGCCATATTGAGTGGGTTAAACATAACCCCATCTTTGGTACTGGCCGTTATCTCCAATTTAGACCCCATCAAGGCTAGTCGTCGAGACGGGATACCAGCCATTGTCTTGAAGAAATGCGCGCCTGAACTGGCGCCCGCCCTTTCGAAACTATATAACTACTGCCTCAAGGAATCTTGTTTTCCTGACTGCTGGAAGTCCTCTTCCGATTGTTCCTGTCTTCAAGAACTCCGGCGACCCCTCTGACCCTTCTAACTACCGTCCTATCAGTCTCCTTCCCCTCTTCGGCAAAATCTTTGAAGCCCTAATCAATACCGGGTGGTTAACCACCTTTTCATCCCATAATCTGCTCTCAGACAAGCAATATGGTTTCCGCTTTGCCCGATCTACAGCCGATGTGCTTACGGCCATCACTGAAACAGTCTACCGAGCTCTTCAAAATAACGGGGAAGCCCGAGCCTCCCTTCCCTATTCCTGTTTCCCTGTGATCTATAATCTCAAGCTATTCAAGTGTAATGTCAATCGACATCTCCAGTTGCCTTGATCTATCACTCCTATCTGATCTTGCTCTAAACTTTCTGTAACCCCTTGCGTCCTAGTGGCTTCCCGCCTTGCTTGGGGTAAAATGCTTAAAAAAAAATCAGCACAGAGAAAGTTTTCTGCCTGTCGTCAGTATGGCTGATGCTAACCTCCAGAGGAGCAACACTTTGCGCCTTGTACTCATGTTTTCCATTAACATGAAGTACAGTGATTATATTAAATCAATTGATAAGGTCTATTGCTAAGAAAGTTGGTTCGCTGTGTCATTCCAGACAATTCTTCTCATCAGAATCCCTCTTCGACTGTGTATTGAATACTGCTGCCATATCTGGCCTGGTGCTCCTGATATATATCCCGAGATTCTGGACAAAATACATCCGCGTCCTGGGTATGACGATAAACTACATCTGCGTCTTGGGTATGACGATAAACTACATCCGCGTCCTGAGTAAGACGATAAACTACATCCGCGTCCTGGGTATGACGATAAACTACATCCGCGTCCTGGGTATGACGATAAACAATATCTGCGTCCTGGGTATGACGATAAACAACATCCGTGTCCTGGGTATGACGATAAATTACATCTGCGTCCTGGGTATGACGATAAACAATATCTGCGTCCTGGGTATGACGATAAACAACATCCGCGTCCTGGGTATGACGATAAACTACATCCGCGTCCTGGGTATGACAGTTTGGGTGTCAGCTATTTGCACATAGCTGGGTCCCTAACTGCTGCTACCACACCAGGTCAAAGGGACCTGGGAACACCAGCAATTAAGAGGTGGTTCCTCTTTTTCAAAAACCTCCTGATCAGAGGCCTTGATGTTAGACGTAAATAGCTTATCCTCCTATAAAGGATGCGGATGTTGTTTATCCTAAATACCCTAGCGTTCGCGGATGTAACCATTCGTCATATCCAAACGGGAAATTTTTGTTTTGTGATTGTTGAAATTTTTTTACCAAAGATCAATGTTAGTCGAAATTTGCCTCCATAAAATTATGAACATTCTTTTCAAAATAGTAAGCTCCGATCAAATTTGTTTGTTTGTTCGTTTAGCGGCATATCAAAACCTTAGTGCCGCAATTTAATTTTCTTGGGCGCATCAGTAATTTTCTATACAAAAATGTATTGCTGGTAATTTTTTTTACTATGAAAACGCATTGCTGATATTTTCACTATCAAAAATATATTTTTATACTTTAATAGTGTTTTAACTCCAGTTTTGGAGTTAAGTATTTGCCCATAGCTAGGACCCTAACAGATGCTACCACCCCAGGTCAGGGTAGATTTGGGAGCAACAGCAATTAAGAGGCGATTACATCTGACAAAACCTTCAAACTCTCGATCGGAGACCTTGCTGCCAGATGTAGTTCATCGTCATACCCAGGACGACTAATGTGATTTGAAGCCGAGAAAATCCTGTGTAATTTATGTAAAACAGTGTGTTTCTTTTTCTGTTTTTCTTATTTTCGTGGGGTGGTGGTGATGTGCTTCAACAAGAAAATGTTCTTGTATAATCTTGAAGGCAATTATGTTAATTTTTGATTTCGATCAGAATCGTTTATAACTTGGAATCATATCCTAAAATCTCTTCTTTAATTAAAAGATTTTAATATCTGAAACGATTCGTTAAAGTGTGATTTTAAAACATGCCTTTTCAGGCGAGTGACTAACTAATCAATCGGTCGCAGAAATAACCACATTAATTAAATAAATCATTAATTAAAGGCAAGATTCGAAGTTAAAAATATTTGGAATCCGAAAAATGTATATCATATTTTCCATAAAAATGCGTGTCGTCATATTTTACATAAAAAAAAGTGTCGTCAAATTCCACATAAAAAGCGTGTCGTCAGATTTTTCATAAAAAACATGTCGTCATATTTTATATAAAAAAGCGTGTCGTCATATTTTACATAATTTTTTTTTTTTATAGACAATTTTTTTCTATCCTCTGCCAGCCGCAATGATGGAGAAAGCATTACCCTGAACCGTCACCAGTGAGACACGCTGCAAAAGCCACATCTTGACATAAAAAAAGGATGTCGTCATATTTTACATAAAAAAGTGTGCCGTTGTATTTTACATAAAAACGCGTGTCGTTATATTCCACATAAAAAAGCATGTCGCATACTTTACATAAAAATACGTGTCGTCATATTTTACATTTTTTCATGTCGTCATATTTTTCATAAAATAGCATGTCATATTTTATATAAAAAAGCGTGTCGTCATATTTTACATGAAAAGGGTATCGACATATTTAACATCAAAAAGCGTGTTGTCATATTCCACATCAAAAGCGTGTCGTCATATTTTACATAAAAAAAGGCGTTTCGTCATATTTTATATAAAAAGAATTATTAAGCAACAATAGAGCATGAAACACTTTTGAAACCACTAAATATACTGGTCAGTTAAAACCAATCACTCATCTAAATATATATATATATATATATATATATATATGCATATATACAGGTAAGATAAGAACAAATGAGGTATAATTACACTGTGAGTAACATTTAATTTAAAAGAGGGATCAATACAGAGTGGAGCTAAATATTATTTGCTATAGGAGATTGAAACAAAAACATGTTAAAAATCGCTACACAATAGCAATCATGTTTCGCCTCTACAAATGTGTCTCCTCGTGCGACGGTAAACTACTCACGACTGAACGATTAATTTAATTTCAAAAGCAGAATATTTCATCTTTTTTGAAAGAAAAAAATAAAACAAAATAACCAGAATTAAAAGGTCGCTTGCGGATTTACTGTGATTAGCCAATAAAATGTGAGGCCTACGCTAAAATCTAATTGTATAAATATATATATATATATATATATATATATATATATTTATAATACACATTTCATTGAAAACGACAGACAAGGTGCTTTTATTTAGTTTTTTATACAATTTCTCATGCGATCTAATATTTTTTTTTCTTTTCAGATGATAAATTATAAAAAAACTGTCCTAATGTTCTTTTTATCCGCGCGCTTTCGGCTATACATTTAGCCATTTTCAAGGATGAAATATTTTAACTGTTAAAATAAGAAATAGTTTGTTGTATGTATGTATGTCTTATAAAATGTTTTCATTTTTCAAAACACGGTCAAGATATTATGTCCATGTCCAAAATTATTAAGTGTTGGTTTGTTTGAAGTGGTGTCTAGAGGAAGCTGGGCTGTGGCGTCCACAGAAAAACAGGCAGCGGTGTCTATAGGAAGCTGGGCGGCGGCGTCTAGAAGAAGCCGAGCAGCAGCGACTACAGGAAGCTGGTCAGCAGTGTCTGGAGGAAGCCGAGTAGTGGTGTCCAGAGGAAGCCGAGCAAAGGCGTCTACAGGAAGCCTGGCAGCGGCGTCTAGAGGAAGCTGGGCAGCGGCGTCTACGGGAAGCTGGTGAGCGGTATCTGGAAGGAGTCGAGCAGCTGCGTCTTATTTTGTAGCTGGGCATTAGCGACGTTCTGGAGGAAAATTCATAGCGGCGTCTTTTGCAACTGGTCAATGTGTCTAGAAAATATTGATTGGCGTCTACAAAAAGGCCGGGCAGCATTTCTAGTATGTTTCAGCGGCGTCTAGAAGAAGCTTCCTTTCTTAGAAAAATAAAGCTGCGTCTTTCTGAAATTATAGCATTATGTCTATAAATCTGGGCTCCGGCGTTCTTTTCCAACTTTTTTTTAACGTCTTTGTAAGATTGGCAGTGGCGTCTTGAGGAAGCCGACCACTGGCAATGACAGGATGTAGAATCTGGATTTCTCCAGCCCAAAATGGCAAAAAAATAACAAAATTCATAGCCGCTAATCTATGGAGACCAACACTGTCATAAATGGCTGTGATTTAAGACCTGTGCCTTAAACCAAACACCAAGACGCCAATGTGCCTCCTTACGAAGTCCCTGAAAACCAGAACGCTGGGAAGTTGTTATAAAGTACTCAACTACTCCAACGGTCCATTATTAAAATATTATCTGTTTGTACTTTTGTTCACCTAATACAAGGCCCAAGAGCCATTCAGTGAAGAGGGTTATCGAATGAGATTGTTGAAAGTAGGGAAAAATTAAGAGTTTAAGATTATAGTGACCCGGGAAGCATCCTGTCGGGATCCTGTTCCACAAAGTAGCCGTTTTTGAGAAGAAACCCTCCAAATGGAACGTCCTTCTTGACAATGGAATAAAAAGAAAATTGGGGAGATTCAACTCTATAGCCGAGGGATGGCAGGTCTTGGCTGTAAAGGTCTGAACTGCTAGAATGAAAGGAAGTAACCCGTTAGAACATGATAAATCGTCCATGGTGTAAGTTCTTTTGAATTATGGACACCATCGGTACCTCACGGGGTCAAGTGTACCTTCAGGGTTAAAACATTTGTCGTAACCCCCAACGAGGTAAGTATGTCCCCTTCTTTCTGCATGTTTTGAGAAAAGATACATTCTCTTATCTGCTACGTCGTTTTTTTTTTCGTTTTTTTTTTTTTGTTTATATATTATATATATATATATATATATATTTATTTATTTATTTATTAAAAGACATTTTTATGTTTAACGTTCTTTTTTATAGATACAAGTATTTAAATAAATGCTCTGTTAATAATAAACAGTATTAAATAACATTTACCGGCCTGAATGTCCATCGAGAAATTTTAGTAGAAAATATTCGTCCTTTGAAAATTTATTAAAGATTTCTTAATATATATATATATATATATATATATATATATATATATATATATATATATATATATATCAAAAAATATATATAAAAATGTGAAAAAACACGTTAAGCAAATAATCCGAAAAACAGACAGCATTTTTGTGTTTATTTTTCAAAACAGTGCTCAATACAAAAGTAGAGCCTAAATTATAGGATTATTTTTACCTAACATGTTCTTTTTCCTATTTTTCTATATATTTTTATATATCATATATATCGCCTCCCAAATTAAGGTTGAATCACTATGAACCTTTATTTTTAAAGTAAGAACTATAATATAAAATTGTATAATATAAATATATATATATATATATATATATATATATATATATATATATTGATGATGCATGTTTCATTAAATAATATAGACAATTTGTTGTCTATTTATTTTAAGTAAGATCCTTTCATATTGTCTGATAAGCTTTAAAACATTATCATTGAAAGACGAAAGGAAATCACTATATTGATTCATGTTTAAATCCAATCTAAAGCTCGAATACATAAAGCCATTATCAAAGATGACAATTACATTTCAATATATTAAACAATACACGGACGAAACAATAATGATAGTCTGTTTTTGTTTCATGAAAAATTTCAAAACAACTTACTTAAAATAAATAGACACAATTTGTCGATATTATTTAATGAAACATGCATCAATGAAAAATTGTTGCCTAAATATACATATATATACATATATACACACATTACACACATAAATATATATATATATATATATATATATATATATATATATATATGTATATATAGATAATATTAGTGGTAAATATACATACGTATGCAAAATATATAAATACCCATACATGTATATTTTTAGAATAAAATTCCAAGAGGAAGAATCCAGGTAGAATTCAATGTCCAGGACAGAGTAAGGATATAATAAAAAGGCTTAAACACTATTATTCCATGGTCATAATTTATTCCATTGGAATCGTAAATACGATCCAATTCATCAGACCTAAGATTAGATAATCGTTATATTTATTTTTTATATGTTTATATTTGATTTGTAACCTGTAGTCGATAAATTTCTGTCAAATTTTTAATTACAAAGCGGCCCTTTAAGTGCCCGCAATTTTACTTTTCTTCGCCCCATCTCTCTCCCCCCCTCGTTTTTTTCCCTCCCTCTTATTCTAACATTAAATTGTCTATGGTGTGTGTATGTCACCACGAAATGTATCTTTATACATCCGACAACATTCATTCTTTTCTCTCACTTAAACCCCTTCCACCCACCTCTTTAAAAATTCTCTCTGTTAAGGTTTAATCTCCCTCCCCTCATACATACACTCTTTGTCTAAATTCTGTTTTTATTTCCATTTTTTGTTTTTTTTTCTTTTTTTTTTTTGAATTTGTAGGTCTGATGAATTGATCGTATTTACGATTCCAATGGATATATATATATATATATATGGAATATATATATATATATATATATATATATATATATATATATATATATATATATATAAATATATATATATATATATATATCAGTGGTAACATTTTCAAATATAAATGTTGTAGCCTCCAGACGATTTCCTTCCTTCGGTAAAATTGGTGACCGAATTTTCACCAGAGAATAAAAAAAACAAGAACAACTGTTTTTACCGCGGCATTGAGATGTCTTGATTTTCAACAGAATTTTTTTTTACACAAATATCATGAATATATTGTCTGGTTTACAAAAAACCATTGACTTTATCCACAGCAGAATCGCCTGGAAAGTCAGATATTCACCAACATTGTAAGGAAGTCCTTGAATTTAAAAGTTTATATATCTTGGGAAGAATCATAAACGTATTATATTATGTTTTATATATCAATTTATTTGTGTTTGGATAAATTAACGATATTCAAAGAGGTTCCTGTTTCTAATTGCCTTTGTCCTACAGTTGAAAAGACGCGGTACACAAGGATGCCAAACGAAATGAGATTATGTTACAAAATTTATGAAAGTAAAATTATTTTCGCTTAATTTTTTGTACAAATGGAAACATTTTAAAAAAAAAAGGGCGGGAAAATGTAGAATAAGAGAAGAAAAGTCTATCATCATAAATAGAGAAATTAAGATTACTATAAATAAATAGGATGGCCTCAATAATTCTTTAAAAAAAAACAATCAAAAAACCCCTTTTAAATTCCATTTTTCTTTAAAGAACAATTTCAAAGACTTCATGTCAGTTTAACCTTACAAATAAATTCCGAAAATTTTGGTAACAGATAATAAAGATGCAATTTTTGGATTCAAATTTCTTTTTAGGGCAATTGACAAATTAAATTTTACATGAAATAAAGAGAAAGAAATGTCGGGGAAGAACAGGAGAGTAATGTATTTATCAATTTCATTTATATGCAAATACAAAATAAGGAAAAGCTGAGCAGACAGGCTAACACACGAGAAAAATGAAACCAATGCATTTCAAAAATGGTATGAATAGATAGATAGATATCATAGATGTTTATTAGATAATAATAATTTGAAATAAATACGTTTTACATACATACACATGCATACATACAAAAGCAAAACTTTTTTTAGATGTAAAATTTGATTATATGAACAGACCGTGATTTTTTTTAGATTTAATTTTTAGATAGATTAAATATATAGATAATGAAAATGTTTATGTTGATAGGCATAAAATATGAAAAATATAAAATAAAGATTGAATAGATGTAAAATGAGAGATAGATAGATTTTTTAGATAATAGATTTTTCATAGATAAATAGATAGATTTGAAACAGTCTTAGCAGAAAATTTTTATGAGAAAAATAAAAATGAATGATATCAAAATTAAAAATAAAAAAAAAGAAAAAAAAAGAAAGGAAAGAAAGAAAGACTAATCAAAAAAAAAATGGAAGAAGAGAATAAATTAAAAAATGGATGAATCAATTGAATGAATGATCAATGATCATATCATTTAAAAACAAATAAAGAAAAAGTAAAGATTCAGAAAGTGTTTTTTTAAATTATATTTCCTTGTTGGAATTTAATGGAAGTTACTTAAAAGACAAGGAAAATTTTTTTTTTTATTTTTTTAAAAAAAAAAAAAATTCAAGATTTCAAAGAAAAATTAAAAATCATCATTGAAACATTTTCAAAGAAATAAAAATTAATTTTATTTTTTTTATTTATGTCAATTAAAGAAAATGTTTTCTTTCTCAAAATAAATATTTATCTATATTTAAAGAAACCATTTCTATTTTTGATCCATCAAAATTCAAGAAAGAAAATAAAATTATTCTATAAATAAAAGAATTTTCAGGTTCTATAAAGCATTAAAGTTCAAACTCTACATCAAAAAAAAAAAAAATCTATTTATTCAAAAAAAAAAAAATCTAAATTATCAATTTAAAAGTTTCTTAGAATTATCAACATGATTTTTTAAAATTTATAAAAAAAAATATAAAGATTAAAACATGAAATTTATAATTAAATATATATCCTCCTATATATATATATTATTTCATGTTATTTTTTCAAACTTTTATAGAAAAGTTTCCCAAATAATTTATGGTTTAAAAAAAATGATAAATTTCCTTCAGACAAAGAACAATAAAATGAGTTTCTAAGTATTTTTAAGATGTCTTTTATAGTATTTTCAGAAAAAAAAAATATAATTCTAATTTTCTTATCTTGGTTAAATATATATATATATATATATATATATATATATAAAATATATATATATATAAATATAAATTATGTTAGATTTGTTTCTAGGTTTTCCTTCTTCTTAATATTTTTCTTTTCCCATGAGATGAAAATCTGATTCCTTTTTTCAAAAAGTAGAAAGCAGGCAAAATTTTGTCAATAAATTATCCAGAGGCTGAGACTTTATTTTTTGTTTCAATCAATAAACAGTTGGACTGAAGATTCAAAACACCGCCGTTTATATAAACGAAACAATATTAAATTATTCAATAAATATACTTTAAATATAATATAAAAATTTTCATGCAATCACCTAACAATCATTTTTCAAATGATCAGCATTTTGGCATCTATCGTTCATGATGAATTATTTTTATAATGAACTTTTTTCGTTTTGGAGTTTGTCATTTCACAGATTGTTTTCTTCCTGCGTTATTTTTATGTTCTGTGTAATATATTCCAAGTGTTTTCAAAAAATGTTTTTTCAAACGACGCCGTTTTTTTTTTAATTTTTACGTCAAACGTTTTTTCAATTTTCCCGAATTTCTTTTTTTGTCATTCATAAATTCACATTTGTCTTTTGGCCTTTGTTCTTCTTTGGTCAAATTATTTCAATCCATACTATTTTATGATATTTATGGATAATCTGTTGTTGAGATAGTTTGAATAAAATGGTTTGATTGTGGAAAAAAAAAATCCCTAAAAATTATATTTTTTAAAAACAGCTCATTTTTATGTTTGATTAAAGCCGTTCTAAATTCGTATAAGTAAATCATTAATTCATAAAAAAAATTCAAAATTCAATCTCATATATAACATTTGGATTTTTTTTTCATATGTTCCTCGAATTTAATTTTTCATAGATCAATAATTTAGTCATCATTTTATATTCATCACATATATATACAATTATTTTTGCTTATATTTATCATCCCGAAAAATAATATGATTTTCATATAAACTATAACAATTAAAACATTTTGTAAATAACATATGTATATATATATTAACCATATATTTTGAATATTTAGTCTATTTGTATAAAACACCATATATATATATATATATATATATATATATATATATATATATATATAATATATATATATAAAAAGAAATATATGGGGAAAATGATCATTGGTCTTTATTTTGAGACATTAAAAAAAAAATTACTAAAAACATATGTTTATTCTTTTAAACACAGACATATACTATAGAAGACATTTTCTTTTTAACTAATATTAAATGACATAAATTCAAAACAAATAGCATGTTAAATATAATTTATACAATATATTGAAGGATATTATATAAATATATCATACACTTTTCACATGCTATTTTATTGATGACCTAATCATAACACAGTCTGACAAAGGGGGTGCGATAGTGATCTGGGGAATCGAAGAATACATTAAAGAGGCCAACAAACAGCTAGCCAACAAAGAAACCTATAAAAGCATACCTACAGATCCCTTCCAGAATAATAAAAAAAGAATTAACTAGCTCACTAAACATAATGCTTCGCAACAATCTAATCGACAAGGAAACATGCACAACACTTAAAATTTTGTAACATTACACCTGCTCGTTTCTATCTCCTTCCTAAAATACACAAAAAAATAACAATCCAGGAAGGCCGGTTATTTCATCATTCAACTGCCACACGACAAAAATTTCCAAATACATAGACCATTACATACAACCGCTAGCTAAAAAGTAAAATCCTACATCAGAGACACAACAGATCTACTGAACAAAATTAATCACATACAAACAATTCCAGAGAATTTTTATTCTAGTGACTATGGACGTTAGGTCACTCTATTCAAACATTAAATATTCGAAGGGCTAACCGCCCTTCAGGAAGCAAAACAAAAAAAAAAAAAAACAAGGACCCCCACAGAAGTCATCATAAAAAATCATGGAGCATGTCCTTACATTGAATACTTTCAACTTCAATGGAGCACACTACCTTCAAATAAGAGGTTGTGCCATGGGCACCATTGCAGCTCCATCATATGCTACAATATTCATGGGAAAATTTGAGGAGACCCATATCTATCCAATCATTGGTAGCGACTGCGTATTCTATGCAAGATATATCGATGATATATTCTTTTTATACACGGGTAGTGATGACAAACTTACCCAATTCCTTATGACCCTAAACACGGTGCACGACTCAATTAAGTTTGACTATGAAAAATCCACAACATCAGTAACATTTTTAGACACCCGCATTTACATAGATGAAAACAGGAAACTACAAACGACACTACACACTAAAATCACTGACACCCACAACTATCTACACTTTAAGTCTTCCCCACCCTAAACACCTCAAAGAGAACCTTCCCTATTCACAAGCACTTAGACTCAGAAGGATATGTTCCAACAATGAAGAATTAAATAAACACATTGAAAATCTGGAGCATCAATTCACAACACGTGGCTATAAACAACACCTAATCAGGGAACAAATAAATAAAGCAATTTCCACACCTAGAGAAGACACCCTAATGTACAAGATTAAAAAATAAATCTAGCCGCATCCCTCTAGTAACCACTTTCAATCCCACTCTGCCTCCACTATCCCAAATAATCAAACGTCGCTGGGAAATACTACATCTCAAACCAGACCTAAAAAAATTGTTTAAGGAACCCGGCCTTCTTGCATATCGTAGACCTAAGAACCTAAAAAAGAAATCATAGGTAGTAACCACATTTCAGGGGACAAGGTAATCCGTAATAAACTAAGAACAAAAACAACAGGATTTTCCCAACCATGTAACAACAAAAAGAAGTTTATGTTGCAAACCATATTAAAAACACGAATTCATTCACTAGCTCAATCACTAAATCTACTTTCAAAATCTACCACGATTCTAACTGTAGAAGTCATAACATAATTTACCTCCTAGAATGCACACTATGCCAGAAACAATATGTAGGAAAATCTGAATGGCCCTTTCACTACAGAATTAATAATTATCGCAATCGAATTAAATCGACTCCCCATGAAAAATTATTACCTGTAGAACAACATTTCCGCCTAGAAAAACACGATTTCAAAAACCCATGCCAAATTCACTATAATTGAGAGAATAGAAAAGTTCAGAGCAGATAACATTAGAAAGATTTTAGAGTCCCATGAAAATAAGTGGATACAACGTCTAAAAACACAATATCCAGCCGGGCTAAACCATAAATTTAACAATATAGATAGTACTAATATATAACCCAACAAATCAAAACCTACCCACATTTCTCACCCACACAAGACAGACATGCTTACGGAGGTGTGGAGGCCTCACACTTATACACACACACACACACACGAATATACACACATACACACATCATACTCACTCACTCCCTAATGAGCCAAATGATAACACACACCCACAGCAATACACACGCTTACACATATCATCATACTCACTCACTCCCTAAGAACCAAAACACACACACAAACACTAAACAGAGACACATCCCCTCACCAGGAACCAATAAAACTGTCAAACTGACCAGAGAATTCAGAGCAAATGTATCTATCCAGCTCTTATCTCAAATAACAACTTAAAAGAGACTGTTTGACCAACACAAGGAATGTTAAAAGATTCATGTTAAAAAATAAAAAAAAAAAAAAAACAAATGAAAACTACAGACAAAAAAGTTCATTTTCTCCATCAAGACATTCATTTCTGTAGTTCACTGCTACCAGCAAGCAGAAATATTTTTTCCTCCTGATGATGGCCATTTTGGCCGAAACTAGTCGAGGAATCTAAATGAAATAATAATAAAAAAAAAAAACGAAAGAATATTAATCTACAACCCAGTGTGTCTAAAGATTTTAATTTTTTTATATTTTTTATTTTTCAATATATATATATATATATATATATATATATATATATATATATATATATATATATATATAATACTTATATATATATTTTGTTATAAGGAAATTTTAAATATGTTTACTATAAAAATTTGTAAATATAAATATATATAAATCTATAAATCTTCGATACTGAAAAAAAAAATTTTTTCTTAAATGAGGATTTGAAGCAAAAAAATTCAAAAAAATAAAACAAACAAATTTTCAAATTTTTGGCTTAATAATATTGTATATATTTATATTTAAAATATATTATAAAATAAATAGGAATATAACGAAAGATTTTATAAAAAATTGGAAAATTATTTATTAATATTTTTTAAAATTTCATTTTGATATATATATATATATATATATATTTATATATATTCATTTTTTTATGTATTTTTGATGTTTGTTTTAATAGGTTAATATTTATCATTTTATGCATTTTTTGAAAAAAATTTGTGTGTTATTAAAGTTGTTTCATTTTGAATATATTATATTTATATTTATAAACCAAGATTTCATCATAACATTTCATATTGTTACATACAGGAATTTAGAAACATAAAAAAATTTTTAATTCAACATCCCAAAAATTTTTTTTAAATTTTTTTCAAAAACGTTAGATTTTTCCATTTTATTATATAAATTTAAATTGCATTATTAAATAGATATTTTTTTTATTTTTCCAGTGAATATTTTTTTAAAAATTTTTTTAAATTAATTTTTTTTATTTCAAAAAAAATCCTTTTTCAAAATACATTATTTTCTAATATATTTTTTTCATTTTACCATAAAATTTCTAAAAATATATATTTATATATATATATAAATCTAACCGTATTTTTATCAAAATATCTTTCAAAAAATTAAATATTTAATTAAATATAAAATTCTTATTCATATTCTGTTATTTCATATAACTATATTTTTTTTATTTTGTCGTTGTAATTAAATTTTTTTTTTTTTTTGTAAGATTTTCTATTTTCCATAATTTTTCATTAAAAGGATTAATGCAATTTTTGTCTGATTTCATATTACCATCAATATATATATTGATAATTTTCCTATAATATTTCATTATTCATTTTGATTGGTTTAAAAAGGCCAAAAGATAAATATTTATTTAATGCATTTAAAAATTCTTTTTTTTTATTTAGTATTTTATTTTAAAAATTTTTCAATTTATTTATCCCATACTTTTTGCGACTTTTATTATAAATTGATTTCTTTTTATGTAAGAAACTCTCGATTCAAACATATAGAATTTAAAACAAACTTTTTTTTTTCTAATAATATATAAATTTATTATTTATATTTATAAAGATCAAAATAAATTTATAATTTGATTTTTATTTTTTCAAGGCAAAATCATTTGAACATAGATTTTTAAAATATAAACAAAAATTTTAATTGATATTTTTAATGAAAATATTTTTATATTTTAAATTAGTTTGTGCTAAATTGTTCATCCGTTTTTTTATTTTTTATTCCCTGTTAACATATATTTTAAGTCAGTAAAATTTGAAAATTCAATAGATATAATTTTTAAAAAAAAATTATTATATATATAATTAATTTTTTTTTTTATAAAAAATTTTTATCAAAAAGTCGATCAATTATTTTGTATCTATATTGGTTATATTTTTTTTTTATATTTGTTTATTCATATATTGTTTTTATATTATGGATTTTTTTAATTTTTTATTTTTTTTTTTATTCAAAAATTTTTTAAAAAATTATTCAAAAATTAGTTTTTGTTTTTTTATTTTGACAAGTAAAATTCATGTAATATATATATAACTTTTTTAAAAATTTAATTTATGCCTAAATATACAAAAAAATACTTTACACAAATGTTTTTAAAAAAAAAAAAAATGAAAAATTTTATTTTGCTTTAAGTAAAGTCATTTGGCTACCAGGGCGTTAAATTTTGAAAAGAATTGATTTTGTTTTAAGACAATTTTTTAAAACATATTCTTTATATATATAGTTAGTTGGTTTTATTTTTATATTAAGAAATCTATTATAATATTTTATATTATATATAATTTTCAGGAAAAAAAAGAAATTATTTGAATCATGCTTTAAAATTTATTTTCGTAAATCAAAAATTTTCAAAAATAATTTTCAATTAGAGGGATTTTTCATTTGAAGTCTTTTTGTTATATAATGATATGGATTTAATCCTTTATCCTTATTCATTTTTATTTTAATTGAAAAAATATGATAAAATTCAAACATCTTGAAAAGAAATGAACTGGATTTCAATTTTTACATATATAATATTTCTTTTTAAAATTTATTTTAAAAATTAAACTTAATATTTTTTAAATTCAATGTTCAATTTATGTTTATATCCTTTGGTTTAAAATTATATTGATATGTAAATTTATTTAGTTCTATATATAAATTCCTAAATATAAATCTCAATAATTAGGATTATAAAATTCCTTCTTCAAATCTTTTCACATTCTTTCATTTTTTTCCTCATTCAACTGATTTAATCCTTGAAAATTTTCTTTTTTGTATTTCGGTGTTATTTTTTTTGCTTAAAAAGAATTAAAAATATTCTTTTTGCATGCCATATGGTATTTTTTGATGAAAAATGATTACTTTTTTAAAAATTTTTTTCTTTTTTTCAAAAAAATTTTATATTCAAAGAAAATTTTGCTTCATTTCATTTTTGATTTAATTTAGTCAAAATCCAATTTTATTGAATGATATAAAATAAAATATGTATGAAAATGAATAATATAAAATAAAAATTATATACTATATTAATTATGTTTACAAATATTTTGTAAAAAAATTTCAAATTAAAAGAAATGGAAATAAGAACAAAAATCCTAAAAAAATTATTCTATTGACCTTCTAACTTTTTTTTTTATTAAAAAATTATGGACAAACATTCTTTTTTATTTATATATATATATATATATATATATATATATATATTATATTAAATAAAATATGGATAATATAAATATTTAAATAAATAATCAAATTTATGATTTAATTTTTGAAATTTTAAAATTGTTTTATTACTGATTTTTCGCAAATAAATTTTTTAATTTTTGATTTATGTCATAACTTGCTGAAAAATTTATTAGATTCGGATAATTATATAAATATAAATATATATTTCACAATTCAATAAATAAATTTTTCTATTATTGATATAACATACTTATAATTAATAATTAAACAAAATTTGTCACCATTTAATCCTGTCCTTTTTTAAATTTTTCAAATTGAATTCCTAGTTTTGATTTATGATTTTTTTTGATAAAATATTGGGTATTATATTGGCATTATTTTTGAAATATAAATGTTTATGAAAAATAATTTATATCTTCCATTTTTGCATTATGGATAGAATTAAGCAAAACTCTTTTAAATTTGCATTTTTTAGACGAAAGCATTAAATAAAAAAAAATTTTTTTATATATTTTGTTTTTTTAAAATTTTTTTATTGAGAAATGAAATAAATATATTAATAAAAAATAAAAAATAATCATTGAAATATTTTTGTTTAATATGAAATGATGTATTTTTTTCTATTTTACTTCCATCTTATAAAATAAAATGCATTTTTTATATTTTAATTTTGTAGTTTTCAACATTCTTTTGATTTATCTTAAATTTATATATTTTAAAATATATTATATAATATATATATTTGTATATATATATTTTATTTTTTTTTTTATATTTGTTTAAAATATTCTATTCTTTAATTAACTAATATTAATATTTCTCTCAACTATTTAAACGTATTTTATTTTGAAAAAAATTTTTATTTCTTATTCTTTTCAAGATTTATTTTAATTTCTAATTATTAGCAAGCCCACATTATTAAAATTCATTGAAAAAAAATAAAAAAATTTTTAAATATTTATTGTTTTAGTTTTATTTATATATATATATTTCGGAATTCCTAATATATATTTTAAATATCATTTATATATAAAAAATAAAAATGTTTAACTATATTAAGGCAAAAAAATACAATTTTTAATTAAAATTAATTAACGATCTGTGTTTTAAACATTTCTGTCTAGTCAGTAAAAATAGATATTTAGAATAAATTTTAAATATTGCGTGCATTTATATCAGATTTCAAAAAGTTTAATGGTTTTGATTAAATTTTCCATAATGTCAATTTTTAATATTTGTCAAAATAATGAAATAAATCTATTTAAAATTGAAACAAAAAAAAATTCAACATCCCAAAATGAAAAAAAAAATTTAAATGTTTTTATTCAACGCTGATTATTCCAATTATAAAACATTATTTTTGTTAAACGCTTAAAAATAAAAAATACTTTTTTTTTTTCTTTTCTTTTTAAAAATTTACTTTCAAAATTTCTTTTTGACAATTTTCATATAGCCTGTTCAGTAAATTTGATGGATAAATTATATATATCGAATTTGACTCTTATAAACCCAATTTAAGTTATTTTTCCATACAAAAATAAAATTTTTAAATATAATAAATCCTTCAATTGTCTATTTCCTTTCAAATTAATTTTTTTCCAAATTTATATTAAAAAAAATCAATTAACTATATAACTTTACCTTTTAAATTAATATCGAACTTCACTTCTATCATTTTGTTTAAAAAAATCAAAAATTTTGAATATTTATTATTCTAAATAAAAAAATAGTTTTTTCATTTTCTTAAAATTTAAATTAGCCACCTATTTTTTATTGTTCAAATATATCATATATATTTTACGTTGTTTTTACTAAATTTTCAACATTTATATTTTATATAATATATATCTATATTTAATATTTTTATTTTGTTTACTTTTTTTTATTAATATATATATTCCGATTTCACTAAAATATTGGAATATTTTAATTTTATTTTTAAAAATAATGATATTTTTAATATTTTCAACTAATTTTCATTGAATGTTTTTTACATTTATTTGAATCTCATTTACCCAAATACATTTTCTGGATTATTCTTCAAATAATTTTTATTCTATTTTATATATACATATTTCATTTTTGGTTCATTTTTATTTTTTATATTTATTATATAAAGAATATCTAATAAAAATTAATGCATTTATTTATTCAATGGATTCTTTTATATATATATTGTATATAATATCTAAATTCCTGATTTATAATTCTTTTCTATATTTATTTAAATATTTAAATAATTCCAAATAGGAAGATTTTTTCACATTGTTTTGTTTTCTTAATAATAAATTCTTTAAATAAAAAACTTCCATTTTGCAATTCATTTTTTTGATATTTTGTTTCTAAAATTCCATATTTTCTATTCTTCATTATACTTGAAATATAATTATATTGGATAATTTCATATATATATCATTATATATTTTAAATATATTTCTAAATCAATTTTTTTCAGTGTCAATGAATTCTTTCTCATGATATATTTTATAAAATGAAATGCCAAATTTTTTCAAATTTTTGTTAATCACTAAAAAAATTAAAAATATTTAAATATTTAAGTTTTGCATGTTTTTAAAATTTTTGAATTCCTTGTTTAATATTGCACCCTTTTTAATAAATAAAGGAATTTTCACAGCTAATATTTTCTTTTATTCAGATTTTCTAATTGAAAATAAATTTTTCAAATCTATTCCAATTTTTTCTTTGTCTTAAAACCACCTGATCTTTTCTTTTCTAAAAAATAAAATGAAATAAATATTTCATTTAATGAAAAATTTATTTCAAATAAACATAATTTGATTTTAATTCTCAGTTTGTTTAATCATAGATGATTTTTCATTTTCCTTTTCTTTATTTATTTTTTAGATTTGTTTCCCCAAAG